>JANSVA010000001.1:31661323-31680391 GCA_025504915.1 Erythroxylum reticulatum
TTAAAAAATAGCTTAGGTCATGTCGAGTTAAGTTCAAGTTGCTTGTTTGGCCTGGTCGAGCTCCAATAAGGCCTCAATCAGGGCAAAGCTCGGGCTGGATCAGACTCGTTATCATCCTTAATTTTGTCAACTTAGTTGATCCGATTTAGGTTGATCTAACCCCATATTAACATATTTGGGTTGGGTGGACCAAAAATGATAGAAAAACTAATTAAAAATAACATTAATTCCCATTTTGACCAACCGCAATAAGTTTAAAAAATTTCAGTTCCCGCCATCCTCTCTGCTTCTGCGACGGAGCGACCCTTAGAGTCTGGAGTCTTGAACAATCCGTGTTTTTGGGTATATGGACAGTCCAATCGAGGGAATGGGATCTGTGGTCGCAACAGTGAGTGGGTACCATGGATCAGCCCGATTTGATCTCATCAAGATCATCTCTAAGACCGGTGCAAATTTCGTCGGCGCAATGTCCAGGTCTACCACACACTTGGTACGTCCCAGGCTCTTCAATGTCTCGGTTGTTTTGAAACCCAAATATGTGTATTGTTTAGATGAGATGAGTCAGAGATGTGTGTTGAAAGATTTGGTTCATCTCCTAGCTGCTTCTTGATAGGTGTGTTGGAAATTTGAAGGGAGAAAGTTCGATCTTGCGAGGAAGTTTAATACAATTGTTGTTAATCATCGGTGGGTAGAAGAATGCATAAAGCAAGGAAGACGTGTCCCAGAACATCCCTATACCTTGCAAAGGTAATGATCCTCATTTCTGGGATTTTCGATGTTTAGGGTTGAATATTTTTTGGTTTGAATTGATTTTGCTATATTAATATCACAATCAATAGTCTGACTTTATGACCTATTATCATTTGTAGTGGACAAGAAATTGGCCCTTTATTGCTTGAATGTATGGATAATTCTGAAAATTTGAATGAGGAAGGCAGGCCGTTGTTTGAGAATTCAAACATTCTTGGTGACATTGAACGGAAAGTAACCGGTATGGGCGGTGGAGATTCTGATCTTGGTGGTTGGACTGATTCCTTTTTGTTGAAGGAGGTAACTTGGAAAGCAACCCGATTCGGCTTAGTTTCTTAATTGAATTGGAAACGCTATTATTGATCTCATAGTCATCCTTTTTATCTACAATTTCACGGTTGAACTGCAGGATTCATGTCATGTGGCCAGAAACAACAAAACCAGAAAGTATAACTCAAGGCACAAATGCTGTAGGAAAAGTTCAAGGCAAGAAAAATGGTCTGGTAGCAGAGAATGCCTTGAGGAGATTCCTTCATCTGGGCTAGTTATTCGAGAGGTATTGGATGCGAGTAATTCTTGGCTCCCTTTCTTCTGCCAATTTTAAACAATAGAATGTTGTAGTAGCAATAAGAGTTCTTGGCCCTGTTCATTTTTGTTTATTCTCAGTTTTAACCTTAAGCTTGTTTTGTCTTTCTATTAAAGCTAATCCTTTAAAATTTCTAGATTTTAATGTGAAGCACTTTATTTGTTCCTCTGTTTGGCCAAGATACTCAACCTTTGTTATGATAACAACTACTTTTAAGAGTTGTAAATTCAGTACTTCAGGATATGCTCATTGGAGAACACAGTTGTGGCACTTTACATCTTGGTTATTTTACTAGCGTTTCTTTGAGTCACTGAAAGCATTACTTTGATGGACGTTTGTGCTCCGTAGAGTGTGAAAGTCGGGTATGACAGATGGGAAAGATATCTGTTCTTGAGAAGCCAAGGATGCATAAAATATAGTTTGGGCTTTCTCAAGAAAATGCCAATTTCAGGAAAGATAAAGTTTGTATGCATAAGCATTTAAGCCTGGTTTTGAGTTGCTTATGTTTCTTAGCTGCATTTTCCGGTCCCATCGTAGTTCATTATTTGTCCTTGTCAATACCAATTTTATGCAAATAGTTATTGGTTTATGAATTCTTATTTTATTTAGGCACTTCATGAGACATTTCTTTCATTGTTCAGTTTGAATTGGGCTTTAGCTAAAAGGAACTTCTGATTCTTCTTATTAACATATTCCTTGCCTTTCCACCTCGAAAAGTATGGAGATTCAGATACAGAATTTTCTATGCGTCCTCCAAGAGGGAAAAAATTTGCAAGACATGTGGAGCCTTACGCAGATACTAATCTGCGTTCAACGAGAGGAAAAAGAAAGATAACTGATTACATTGGAGGCACTTCTTTGGTGAATTCTAGTTGCGATGGTCGGAAACTCACGAAGAAACATTCTGGCAGAGACAAAATGGAGACAGTGGTTTTGGATTCTGATGAAGAAAGCTATCCAAATCGATTTGTTAATAAGAAAACTGACACAGCAGCTCCACCTCAAACAATAAATGACGAAAGGATTATTGAATTATTCCAAAGTGGAGGAACATCAGGGGCTGCATTGAATGAGGATGACAATTTTACGGCTGAGCAACTAGATGAAATTGAAGATATTAGAGATCAGAATTCCGCCGCTTCGGGTAATTCAAATTCACCCCCCATAAGTGTACTAAGAACACTGGAAAGATCAAATGGAGCTACAGCCAGTAAGGACCCGCCTGAAAATATCCAAAATGAGGATCTGCATGAGCATATTGCAACATTACCCACTTCAGTGGATATATCATGCGCTATATGTTGGACTGAGTTCAGTTCAACCAGAGGGATTCTGGCATGTGGACATCGATTTTGTTATTCATGCATCCAAAACTGGGCTGATCATATGGTACTTATTGTCTTCTTGTTTAAGTTTTGTTGTTCCCTTATCAATAATGCCTACCAAACTTGAATTGCATGCTTGATAATTGTTTCATTTGATGTTTCACAAGTTTTTCATCTTGTTTTCTACTTTATCTATTTGCAATTATGCTACTCATTACACGAGAGCATCTTACAGTTTCAGGTGATAGTTTTCCATTTCTGTTATATGCTGCATTCCGTTAGCTGAAGTTTGTTCTGCCGCGACCATATGTGTAGGCTTCGCGCAGAAGGATATCTACTTGTCCTTTGTGCAAGGCTAGTTTTCTGAGCATTACAAAGGTAGAGGATGCAGCCACTTCTGATCAGAAAATTTACTCTCAGACTATACCACTTGCCTCATCAGCTACAGATGTTTTCAATTTAGTCTATCAAGAAAGACAATTAGTTGGTACCGAGGTAATTCTCATGCTTGTGATTATAAACCAATACGACTTTGTTGTTACAAATTCTATCTAGTTACTCATTTTGTATTTATCTTTTTCTATTTGAGATATACATGGGGTATTTCATTCCCTCATTAGTCATTTTGTCCGGCAAACAGTTCTAGAAATGTCCAGAAATCTTTTTATCACTTTGTAATCTGTTACCTTCCTTTAAGCTTCTTGCAAGATAAAAAGTGGTTATCGAATTTGTTGTGCTTCATTTGCATTACATTATTTCTGTTGTTTTATTCACATATGATGAAGAAAAGATACACTGTAATTTTTTTTAATTTCCTCATTTACTTTGTTGGTTAATGAGAAAAGAGTAATTAAAGTAAACTTGTGACTGTACTATGGAGATAAAATGACCCTGAGAATGGATATCAGTTCATATACATGTACAACTGTGATTTATCACAGGAATGACAACGCACCTAAGTATGGTGATTGAATCAAGAAAGGTGAAGCCTCAAAAGGTTAAAAGTATTTTTTTTAACAACCAATTACATCCATGAGAGAACGTTGTAATTTCTAATGAGGCATTTATCATTTAATTTTAATAATTCTTCCTTTGGCCATTGGAGGACATAAGAGAATATATATAACTTAATTGAGGCCATTGTTCGGTATTTCCTTTATGGAGCAGCTAGAATTTGTAGGTTACACGATATGAAGGGATATAGTCATAAGCCATTGATTTTTGTTATTAACAGCTTAATGTTATCACGTTGTTTTAAAGGATGTATATTCTACACATAGAATCGTTTTCGGGATTATTATCTTGAAGCTAAGCCTTTTCCTTTCATTTAACAGTCCTTTGCAGGTCCGGTATGTATTGAATGCCGCTGTACTGAACCTGAGGATCTTCTCATTCATTGTCATGTCTGCCAAACTCGATCTATTCATTCCTACTGTCTAGATCCCCCTCTGTCACCTTGGACCTGCGTTCATTGCAAGGATCTCCAAATGCTTTACCACCATAATTGGTACTAGCGTGCGTTGATAGAGTTGCTATCAATATTGTGCCAAAAGGTTAATGCACTTGCACATTGAAAATGCATGCTGCTGCTGAAGGTCTTTTAGACTTTTGTGTTAAATCAATCAAGAAAAATTCACAATTTTCTGGGTTTTAGGAGCCTTCTCAACTACCAAACGACAGTTTGTTATTGATTATCAAGGTATCTCCATAATGACTAGACACATCTTTAATTAGTTCCTCATCTCACTTCCTAAGGGAAATCAGCTGCATCAGGTCCCTATTACCCTCGTTTTGTTGAATTATTTTTGGGAATGTCCTGTATCCTCTATGATTTATAACAGTGTAAACCTTAAGATCTAGTCGTCTGATATAAATGAAAAATGTTGATTTCTAGTTCTTGTATGATATTCTTCTAACTGATTCTGAAAAATGGGATGATTTGAATTGACTTATCAAACCTTTTCATAAATCTGAACTTAGTTCTCATGTTCAGAACACAGAATATTTAAGCTTGATATTTGCTTAATTGTAACTCTGGTTAATCTTCTGAAGTTTGCTGGACCCTCTTCAAATTCAAACTAAAGGTTAAATGTTTTCGTCTTCGTTAAGAAAGCAGTCACTTCTACATGTTGATTGCCATTGGAGATCCATTAAAGAGTCGAGTTCTTGCGGTACTACAAGACAATGTCCTAAAGGTACGCAATCTTGTTTTAATTTACTTGTCAGCTTAGATAATGCGTGAAGATTCTAACTACTTCGTCCTAGAAACACCAATAATACCATGATGTTCCAAAAGCACCTTTCTTTTATGAAATAGTTTATGTGGTTGCCTTGTGCATATTTTTTCATGTGGACACTCCTCTTTGTAAACCAACAAGCGGGGAAGAATGGGGACTTGACTTTTTGAGCATGTATTGTTACGTGCCACATAAGGACCAACCTCTCACGTTGTCTTTATATCTCATATTCTGAGCCTCATATGTTCTTATCACTCCTAGTTCCCACAAACCGTCTTTCTTGCTTGTCTTTGTCATCTATATTAAAATAGTGAAGTCATGTAGGGTCCTTGTGCTTCTTTAGAATTCTTGATTACTTTAGATTTTGCCTCTTTTTGCTCCACCATTCATGAAGCTTGGACAATCCCACAAGCGGGAAGACGTTGTCAACAAGTAAAATATCAACTGTATCGTCAGATTTGCTTCACACCCTCGTTAGATTCTCTGCAGTGGATGAGAAAGAGATGGATAAATCTCATAAAAGAAAGAACTATGATTATCTATTACAAAAATATTATGATCAAAATTTACACTACTTTATCTACGAAAACAAGTATAGTGGATTCAATTCTAAACCTTTGGTAGGATTCAATATGTTGGATTCAAGATATAATGGTTTCAATTCAGGATTTAGGAATTGGTTGGATTCCATCTCTTGCTCTTGGATCTGCTGCCCCTCAAGAAAAAATGAAAACAAAAATAAAGATTCCATCAAAGTTTGAGATTGCAGATATAATCTTCCTATTCAAGTCTTCAGAAAAATATAAAGATAATGGATGAAAATAAGTCCGGTGTTAATTGAGTTTGAATTTAGAAACAAATTTAAGTTAATATTCAAATATGAACTTGATCATTCTAAAATATTTAAAATCAAACTTGATTAGACCTAAATGCTCAAAGTGATTAAACATAATTTAACTCGATAACTTTGAGTTACTTAGAGCCGAGTTTTTGTGATTGGCTAGATTAAAAAATTATGTTCAAATATGTAAATCAGAATTCTGTTATGCCGAATTTGACCCATAGAACCAGTACCAATTTGTCATCTTTAATAAAGGCTACTTATTAAGTAGGTCCATTCGATCATGACAAGCCTTATGCCACCGTAATGACGTTGTAAATGTGGGCAAGAAAAGGAAGGTCGAGCTATGACATCGATGGCTTCAAATTGTAATTAATAAAGCAACAAATTGTTTAATTTGTTGAAGCTTTTGGGGAAAGCTTTCTGATCACTCTACCTATAAACTTTGTATTAGTTGGTGCCTATTTGCTGTGCCTTAGAGTCTCTTATCAGTTAGTTGTTCTGAGTCAACTTGTTAGATAGACACAAGGATTTATTTAATATTTAGTGAAAAATATCGATTGATTATCAAAAAAGAAAAAGCTTAGTTTTAACTAGTTTTTCCTAAGTACGTCAAAACCAAATATCTAGTAAATCCCAGCAAAAAAGAATAATTGAAATAGAGTCAATTTCTTTGGTAGATGAATAGTGAAACGTTGAGCTACTGGAATCAGCTATATTAAGTCAGTAACTCTACCACTCTTACATTCACCTTGGCGTACAAATGACCACAAAAATCTTGTTATGTTATTCTTGATTTGTTATGGTATCAGAGTCTTTTGGAGTTTCTTGTTTTTTGAATTCTTTGTGAATTTTTTCTGAATGGTTCAGGTTCTTGGTTCATCTATGAGACATTTTGGTATTTCTTATGACATTGTATTCATGGAGAAATTAGAGATTGCTTGTATCAAGTTTTCGGGCAAGAATTATTTTGCGTGTGAATTTCAGTTCCAGATTTATGTTAAGGGGAAAGAAGTATGGGGTACTGCTGATGGCACGGATTGTAAGCTTACTGATCCGACCAAAGCTGTTGAGCGGACAGCAAAGGATGCCCGTGTCAAGAGCTTGTTGTTGCAACCATGGATCCTTCTGTTGTCGTCAATCTAAGGCGACAACAGAGACACAAGACAACAGCTAGTACTGCCTTTGATAGGTGAGTAGTTCCAGAAACAAAACATAATTGATACAAACAGAAAAAGAAAACCTTGTTGAAGAAGTGAAACACAAACATATATATCAAGGGTTTAAATTGCAGATTGAGAGAGCAATTAAGATAATTACAGATGAGAGGGAATATTGCAGTACGCTATTTAAAACCATGATATATGTAGCGTTCTACTTTGGATTAAATAGCGTAAGTTCTGGTCTTGGGTGAATCTGCAATTCTTAGTGTCTTCTCAATAATCTTCTTGGCCTTCTTGCTTCTTATCTCCACTCTCATGCTGTCACTCTTTTCGATCTTATCATAAACTTTCTTCATCTTCAGTGACCTTATCTTGGACTTTAAGCTCACCACTACCTTGTCAATTCCCATCATCACCATGTCTAATCTATAATCACAAGCCTGCAAGTAAACGAAAAAACAAAAACAACCCTTCATTAGAAAACTGACAATCATCCAAACCCAGAAGTTAGAAAGAAAAAGAAAGTTGAAAATAAGAGACTATTATGACTGAGAAGGACAACAGGAAAAGCAAAAACCGTTGTAGTTAGATAGGAAAATTGATAGTACTTACAAGACTGGCGGTGAGAATAAGAGAATTTGCGGAGAAAGCAGAAGAAAGATCTTAGCAGAGGAAGTGTAAATATGGGAGATGTTATAGAGCACGCATCTGCGGAGAGAAAGTGAGATGTAGTTATAGAAGAGCCAGAGAAGAGAGTGGTGCGGTTGACCTTCTGACTCATCCTTTCAAAAGAATGCGTACAAGGTGTTGGTGTAGTAATAAATATATGGTGGAAAGATGCACCATAATGACTTCAGGAGGTCATTCCTGTATTTAATGTAATTCTTCATACCAGTAATTAGACCACAATGGGCTTTGGACTCGGAATTTAAGTATATTTAAGTATATTTCTCCTCTTATAAAAATTAAGATTTTCTTTACTTATTTTGTTTACTATTATATATATTAAACCGGGTCGAACCCAATTGGTCAACCCCATGCCAATAAAGCTCTATGCTTAACCATGCTAATGAAATTCAAAATCATTACTAACTAGTCAAATGCTTGCCATTATCATAACACCATGTGCATCGATGGCATTAAAAAGAGTCTAATACAACTGTATGAAGCATCTTTTTCTATACAAAATCATGAAAATAGTTCTCTATACAAAGGAATGTGTTACTAAATGTGACCATAATGCTTTTAGAAGTGAAGATATCTCCTCAAAATGAAATCTTGATGAAGACTAATATGTGCAGAGACAAAACGTGGAGTACAAAAGCCAACATCATAAGCATTAATCTTTTGAGTCGTTTAATTTTAAATCGATAGTTTTTGAAATAATTTATTAAATTATTTAAAATTAGAGAGATTGATTATATTGCGTATTACTTAACTTCCCTGAATTCTGTCTTTCCGGTTGTTGATTTCAAAGACAATAGAGACAAGCCAGCATCTCAAGAACACACACCAAAACATGTATAAAAAGGCCCAAAGAGGACAACACAGCGAACCCAGATGAGTAGGAAGCAAAGAGATAACGAGTTCACTCCAACTTCCGTGGCATGTTGTCTGTTTCGTAGGTTGGGCCTCAGCCGTGGTCCGCCGTCCATTGCAGCAGTCCGGCTATGTCGATGCCGAGACAAAACAAGACGGGCTTAGGCTTGTTGGGCCCCACTAATTGAGTTACTTATTTCCTGCCAAGAGTAATGACCCCTTTCGTAATTGAATTATTACGAAAACAACATTATTTTATTTTATTAAAAATAAAAGTATAATTTAAATTTTAGTTAAATATAGGTCAAAGAATTCCAATTAAGGTAAAAAAAATATTTTATTTTAATAAATTAATATCATTTTATCAAAATTAATTGAAACTAATTTAAATTATTTTGATTTTAAATTAATGGTCCAAATTATTGTTTTTAAAATTATTCTTTATAAGTTTACTTTTAATTTCTAACATCATTTTTATTAATAAAAATCCCGTGCGTTTGAAAATTAAATTTATTTAATAATTAATTATTAAAAATAATTAAAATTAGTACATATTTTTTATGAAGTTATAAGAAAAATATGTTTTAAATATGTAATTTAACACTCACCTAATTTAAATCTATTAAAAATCTAAACTCTCTTATATATTCATTCTTATATGTGAAGTCTTTTTAATTTTTAATATATATTTTAGAATTATATTAGTTATAACAGCAACTCAAAGTTTCTAGAAATTACGATTCTTTTTTCTTGTAAAAAATCAAAATTTCTTGTAAACGACGTCGTATGACCATACAAAGACAGAAAAGAAAGTCCACCGTAGAAAGAAAGCAAGCAACAGTTAGTTGTTGAGACCTCAAATCGATAATCAGCGTCTCTGCTACTGTTCATTTGATTCTCCAAGAACACCCAAAAGTTTGGACATCGGAAAGGAATCTACGAGAAAAATTTGGAGATCAGATGGGTGAGGAAGATCGAGAAGAAACGCAAAAGATGAAGAGAATTGCGGCGGCGGCGTACGATTACGAAAACGATCCACGGTGGCCGGATTATTGGTCCAACATCCTTATCCCTCCCCACTTGGCTTCTCGCTCCGACGTCGTCGACCACTTCAAGCGCAAGTTCTACCAGCGCTACATCGTCCGTGCTATAACCTTATCCATTTCCAATTCAGACTCAATACATGACTTTCTCTTTTTCTTTCACGCTGTACTTGCTATTGATTCTTTGGACTTTTGGGACTGCGGATTGCAGTATTCTATCTGGGTTTTTCTTGTTATGATTTATTCCAAGTGAATTGTGTTGTGATTTGGGATTTTGTTCTAAAAGTTATGGGCTTTCTGTATGATGTGTATGTATTGGGAGTTGTATTGGACTGATTTTTGTTTATGCTTGTCGCTGTTACTTTTTATTTAGTCGCTAAACTTTAAACTGATTGTTCTTTCTTTGTTTCTCATTTTCTTGGGTTGGTGATGCGTCAATTTTAATTCGATTCATACCCATGTGCACTTTATATTGTGTTGGGTGTTGATTTCTTGAATATGGACATTGTGTTCATCAGTCTGTTTATGATATGTGCATTTTATTCCATTGGTTGTGTGTTATCGTTAAAGAGATTTGTTGGAATCTTTGTGACAGTTTGTTCTATCTTTTAACTTACTTCAAGTTTTTCCTTGTACAGTACTGACTAGTGCATATATCAGACAAAATTTTGGTATCTTTCCGACTTAAGATCTTTTGTATTGTGCTCACTGTCTCACTTTTGCAGTGGTAAATGTATATTGTTGCCTTAGATAACATTTAGACGCCATTTGGCAGGACCCTGGTCTTGTGGTGGAGGCAATGTCTACAACTGGATCATCTCAATCAACAAAACCATCGGCATCATCGTCAGCATCTTCCAGCGACCAAGCTCGATCACGAGTCACAGGTTCATAGTTTTGAGTCCTTATAGTGAAATTACAGAAAAGAAACAAGATATATAAGTTCTGATACCAAAATATTGTACAAAGAAGTCTAGTTATATTTTATTGTTTTTGAACTTGCTTCCTGATTCTATCAAAACAATGTTTATGATGCAGGATCAGCCAATAGAACCTCTGGGTCTTCAGCAAGTTCTGGTTCAAGTCCAAATGCTATCCGTTGGGATCGACAAACTATACAATTCTCTGTTAATGCCTGGGTATACTGGATGACACTTTCTCTTATATGTGCTTGCTTATTTTGCCTCTTTAGATGTATTTTAAGAAACAACAAAATTGAGAGTGGATACAGTTACTGATTTCATTAGATGAAGACTTACTGGACTTCACTTCTCCATTCTTGCAATTGGATTGTTGTTGGTTTCAGAGTAGAAAATGATTTTGCCTAGTTTAAATTTCTTTGTTTGGAAATTTGGAGCTGCAACTGTTGTTGTTCAAATCGGTTTGATTACAATAGACACATACTTCAAATGTATACTGGATGACATTGGATGAATGGAAAAAGCAAAAAGAAAGACATTGGTTTGATTTATAGAAATTGAACTCTTCCATGAAATTCTTTTAGTTTTATGCTTCAGTATGATTTTGTTAAATTTTCTTCCATTCTTCCATTCTTTACAGGTTTTTATTGTGGCTGTGCTTGCCATCATACCTTTAGTGCCTAGAAATATTTCAAACAGGGCATATCGGCTATCATTTATGGGCACTGCATGCTCATCTCTGTATTCATTGTACACACTATATGGGGTAACTAGATCTTACACTTCCTAGTCTTAATCTCCAGTTACGATTTAGTGGACTGTTGTTCTTTTCTTTTTGATTAACCAGGTTTATATGCTTTTTAGAAACCAAGGGCATGGAATTTGCAAGCTTTGCAAGTTTACTTCCAATCAATAATTGCAACCAAAGATTTTATCTACTTCATCTACTGTCTCTCATTTGTCACTTCACATCTTTGTCTCAAATGTGAGCATTCCTCAATTTCTGAATTCGCTGTCATTAGCATAGTTAGGTTGGACTGACCTTTTTTTATTTATTTCTGCAGTTGCTTTAATTCCCATTTTATGCCGAACCTTGGAGCAAGTTGCAAAATTTTTAAGGCGTAACTTCAATCGTTCCAACTTATACAGGTTTTCCTTTCCTTTCTCATTTCATGTGGTTTGGTAGGAAATTGAACTAGTTTTAAGTATGTCTCCTAAGAGATTTAATAGCTATAAAGGCAAATAGTTGTCAGCGAAAAACCAAGTGATTTGCTGATATTGAAACTGACACAAAAAGAAGTCTGAGAAATGACAATGCGGTTATTAGACAACAGAAAGGAAAAGGGTTTAATCAGTGGAACCTTTTCCTGAGGTTGAGGAGCTGCTTAGGGGTTGCAAGGCACTATCCTTGTTTGGTGCATCGGCTTAACACAGCTTTGAAACCATAATTATTATCCTATTTGTCGGTGGCGCATTTTGCATAGTCTTCTAGAGCCATCAGCATCGTGATAATAATCGCCAATGCTTGTAGAATTGTTTATTTTTCTTTTTTGAGTTCTTGTTTTGCGGGTGAATAGAAAGTATCTTGAAGACCCTTGTGTGTGGGTGGAGGCAAACTCATCTACCCTCGGCATTCTTTCTTCTCATGCTGAGATTGGACTTGGCTTCCTCTTGATTATCTCTTTGCTATCGTGAGTTGCTCATGCCTTCTTTCTCCACCTATTGCTACCGATGAAAACTCTCCTTTCCCTTTTATTTGCAATATAAATCGTATATTCAATTGATGTATGATGTATTGCAGGTGGCAGCGAAATATAATACAAACATTCATGTACTGGCAGGTAACTTTCCATTTCTATCGTGCAATATACTCCAGTAATATCACATGATATGTTTTATTCAGAGACTTTGAATGTTGATTCCGTAAAATCTTCAGAAACATGATCAAAGATTTAACCATATCTTTATTTTCTCTTTCCCATTCTTTCTGATAGCTGTTGAAGCTCATGTATCATGCCCCTGTGACTGCTGGTTATCATCAAAATGTGTGGGTTAAGATTGGGAGGAGTGTTAATCCGCTTATCAGCCAGTATTGTCCGTTCTTCAGAACTCCGGTTTCTGCTCTTCAGAGGTGGTGGCTAAGATAGAGATATTCAGAGAGGACAGGACAGTGAAGAATGACAAAAGATACTAACTTTAGATTTTGCTGAGATGCAACGGTTCTTAATTGATCAAATCTCGACTTAAACGGTCTCTCAATAACTTTCTTGCAACGGTTCTTTTGTTTCCATTAATGGGTACGGAGGTTGTCACTGGACATGAGGGACATTTGAACATGTTCAGGTGATAGTGTTTACTTGCTACTATGAAACCTTTAGATGCCTAAATATCATGTCTTTCAATAGCTACCTAAGGCAACTGTGTCTTGTGGGCATGTAGAGCCTTGTACAATGGAAGCATTTCTTCAAGTATTATGGGTTTATTCTGTTCTTGGATGAACTCAAGTAAGCACATTTTCCTGATGAACAAATTTAAAGTTAGGAGGTGGGTCGGGTTGGATAGGGTTAAATGCGGACAAAACCTGAACTTTTTTATATTCAAGTGCCAAAAAGGTTATAGGCTTGACTACTTAATTCTGTGTTTAAGTTTGATCGGATTGATTTTAATTAATTTATATAAATTATATTAAACTTAAACTCAGAATAATATAATAAATTAAGTAATTTATATAAATTATATAATTTGTTAAGTTTGGAAAATCTAATTTTCTTTCACCAAAACTGTCGATAGAGAGATATATAATATGGTGAATGACTAGAACCATTCATAATTACTGCATTGATTTGGAATCTTCGTGTGAAAGAAACTAATTATGACGTAATAATAATCTTTCAATTAATTAAAAAATATAAAATTTATTTAAACTATTAATAAATACCTATTATTAAACAAAAATTATTATGACTAATACCATTTAAATTATACTTTACGCTTATATGAATAATTTAAATAATATTAATTACAAAGGATACTAAATAATAATTCTTCTTTCTTTATTTTTAATTATTTATAAATAGGATAATAATAGAGGTAGAAAATGACTTTGACACAATTTTTATCAAAATAGCGCCGTGGACTGCTAAAAAGTACATTTGTTAAATATCCCATCAAATTATTTAATAAAGACTTAAAAACTACTAAAATTAAATAAAATAAGAATAAAATATTAACCTATAATGAGTTAAAAATTAACTAAATCATTAAAAAATGTATCTTATGCTAAAAATTTTAAACATTTATTCAATATCCCATCACATTAATTAATAAAAACTTTAGAAATACTAAAATTAATTAAAATAATAATAAATATTAAACTATATTTAGTTAAAAATATCCAAGCATAATCATTGGAGGAATAAAATAGACCAAAATTTTAAATGTCCTTTAAATACCTTAAAATTTAAGAGACGTTAGAGTAGGTGGAGTGGGGAGTATGGAGTCAAAAAGTTCTGTATTCGAATCTTCCTATTTACGTTATCTTGATCGAGCCTGTTATACAAGACTTATCTAATACAAAATACCTAATTGACATAATTTGTAGGTTATTGTGTCAATCTAGAGATTTAATCAATACGCGTTTAAAAGATAGCGGCTACTTCAAGATCTATCGTTCAAAACTCTTGCATTCAAACCTTCTTGAATCTATCGTTCAAAACTCTTGCATTCAAACCTTCTTGAAGAGACAGGATACTCTGTCCAATTTACCCTGTTTCATTTAATTTCAACTATCTATTTTTGTAGAACTTACATAAATAAATGGTTAAAATCAAATGAGACAGAGTTAGTATAGGGTAAATTGGACAGAAGATTCTGTCCCTTCTTGAAAGCTTCCACCATGCTGGAATTATTGCCTGCAAGTATTAAATCGTCAACATATGTGCACACCATCAAGATATCACCAGAGTTGTCCAACTTCACGTACAATGCATGCTTGAGGGACATTTGTTGAATTTAGCCCTGAGGAAGAATGAGTCGATACGCCTGTTCCAAGCTCCTGGAGCTTGTGTCAGGCCATACAAAGCCTTCTCTGTACACTTTATCCTCACTGCCTTGTTTTATGAAACCAGGTGGTTGTTTAAGGAACACCTCTTCTTCAAGTTGGCCATTTAGGAAAGCCAACTTGACATCCATTTGATGAATTTTCTTATGTTTTTGTGTTGCCAAAGCAATTAATAATTTGATAGTTTCCGTTCAAGCTACAGAAAAAGTATGTTGAGAATTAATTCAAATTTTAGAGTTGTTTAAAATTCCTTTAGAATAGGTCTTAGGATATCTTAGAATAAGTTTTAGATTATCTTTAATCTTATCTTATAAGCTATATTTGGTGGCTGAAAATTTTATTTTAATTATTTGTAATTTGTCTATATAAGACAACCAAGTTTAATAATAAATGTGTGGGAGTGCTTATCCCATCTCTTCCTTAAAAAAAAAAATTCCAACATGGTATCAGAGCCATAGATCCTTGAGGGACTGTGAGGTTGAGTGGAAAGAAAAAACTCTTCCAATGGCTGCTAGCAATTCAGTTACTCCCCTAACCCCACATTGCAATGGTGAAAACTATCAAATATAGGTTGTCAAGATGAAAGCTCATTTAAGAGGTCTCGGCTTATGGCAATGGGTGGAAGAAGAAAAGGAATTACCAGCCTTGGGAAATAATCCAACACTAAATCAAATAAGAGCTCATGAAGAAGAAGCAGCAAAAGCTCCAAGAGTGTTATCTATTATTTTCTCTGTAGTTTCAGAATAAGTTTTCACAAGAATTATGACTTGTGAAACGGCTAAAAACTCTTGGGATATGCTGAAAGAATTATATCAAGGCAATGAAAGAATGAAGAAGATGCAAGTTTTAAATCTCAAAAAAGATTTTGTAGCTTTGAGTATGAAAGAACATGAGAGTATACAAGAATATTCTGATCGATTGATGACTTTGGTGAACAAAATACGGCTATTGGGGGAGGATCTATCTGAGAGCAAAATTGTAGAAATTTTTTTTATAAGTTTGCCCGAAAAATTTGAAGCGAAACTTTCATATCTTGAATCTTCAAGAGATATTAATGATTTAACTTTATCCGAATTGATTAATGCTTTTCAGGCACAGGAGCAAAGAAGGGCCATGCGGAAAGTTGAAACTAAGCAAATCGATGAAAGAGCTCTTCTAGCCAAATCGTCAAAAGGAAGAGGTAAAATTCCTCAATGTGATCATTGCGAGAAACCGGGGCATGAAGAGAAAGATTGTTGACATAAAGGAAAACCTCAATATTTCAACTGTAAAAAATTTGGACACCTACAGAAAAATTGCAAACTGAAAAAGGAGCAAGCAAATATGGTGGAGTTGGTTGGTGAAGAAACTCTTTTTTAAGAGTTGGTGAGATGTGCACCAAGATGTTTTTGAAGAGACGTGCTTCAATGATTGTAAGTTGGTGAGAAGGGCATCAACAAAATGATGAGATGTGCATCAATTGGTGAAGAGATGTACTTCACAGAATATTTTGAAAATGGGGAGAAGTGCTCTATTCAGAAAATTTGAATGAAAAGGGAATGTTGGGAATTAATTCAAATTTTAAAGTTGTTTAAAATTCCTTTAGAATAGATCTTAGGATATCTTAAAATAAGTCTTAGATTATCTTTAATCTTATTTTATAAGTTAGATTTGGTAG
Organism: Erythroxylum reticulatum; assembly: GCA_025504915.1. NCBI lineage: Eukaryota > Viridiplantae > Streptophyta > Magnoliopsida > Malpighiales > Erythroxylaceae > Erythroxylum > Erythroxylum reticulatum. Next base: position 31,677,445 of record JANSVA010000001.1, read on the forward strand.
CTGAAAATTTTATTTTAATTGTTTTTAATTTGTCTATATAAAACAACCAAGTTTAATAATAAATGTGTGGGAGTGCTTATCTCATCTCTTCCTAAAAAAAAATATTCCAACAAAGTACCCCCTTGGTAATCATACCTGGTCGAATCCCTTCTGCCACCGATCTTGCCTTGTATCTCTTCATCTCGCCATCTGACTTCATTTTGATCTTAAAAATCCTTTTGAACCGCTTCTTCCAATGTCACTGGTTCACAATCTTTAAAGAAAGCAAAGTGTGCTAATTCTCCATCATCATCATTTTCACTACCAAGATTTACCTCATAATCTTGCAGATGGATCGGTAGTTGGCGCTGAAGATGAGACCTTTTAATTTCTGTAGGAGATTGAGGCAAAAATTGCTCTTGTGGAGAATTTGATGGCAATTCTCCATTTACATTAGGCACTTCCGGTTCTTCTTGAAGAAAAGAAACAGCACGATTTTGAGGTTGAGCTGAAAAACTTTTACCGGATCTAATTATTATTTGCGTACCCGTATTCATGATTGCTTATCGTGATGTTGATTTGATTGATCGTATTGATTTCCTCTCGTCTTCTTCCGTTAGCGAATTCCTCAATGGTTCAGAATAATTAATCTTTTCATAAGTTGCTAAATATTATATAGCAACACCGACCGACATGTCCTTTGGGTAACTAGAAGCCAAACGACATGTTATTGGGTGATAGGAAAAGATAAGAAAAGGATCTGTAACCCATTTGAGACCCATTCGTGTAATACCCAATAACTATTATCTTGGGTGCATTTTATAGAACTCAATTCGATAAATTAAATGGGACATTTAAATAGTCTATCATGAGCATCTTTGTTCCAATCCCAAGCTTCTTCTTCAGCAAAAGTCAAATCTCGACTGACAATTACTTTCTTTGTAATAAGATTGAATAGCTTGTATCCTCCACGCTTGTTGTCGATGAAAACAGTTTTTTCGGCTCGATTGTCTAGCTTTCTCCTTGTCTCTGCTGGAACATGGGCATATGAAACAGCATCAAATACCTTCAAATCCTTAACACTGGGCTTGACATTGCTCTAAGCTTCTATAGGGATGCAATTTGGAACTCCTTTTGTTGGAGATCTGTTCAAAATATAAACAGAACATGTAACAGCTCTCCCCAAAAAGAATTTGGCATTCCCTTGGCCTTTAACATGCTTCTCGCCATACCCATAATTGTGCGACTTTTCCTTTCAGCAACTCCGTTGTGTTGAGGAGTGTAAGGAAAAGTAATCTCCTGTTGTATCCCCTGTTCTTCACAAAGTTGCCATTTGATAAGGTACTCATTAGGCCACAAACGTAGAATGAACGAGCTCAAGACGTTGAAATGCTCGTTGGTGCTACTCCGCTTCGAAGGTCATTCTATTATGCTTGCCAACAGTGCAAGCTTCACATGGCTGTTCAGGATGGTGTATCGTATGCATTCCTCTCACCATATTTCCTTGAGCAAGCATCTTAGACTCTGAAATTATAATGTCCAAACCGCAAATGTCATAGCCATGATTCATATCTTTATAATTGCATCTAAACAATTATGCACGCCAGCAGAAATGTCAACTTGAAACATACGATTTTTCGTTAAAGGGGCCTTAATAATAAGTGTACCTCGCTGATCAAATATAGAGAATGTTTGATCACGAAGAGACAGTACATACCCCTTTTCCAACAACTGGCCCATACTCAGCAAATTTGTCCTCATTTCTGGCGCATAAAAGACATCTGAAATGTACTTGTGATCTTCATTCTTCAGGCTGATAAGAATGTCCCTTTCCATTACTGGAAGGGTTCTGTCATCTACAAACTTGACTTTGGTATGGAAGGATTCATCAACAACATAGCAATTGACTCTTTCAACAACAGAAGTAAATGGATAAAAAATCTGGATTAACACCAACAGATATACTGGATGACACTCTCCCTTATATTTACAGGTTTTTATTGTGGCTGTGCTTGCCATCATACCTTTAGTGCCTAGAAATATTTCAAACAGGGCATATCGGCTATCATTTATGGGCACTGCATGCTGATCTCTGTATGTTAGCAGTTCAATGAACACGTCTGTGGTTTCAAACTTGTTTGAAGTTATGGAATCGAAATTAGGTATTTTTCATATTTCTTCATTTATTGCCTTCTCACTCTCAATCCGAGATACGTAAATAAGGTTTAGTTACTAGTTACAAATTGAAGAAGCTTTAAGTATGTCTGCTAAGAGATTTAATAGATATAAAGGCAAACAGTTGTCAGCGAAAAACCAAGTTGATTTGCCGATATTGAAACTGACACAAAGAGAAGTCTGAAAAATGACAATGCGGTTATTAGAAAACAGAAAGGAAAAGGCTTTAATCAATTGCTCGCTTGGCAGCCTTTTCCTGAGGTTGAGGAGCTGCTTAGGGGTTGCAAGGCACTATCCTTGTTTGGTGCATAGGCTTAACACAGCTTTGAAACCAAATTGATTATCTTATTTGTGGGTGGCACTTTTTGCATATTCCTCTAGAGCCATCAGCATCATCATAATAATCGCCAATGCTTGTAGGGTTGTTTATTTTTCTTTTTTGAGTTCTTGTTTTGTGGGTGAATAGGAAGTATCTTGAAGACCCTTGCGTGTGGGTGGAGGCGAACGCATCTACCCTCGGCATTCTTTCTTCTCATGCTGAGATTGGACTTGGCTTCCTCTTGATTATCTCTTGCTATCGTGAGTTGCTCATTGCTTCTTTCTCCGCCTATTCCTACCCATGAAAACTCTCTTTTCCCTTTTATTTGCAATATAAATCGTTTATGAAAGCGATCTAGAAACGGGGGTTGAATAGATCGTTTAAACTTTTTCGTAGAGTTCTACACAAAGGACGGAATTAATACACAAGAAACAATCAAATTAAACAAATGAAAAGAGTAGGGAACAAATTGCA
>JANSVA010000001.1:31840299-31852156 GCA_025504915.1 Erythroxylum reticulatum
ATTTCTTATTTTTAGAGGTCCTTCAACCTTCCTCTTCTCTCATTCTTGCCTAAAATCCTATCTTATAAGCATTTCTAACTTTCCCCTAATATCTTCTTATACTGAATTACAAACTCTTATCACAATAATCACATAACCATTTCGGTTCCAAATTCATTCCTTTTATGATCATAACAATTTTATGATTTCATTTCATTATGTATGTACACTTTAGTCTCCTTATTTCTACTCATATTCCCATTTTCCTCAATCAATCCACGACAATATACCTACTCACACCTATATCACCCTCAAGGGTACATACCCTATTGTGGTAAACCTTTATCTATCACACAAAACCAAATGCTATTTCTCATCTCTAGAATGTCCATAAACCTTTATTTTCTCACATTCTGTCAGATCATCATTTTCCTTAATGCTTCTAACAGTTCAGACTCTTAAGGAATGCTCATGTATGTGACTCATACTAGGGATTAGTTGCCACTATCTGTTATGACATGACTAAAATGTATATGACTTAACACATGTTTCAGAATGCCCATATAAGATAGTACTTATGGGCTCTGATGCCACATATGTAACACCTTACTCCCACAAGACTCGAACCCGACATTGATGGGTGATATCCGAGCTCGTGCCCCGTGAGGGTGGCGTGCTAGAGCACTCAATCAATCAGAAATCGTTATAAAAATTTGCTTTTATTTTAAACCACAAACATGATATTCAAAAATCCATAACCAAATTGAGCCCCACTTTATTTCATAACCATTTTCAATCGCATAATACAGTCATTAGAAATTTCAATAGCCATTTGGGCCCTTTCATAAATACAAAACACTTTAATCATTTCGAAATACAAATTTATACAAAGAGTTGCGGAAAAGCAATTCAATACAAATTAAAGAAATGCAATGCAGACGCGAACTGATCCCAACCTCTATCCTTCACTTGTATACCGTAGGTATAATCTTGTTGACCTAACGGGGTATTCTTCTGATCCGAAAAATTAATTACAAATTTTGGGTTAGTTTTGTAAACTCAATGAGTGACTGTCATCGATGGCTCACCCAGTCACATAACACATGATTCACATTATTGCACAATTCACATTCAATACACTTAATCATTCATATTATACATATGCAATGTGCATGAGAGTCACTTTCCAATTGTTACTTTATTGTGACCGAGTGCCTAAATTGTCCCATATCCATTGAATATCAGGCTCATTAATAACTTTCCCTTATCCACTTGGGGGATACAGGGCTCATTATACATAGTTAGCCTTAGGCTCTTAATCACTTTTGAGCTCAAGACTTATTTTCACTTCCTGAGCTTTAAACTCTTTTTCACTTTCAGTAGCTACTCTGGTCACAACTGTTATTATATTTCATGCATTCATGGGATGGAATGCATCAATCACATTTGCATGATCCCATTCATTCAGATTCCCATATCATCGAACCTTAGTCTGGCATTCAACTTTAAGTTAAGAATCACATTTTCATTTACATGCAAATGCTCATTCAAAACACGTTTATCATCAAATTATGTACACTTGGTTCATCTCATTTACATACAAGCAATACTTCAATATCTCAACCAAGCATCACAATCATTGGACCTCCTGTCCGGAAACCAACATAATCAAACACATTCATATAAACATTCAGTAGTTAATCAACACCAAAATTTACACAAACAAACAATAAAATGAGACCATCTATGTCTACTCACAGTATGCTCCAGATTAGCATTTGCTTCTAAATTCTGTGAATGGCTGAATGTTGACACTTGACCTGCACAACCCATTTATGCAAGACACACATTGAACACTCATTAATAATTGCACCGTATAAACATTTATTTATGCACAAGTATAAAAATGAACTATGTACAATGCATGCTCAATGAAAATCTCGGATACTGTAACAAACTTCATATCTTGTGCTCATTCTTATTTCATAACTTAATCACTCATTAATTCTTTAAATCACAACCAATAAAAAATCTATCATTTTTCATGATCATCCAACAACCAGAACACTCACGCATTTTATCACCTTTTCTGCACTTCTTTACTTTCAATTCTTCTGCATTTCTAACTTTTGTGTTTTCTTCATTTATTCCTCTAACTATCATTTTAATCATTCTTTCACACCCTTACACACTCTCATTAATCTTTCAACTCCCAAAGTCAGTTTAACACTATCCCATAATATTTCAGTCATCAATCCAAAGAAAATCATCATGTACTGCACACTAAATCTTCTCACTCATTTTCCAGAAAATAAGAAATTTAATTAGGTTCAGTTTCCAACAGCAAAAGGCATAATTCGAATCCCTAAACCTACCTAGACCTCCTTCTCTTTCTGTCGCCCTTCGGTAAGTGTCTTGTCATATTTATTTTCAATTGTTTAACCAAATTTGCTTGAATTGTATTTCTTGAAAAGGAAAACATAAGCCTCATTCAAGTTTTATAATTCAACACTGCAACATCTTGAATTTGGGAATATCGTTGCTAATGGGTCGAGGACTGGTTGTAGGGATACATATGCCTATAGATGCACCGAAAAACTAAAAGCAATCAAAGTAAGTTGTGTAATGTTGACGAAGGATGTTATTCATCCAATAAAAATGAAAAGAAAAGAGCATTTGATCAACTAAATCTTACATAACAAGCCTTGGCTAGATGACATGGGGATCCGCATCTCAAACATATCAAATTGGTTTAATTGAAGAAATATTTTGAAACTTTGGAGATTTATAACGTTTTTGCTAAAATGCCATTTGCGTTTATGCCTATATTTAGTCAATATTGACTTGACTAGATGTGCAAATAAACTAAACTTAGATAGATCCATGAGTCATCACTGTCGGCGTCTTTTAATTACCTAGTTATCACCTATTTTGTTATGATGGAATCATCAATAGTTATGGCATTATATTTCAGCTTTATGTTTAATGGTAATTGCTTGTCTCTGTGGTTTTCTTTTCTCTCTCTTGTCATACCATCTTCCTTTGAATGTACATATGCTAGATAACATAACTTTTCTTTTGGATGTAGTATCTTATTTGTATTGTCTTCTTATTCTATTCAACAAAGTTTTTTTTTAATTTTTAAATTTGTTGATTAATTGATAGGTGATAGAGAATGGCTAGAACGGATTTGGCTGCAAAGAAGAAATTATTTTATTTATTAATGGATATGCAAAAGAAAAGATTAAACATGTTAAGAGCCATACTAGATATCCTTTCGGTCGTAATATTGCATCATGAAAAATATTGTTTGAAAGCTCCATACTCTGTTGATGAATACAATCGATCTTGATACCTTCATAGGTTGATATATACTGGTGATTCAACATGTCATTCGGAGTTGTGTATAGATAGATTCACATTTAGAAGATTAGTAAATATGCTTAAAACTATTGGTCGATTAACATATATGAGGAACATAACTGTAGATGAACAAGTAGCAATGTTTTTGTACAGTCTTAAACAACACGAGAAAAATTGTATGATGAAAACTGACTTCTTACGCTCAGGAGAAATAGTTAATAGGCATTTTAATTGAGTATTAAATTTACTACTTAGACTTCAAGGAGAATTGCTTAAAGTGCCCGAACCTGTACCTCAGAATTCCAAAGATGAGAAATGGAAATGGTTTAAGGTAAATATTTAATATTTAATATATTGATTGATATATTTATTTCTTAATTATATGATATAAGTATTCAAGGATTTTGATTTGTAGCATTGGATTGCTTCTAAGAGTGATTAGAATTGTTACTTGTTTTGTTTCGTGGTAGTATTTCCAGTTTAGTTGTGTGTTGCTGATTATGTACTTTTAGTACATATGAGCTTAATTGTTCTATTCCTTTGTCAGCCTTTTTGTTGGTTTAAGTTTCCATTTTAGTTTTTTTTAGACCACTCAGCCTTTAATATTTGCATCATTATCATGTTTTTGTTTTGTTTCCTTAAATATGTTTTTTTAGATCATTAAGGTTTTCACATTACTGATTGTATACTGTAGTATAGTCTCATATTGACTATTTGGACTGATGCTGCAAGAGGTGCAGCTAATATAGTCTTAACTGAGCCTGGCTTAAGTGTGATTGTTAGTGTTGTCTTAACCAGCAGAGCCATATTCCAAAGAATGAAGAACTATACAATTAAGTATAGTTTCCAATCTTGCTTATAAGTACACTAAATGTAGAATGGTATGTGCTACAGACCAATATCAAGATGCAAATACGTGATGATCTCTGTAGGCAAGAATCAAATATATAAATGATCTTGAGCAAACAAAGTTCATTGCATTCTCACGCTTAACAAGTTGCAATATGACATTGTGTCTAGCTTTTGTGTTCATTTATGGAGAACTAACAAGTCTTCATACATCTGCAGATATATGTTGTGTCCATAACCATTATGATTGTGGTAAGCTGGTTTTCTTATACTTTATCAAACTCTTTTTGCAGCACTAGTGCAATAATATTTGAGCATCAGTTCTGCTTAAATTCTTGATTTAATTGTGAATATAATTGATCCTTGTTGCAGCTTGGTTTCATACTTTTGGCGTTGATATGGGAATACGACTTCCCTCCTTTTATGGTACTGATAATTGCGATACTAAATGATGGTAAATTCTCAAAATACAAATACTCATTCCACTTTTATAGATAACAGCAAGAAATAGTGACAATGGTGATGTGCTGTTTGTTGTTTCAAAATAAATACCTTAGTCAACATTTGTTATTCTTCAGTTTCACATTGCTATTCATTCTTCTTTGCTTTACTTCCTTTGCAAGAGGTGCAGCTGGGATGGTATTGAATTGCCTTCATCTTTTATATTAGAATCTATTATTACACAAAATTTCTGCATTGGCTATGTACCGGATGAGTGGTATGCTCTTTTCCCTTTTCATAATTGTATCTTAGGATGATCATTAGGCGAAATGAGCATTGCTTTGTTTTAGATTGTTAAAAAGGACTTGATTTGTTAAGGGAGCTATCAGCTTGTCTTCTATTGAAACTTAGTATAAAATTTTCTAGCCTTAGCTGGCATTTTCAATCTTATTATATCATGGCTAATTGATCACATTATCCATCAACTTTTCATACATAACATGAAAAAGAGTATGATCACTTAAAAGGATGGATCTGGAGTTGTTCATCGATGTAGTTTTGAGTGATTTGTATCAACACTGTGACGGACTGTGTATTCCTAATCTTATGCAGGGATGAAGCATACGATCGAGGAAAGAAAGCGAAGATTAACCGATTTAACTCCACAAATAAACCATTCAGGACATTAACTTTCACATGTTTAATGACTGGAAATGATCTTCTCTATATGTTGTATGTTGTATGTAGAAATATCTATTCCTTTTTCCTCAGCCTAGCTAAAATTCTTCTAATGTAACAGTTGAGATAATTAATGTTACTATTGATAAGAAATGAAATAGTCATAGGAATTTAAGAAAAAAGTTATGAGATATAGACCAAATATCCGAGTATCACGATTTTTCAGAATGATGCCACAAGTAGCAGATTTCCCTCTATCTTTTGTAAGGTTTATGTCAACTAAAGTGAGGTGATAACTCGAGTACTATGGATCCAATTGCCCAGTTAGTTAGGATCGTTGTCATGTAAGAGTTAACATGGATAAGTGCCTTCAACTTATGCAAATTGGTTCCACTTGTTTAGTTATAAACATGAGAAGACCATATTTACCGTGGGCATTATTCAGTCTAATTAAGAGGTACACAATTGAGATAGAAGATATCATGCAATGGTATGCATTCTTGTATTGTTCATAGGATGGAAACTTTTAATCACTTCAATCATACAATAAACAAGAGCAATAAAATTGATAATATTCCCTTTGGAAATATAAGATCTAGAATCTAACTGTTCGGCCATTAATCTTGGCATTTCTAATATCATAAAAGTCCTCCATGGTTACTTTCTTTCCCCAGAAAATTGCATATCCACAGCTCAGTTTTCCATCTTCACTATAAAATGAAAAACAACCCATCTTCTTTACATCGCACATAATGAGACAAGTAAGGTAAAATTAGTGACATTGGCTCTTCTTTTGAAGAGATCACCTTTCTTCCAGGACAAGATTTGTGTACATTCAACGTATTCGGATCTGGAAGCACTTCCTTCAGTATTCCACTAAGCTCTAAACCTCGATGCTCCTCAAGAGCCAGATTAGCTCGAAGTTGTCTAGTTCGATCCCTAGACTACATGTCACCATAACTACTTAAATTAAGTTGTCTAACAACCAAATAAAAGAAGATAAGCTAAAGCATCTCAAACAGTACATGTCCAATGGGAGATGTTCAAATTTTCCATCCTCAGAAACCCAGGAATTAGACCTGTAGAGTCTGAGACTTTTTCTAATCATTTTACTTTTAATTTCTACAATCTGATTAAAGAACCTCAATTTGACATATATCTTCACTGATTGAATCAACTCCAACAGGTTAAACAAATATTTGATTCAGATGCAAGGAAAGAGGATTTGCTTTCAAATGTTGAAATTGAAGTAAACTACCGATGATATTACAAGTATACTAGTGAATTCTTCAGTCACCAACTTGTTTTCATTTCTTATTGCTATTTGAAACTAGAATGTCCTTAACTCCAAACCTAGAACATAAAGAAAACAGGCTTTAACTGTTTAGAGTACAAGCTTATTGGCAAATTCTCTTCTGATGTCCAGAACTAAATCAACAACACATGGGTTCACTAAGTCTGGCGGAATGTCAATTATGTTGGTATGAAATGCAGAAAGTTTATATCATTAAACCACAAAATATTCTCAAATTCCTTCGAAAGTGATTGCAGAAATCAAAATAAAAAGGAACTAAACCACGATTAAAAATCACACATACGTACAAAAAGCACAAACCCAGATGAAAAATCGGTGTTTCCAATATGAATTTGCTATTTCATATCTTGCACAGTTGCTGACTTCTTCAAGTTTAGGTACTCAACACTGTTGAAGCATCAGGACAAATCTCACACTTCTTCAACCATTTTCCTAAGTACGTAATAAATTTCTTCGCCTCTTTAATTTACCTTTTAGTTCGATAATTGAAGATGATAATAATATTTCATCAACGATAAGGATGCCATCAAATAATGCCATCAGAGCGCAGACATTGACAACTCACCATGAGCAATCATAAGCAAAATCGAAACCTACTTAGCTACATGGGATTTCTTGTCTGAGGGTCTCATGTACCTTTCCATAGCTAACAAGTCTTGACTCACATTCCTTCTTGCATTTAGTGTGGTACTCGAAATAGGGAGTCTCTGATGGAGAAAGAAAATTCATGTAAATCGGAAGCAACTTAGAGACTCCAACAAGATCCAAAGCATGTTTAGTGTTTGAACAAAGAGAGAAATAGAGGGAGCAGTCGCTGGATGAATTAGGTGAAGATTTGGGATGAGGTTTGAAGACACAAGCTTTTTCAATACGATACCAGACGCGATTGGCTTTTTATCCAACTTTTCTATTAGAATTTTTATAAGTATCCAAACATGTAAATATTTTTACTTTCCACATATTTATTTTCCAAGGAATCAGATTTCAAATTTACTTTACTTTCCTGTCAACCAAACGGGGCCCTAAAGTAAACTCTTTCTTTATTATATTTCTCCAAATTGGGAAATGTGTCACACGTTCAACACTGACCTAATTGGTTGTAAAATTGAGATACGTCCCCTAGCATACTTGGACTTTCTTTGGGTTCGAAAGTGAATTCGAAGAAGATATGATAACCATGATTATTGATAAATTTGAAAAGAAGCTAGCCTCATGGAAAAGTAAGATGTTAACAATTTCTACATGTCTAGTTGTAGTTAAATCAGTGTTCAATAATCTGCCAACACCTCTGCGGAAGGCCATTTAGAAATGCTCTTCATCTCTATTGAGAGTTTATCTAGTTCTCTTCATCTCTATTGAGAATTTATCTCCTCTAGGAATAGAAAAACAATCAGGGAAGGAAACTCTACTAACTTTTGGCCAGACTGTTGGGTTAATAGAAGGAGCCTTGAAGACTTATTTCCTCGCCGATTTGTCTCACAAAAAATAAACAGGCAAAGATTTTAGAAATGAGGTATAGGGACTCCAATAGCTCGTATTGGAGACTGTCTTGGCAAAGGGATTTAAGAGAGAGAAATACGAGAGTTGGGACTAATGTTAAATATTCTCCACACTCATCCCCTTGCTGTTGGCAAATGGACACACTCTCTGGACTGTCAAACAAAAACAAGAAATTCACTATCTTTTTATATGTCCAAGAATTTCAAAGCTCAAAGAACACAACTTCTGATAATATAGCAAATCTGATAATACAACAAAAGTGTTTCTAAGGGGATCATCAACTCCTCCAATTTGGGAAAACATTCTTGAAGGTGCACTCTTGAGGGTTGAAGATTAAACCTTTTACCAGATGTTAAAGAACAAGACTTCCAAGACCAAAAAACTTCCAACAACACCTCAAACACTATTCATGTCTGCTCCAGCACAATGAAGATTACTGCTACAATGAACTTCAAAGGTTACTGCTTAAATGTTTTATCTGGAAATGTAAGATGTAATAACAAGTTCTTCCTCACAGGTGTTTAGTGTATGGTTAAGGATTTTATGTATGTGGAAAAATGGCTGTAACTCTCAATTGGAATTCGAAAACAACTTCAGTATATTTGCTAACCCTTTTTGTATGTATGCTACTTCAGCTATTCAATCATTGTATTGATTAGCTTCTGAAAAACAAGAAAACAAAAAGCAAGAAAGAAAATTGAACATTGAATTGAACTGATCTAAAACTTGTATTGATGAGCCTTTTTCTTTTTCTCTCTTACAAGCTTAACTGGTAAATGAAAAAAATAAGCTTTATATTTTAGCTCTCAAAACATTCTGATACATTTTTAAGGAAACTAAAGGATAAACATAAGATCCGATGAGTAAGAACTAGCCTTTCCTCATTTGGAAAAACGCAAAAGCAACCAATTTGTCTTTAACACAACAGAAAGTGACTTTTCCTACAACTAACAAAATCAAACTTTAAGAGACAAAATCCTGATATTGCAAATCCGATTGTCAACCAAAGTGATGAATTGCATGATATTCCAGCTACATGTGTTTTTTTAACTCTAATAATTTTTTATTACTCTAATTAATCTTCCTTGAATCTTGTCTCAGGTGTTTTACTTGCTATTCTTCCTGCTCTGCCTTTCTTCTTCCAATCTGTTTTTCTTCATTCTGCATATTCTGACTTTTTCTTCCTTCTACACATTCTGAGTTCTTCATAGTTGCTCCCATCTTTTCTTCATCTTCCCTTTTGCACTGAATTTCACTCATCAAGATTTGATCTTCATTCCCTCGATCCATACATCCATGAATTATGCCATGTATCATCAGCTTGAGTTTTCTAAGGAGTTTTGGATGCTTCAGCTTGATCTTCATTCTTCTTTTCTTCTTCATTTTAATTGCCATTGCAAGATCTTCAGCAAGTTTTAATACAGTTGGTTTCACAAAATAATTTATCTCAACAAACATGAGTTGGTCTGTTCCGAAATCTTTCTTCAAAGCAATAGAGTCTTAGACAGTATTGGTGACTGCTAATAGTTGTCTCAAGAAATTTTGACTCTTGTTCTTTATGACCATAGCCTGGAACTTACAGAAAGTAAGGTGCAACCTACTATATGAAGGCAAACAAGTAGATTGGGACCCAATTATTTAACTCTCTTTTATCCTCTCCCGTAAGCTGAAGATGAAGGTAGAAGATAACATATTTTCCTTGAATGGTTTGGGGTTTTTTTGAAGCTTCAACTATACAAACTCAACGAGACTAAACAAACTGATGATGAAGTCATTAAAACCAATCAGTTAGCTCATATGTACTTTATCGTAGTATTAATATAAGAGCATTATATTACTTTGTAACTGCCATTATGTTCCACCACATTTTTAGTAGTGTCTGTAAACTTTACATGTTTGGAGGGAAAGAGATACGGAACTGTTGGTATAAAATGATGTCAACTGTTGAAATAATTTAGTTCTATTTTCATTATTGGTACGAGTACAATAGGTAAAACTACACTTGCTTAACTTATTTATAGAGATGAAAGGGTCGAAAGGCTAGTTGATGTAAGAGGATGGAGGTACATTTCAAAAGCAAGATATTCTCAAGGGGGAGAATCCAGTGGCTTGAATGATAGGATTTTGAACTAACTCCAAATTGGCATAAGTTGTGAGTGTATAATAGGTGAACAGTATAAGAAAAACGGGAAATAGCAACAAAAAATTACTGACAGAATGTCTAAATATTCCATCGGAAAAGTTATTTAACAACATAATTTACCAACGGAAAAAGGCGTCGGAGATATGGCCGTAGTTAAATTTACCATTGAAAATTTTGTGTACTGTCAACGGTTGTGTTCGGTCGATAAATTTATCGACCGAAAAATTACCGATGGATATGATTATTTCATCGGTAAATTCATATTCTTATTATCGACAGTTATTTTGTTTTCGTCAATAAAGTTTGTGTTCATGAAGGTGGATTTTAAAAAATAGTTAAATTTACTGACGACCATTTTTTCCGTCAATAAATAACTAAAAACTATTTTTAGTAAGCCACCTTCATTAACACGAACAATCCACTCCCACACACAACAATTTTTTTCCGTCAATAAATAACTAAAAACTATTTTTAGTAAGCCATCTTCATTAACGCGAACAATCCACTCCCACACCCGATTGATTTCAAGGCACAACATATATATCATCACATTCATTCTGAAACAACCATTCTAAGAACTTCTACTTGGTTTTAGTTCTTTCATAGAATAACTTTCAAAGCATTATCCAAGCACAGAACATCCACAAATATATGTTCTACCAAATTCTATCATACATGTTCAAATTGAAAAATACAACACAGCTAAATCACAATATGAACTCCCTACTAGAGTTCTTTGCATGGTTCCTAAAGGTTAATCCATATTTGACTCCTCAAGCCTTCGAACCATATGAAACAACATGCAACTTGAACTTTTCAAGCTCGGTTAAAACCTCATCCTCTGGCCGATAGAGTAAATCACTCATTTGTCATATCTGTTTTTACTAAAAAAACCTTTTTCTTTAAGAGTATATTTTCATTATGCCATTCATCTTATCAAAATCAAGAAGCCTTCTAAAAAGTAATCAGATAAATTGAAAGCAAGTAGAGAGGAAAGCTACTCACCTGCAATGTGCCCCCTCCACCAGTTGTATCCCAATCATCAGACACACAAACAACCGTTCAAGGATCATATGTATTCCAATGGAAATCAACAACCTTGTCCCTGTATGTAAGAGTCAAAGAGTTTGGAATCATATGCAACCAGATCAAAAACTTCACAATCTGCCCTATGTCAAACAGTATCAAATATGAATATGATAAATAAATACAGGACCGTTAGTTTCCTTTTTTGTTGCTATTATTTTTTGTCTTTATTCTAGTGTATGTCTTCTTCATATGTTGATCTCTTACGCTGCGTATGGTTGCTATATCCGATATTTGGAGACGGAACGGAACAGGAAGGAACGGAACACAAACTGGAGACAGTGAGGTGTTTGGTTGTAGTGGACAGAACAGAACCGTCTCAAGGACAGAATGTGTTTAGTTGCAGTGGACAGAACAAAAAAATGGTGACAATGACAAAAATGCCCCTGGTCTTTAATATGATTAGAAATATGTAATTAATTGATGATTTTATTACGAACTATTTGTGTTAGTTGAAAAGTTAACAAATAATAACAATTACAAATTATTATGAAAAATCGAAT
>JANSVA010000001.1:31885921-31900868 GCA_025504915.1 Erythroxylum reticulatum
TGTGATATGTTGGGCTGAAATGAAATAGGAGTGAAGAGGAAATATTGAGTTTAAGCAAAAAGTTGATAGTGATATATACATATATATATACTATGTTTTCCTCTTCACTAGTCACATATAGTTGTATATGGGAAAATTTTGTGGATGAGTTATTGATATCAATGTACGAAAGGATTGAGGTTGTGATTCAAAGAATTGATGAGCGATTAAGTGATGACGTGAAAATGGGCTTAAGATGTGAAATTGGTAAAGTACCTGAGATTGACATTGATCATGCATTATATATAGCCCATATACACAGTTGTGCATGAATAAATGCTTATAATTGTGCCATTATTAATAAGTGTGCAATGTGTGCCTTGCATAAATGGGTTGTGCAGGTTAAGAGTCTGCATTCAGGCATTTCTAAAATTTGGAAGAAATGCTAATCTGGAACGTACGGTGAGTAGACCTAGATGGTCTTATTTTATTATTTTTTTTGTTTGAATTTTTGTATTGATTGACTATTGAATGATTATATGATTGTGTTGGTTTTCGGACAGAAGGTCCAATGATGTGATGAATTGATTGGGATATTGAAGTGTTACATGTATGTGATTGAGATGAACTAAGTGTACATAATTTAATGATAAATGTGTTTTGAATGAGCATTTGCATGTAACTAAAAATGTGTTTCTCAACTTAATATTGAATGTCGGACTAAGGTACGATGATATGGAAATGTGATTGAATGGGATCATGCAAATGTGATTGAGACATTCTATTTCATGAATGCATAAAACATAATGGCAGATGTGACAAAAGTAGCCACCGATCAGAGCTTAAAGCTCAACGAGTGAAAATGAGTCTTGGGCTCAAAAGTGGTAAAAGACTAAGGCTCGCTATGTAAAATGAGCTTTGTATCCCCCAAACGGATAAGGGGCAGTTAGTAATGAGCTCGATATCTAATAGACACGGGACAGTTTAGGCACTCAGTCATAACACAGTAACAAATGAAAAGTGGGTCTCATGTGCACTACATATGCATAATATGAATGATTAAAGTGCATTAAATATGAAGTGTGAAATGTTGTTAATGTGAATTATATGTTATGTGACTGGGTGAGCCATCAAAGATGGTCACTCATTGAGTTCGCAAAACTCACCCAAATTTTGCAAATATTTTTCAAGATCAGAAGAATATTCCGTTAGGCAAAAGGCAGTATACCTATAACATATAAGTGAGGGATAGAGGTTGGGATCAGTTCGCGTTTGCATTGTATTTCTTTATTTTCATATTGAATTGTATTTTCCACCAATGTTGTATTAAGGAATGTATTATGAAATTATTGTACAATGTGTATGCGAATGTAATCATGTTGTATTGACGTTATGATTGTAAGCATTTTGTTTGTAGAATGGGCTCTAGAGATTAACGAAATTCTGATGATTTGATAAATGTTTATGGAATAAAGTGGGCCTTATTTGATGAATGATTTCTGCATATTATGTTTTTGGTTTCAAAAAAAAATTTGCACTGAGTTTTGACTAATTGAGTGTTCTAGCATGCCGCCCTCGCAGGGCATAAACTCGGATATCACCCAAGATATCAGGTATGTGTCCTGCACGAGTGAGGTGTTACAACGTCTCTTACTATATTTAGATTCACTTAATTGATTTGTTATGTTCACTTCTTAATACACCCTAGACATGTTATAATACTTTAGGATATATTTTGGGGCCTTATAACCTTCATAGAAAATTTCACTCAATTTAGCCTAATAAAAACGTAAAGGCATTACTTGCATGACTTTCTTATTAATACGAAATATTATGGAGATCATATATATTTCTAATTCCTGCTTTTGAGACTTTGATACTGAATTTGGACAATGTTCAAGGCATAATAAGAAATAGATTGTTGAGTAGAAGTTATTGATCTAAGTTTATGCAAATAGTTTATATGTATTAAATTAAATTCTTAACATAAAAGCCAAATATTAAAAAGCTAGATAACTAAGACCATTCTTTGATACCATATTAGTTAAATCTCATAATAAGAATCATAAAATTGCATATAGGAATATAAGTATCCTTTGATTATGAATTATATGAAACTTGTGAAACTTGTTAGGTTGAAGAATGATCATATCAACCTTCGGTGAAAATATGATTATGGTATTGAATTATTAAATCTTATATATAAGATGATGTAATAATAATTCATAAAATGTGAAATACTTATATTTCATTAAATTTACTATTAAACAAAATATTAATTTTAAAATTTAAGAAATAACTATAAGTAGAAATTAATCATTAAGAATGTTGAAACAATTTGATAAGATCAATGTGGTGAGATTTAAATTTTTTGCTATTTACAAGAAATGTGATTCTTTAGTGAATATATCTACAAAAAATCCCATTATTATATGGTTTTGTATAAGAAAGAAAATGTAATATAAGATATTGTATGATGCAGTATTTATTTCTTTTATTGCTACGCTTAGTATAAAAACTTACCATTGGTAGTTTCAATAAATTCAATACGCAAATTTTCAAATTAGATATTAAATGGTAAGATTTTAAAAGAGTCAAAGTTAATAATTTTTGGATATAATACTTATTTGAAGCATATATTATCCAGTAAGTAAATTAGATAATAAAAAGTTCTAAGATATCTAAAGGGTTGGATATAATTTTACAAACTCTATTCAACAAAATTTTTGTTGTGATACTTATGGAAGAATATTTCTCAAGATAATAGAGCAAGATGAAATTTGAAAAGTTTAAATCTTATAATAGTACATCTAAATGGAACCTATGGCTTTGTTAAAGGTTTAGAGACATTAAAAGATTCCAGATAAATTCAAAATGTTTATTTTAGAGATGATTGTAGACTTTTCATGTCTATGAAAGGTTTAGTTGGATTATATATATCCTTTAATAGGACTATGTAATGACATACTACTCATAAAGAATAATAATTCACATTTACAAATGTTAAATATATGATATTTCAAGAACAACTCTTATTCTATTTGAAAAGATAATAAGTTAATTATAGGAACTAGATCTATAGAAATAGATATATAAGTTATTTACTTATTCTAGTTTAATTATGTAGACAATGTATTAAAAGTGTTTAGTATTTAAGATATTTGATACTTATGAAGTATTATAGATGCCCATAATACAATTTTCTATTTAGTGAAAATGATTATTTAGCTCAATAAGTTCTTTAATGAACTTAGTATATTTCCTTATGTTGTTCATATAATAATATATTGTGGAATATTGTTCATTAGTCATACAAAAGGATGTAAAGTCTCGTAAAAAAAATCCAAGTATGTATTTAGAAGATTTCTCTTAATTATGATGATATTTAAGATAAAAGTTGTAAGATTAAAGCAAATGTTCGTTATAGAAAATCTTGTAGAATTCTCTCACTGAACAACTATCTTAATAGTGGTATGATTGTTATATGATAATATAGTATATAATACTTAAACAATTGACTTAACATAAGTAGGAGATTGTTCGTTTATACTTTACAACCAATCGGTTGATTGTAATTTTTATGATATAATTATTTAAAGTTATTTTTATTTTATGCATTTTTGTTTAATTAAATGATGTGTATGGGATAAATGTATATGATAAATGAAATTGTAATGAGATCAAAATTATATGATTTATGTTTTATTTGTGTCGTCATCATCATCATCACACTCAGTCTGAAATCCCGCAATAAAGCGAGGTCTGGGGAGGTTTGATAGTATACAGCCTTATCCCTATATAGTAGAGAGGTTGTTTCCGGTAGACCCACATACAGGTGAGACAATAAAATAGTGATGCAGGTTGCGTACTATCCTTAAATGGTTCATAGTCATTGTTATATTAAGAATAGATATTAATAGATCATAAAGACTAGCATATGTTATGTTGCTTCCTTATGAAGAAAGTATTCACTCTTATAGAAGTAAGTATAAAGATACTTAAACAAAATTGTAGGTGCTTATTAGAAAACAAGTTTACTTATTTGAGCCAAATTGTATTTGGAACATTACTTATATGTCTATAGAAGTTCTCATTGTGATAATTATATAAACAATTCTTTGACTTGATAGTTTTAAAGTATCTTATATAGGGATTGCTATACTTTGATATTACTTATGACTTATTCTTATGAAAGGTAGCTTGATCAGTAGTCATTAAATATAGCATAAACTGTATAGAGGTAATTGAGTACTCAATATAGGATTCGTCACCTTAAAATGATTTGGAGAATATTTTATTAATATCAATTAGTATTGATCCAAAAAAATCTTTGAGAAAAGCCGAATGAGATTTTGTAAAA
This sequence comes from Erythroxylum reticulatum, assembly GCA_025504915.1. NCBI lineage: Eukaryota > Viridiplantae > Streptophyta > Magnoliopsida > Malpighiales > Erythroxylaceae > Erythroxylum > Erythroxylum reticulatum. Next base: position 31,890,261 of record JANSVA010000001.1, read on the forward strand.
TAGTTTTCAAATGCCACTAATAAAATTAATTATTAATGATGGAGAATTAATATGATTGGACTTAAATAGAATAAACACTAACTTCATGATCTATGTCTAATCGAAATATGACATAATAAAATGATTGAATTAAATGAAAAAATTATGCACAGAAAGGTTAGTCAAATCCACTTTTACATTCTTAATATTTGAATGGATATGACGCATTAATAGATACCAAGCTTAATATATAGATCTAAATTAGTTTATAATAATGATAAATAAAGAGATTTGATTTGTCTAATCTTAAATACGATATGAGATTAGGACTTATATATAGTGTCAACATATTTAGGAACCTAATGGGTCATATACAAAGAATGGTTAAAAAGAGAAAAAAGGCAATCAATCAAGTTAATACTGATTGTAAAGTTTGAGAAATTTTAGGATCAAATATAAAATATTTTATAAATAAAAATCAATATTAAATAAATTAACTGTAATTTTAATCAAATTTTAATTGAAATTAAAATTAGATTTAAATTAAATTATCAAAAGCTATAAACATATTCTAAATAAACATCAACTCTAAAAGAGCTAGCATTCCTTACTTACCCTTGTCACGACCCCAACCTTAGACCATGACTGGTGCTAAAGAAGTAATAAACTCAAGGTTTATTGGACCCTTAGCAAGCCTAAACTACCATCAAATCCTTATATTCATAATAAAGGTGAGATTTCAAATGATCAAACTCATACTGATAATAATCAAACAGCTCTAGCAATATACAATACTCATTGTGCCACAACATTGAGATAGTTAATACATGAAAAATCAAACATATACAAGATTACTGTGGCTCTAGAGTTAAAGGTCACTGACAAACATAAGGTCACTAACAAACATACATCAAATCACCGGAAAGGTGGAAAACTAACGAAATACCCCAAATGATACATATATTTGTATATATTTATAATGTATTACATTTATAAATGCAATTTCATAACATAATGATTTTTTTCGTAAACATGAATGCATTTCTCATACACATATCATGTCACATAATCATTATAATCACAAATCACAAATAATAGTGGAGGACTGACGACTAACCCTATAACATAACACTTACCTATATATCATAGTCATAGAAGCCCTCTTGTTCCACACGGGTCACTTGGTCTAATATAATGGACTGTCATCCAGAGCAACACTCAACTGAACTACCACAACCTCACCACGATATGATTGCTATTCGAGAGCAAACTTTACCGAAATTCCATAATCATGCTATCTCTCATGTACCATATATCAATTGGTGTCCGAGAGCAAACTCAATCGAATTGACCCAACCGCATTATATCTTAATAAATGGATCCAATACGAACCCAAATCTATACCCTGAATAATTGACTCACTATCCACATAACCTAATGACATCTACTAGGTAAATCATACCACAACAATCCTCCATATCATCACATACCAAGACAAGCACAACTTTGCACAATATTGCACAACAAAAATATGTATAAATGTGTCAATCCATATGTATGAATGTCATGCATGCATATGATAATGATGGCGATTTCCATGATGAATATGAAATTCTAATGCATATTCTTAATCATGAATATTAACTCACAGGTAGAATGCATTCCTTCGTGCTGAACCTAGTGTCTTAAGGTGGAGTTTTCTACTCTTGATTGATCTATAGAAAGAAAAATATGAATGACCATTAGGATTTAAAACTTAAACCATTTTAGAAACCCTGAGAATAAGAACATGACTCAATATTAAGGAGCTCTATTTTCTATTTACAAAGAAGATGTCAAGTTTTATGAGAAGCCAAATGAAAGTTTGATAGAATTTTTCCTGTAAAGCGGGCATTGCTCTTTTAAAAGAATGGTCATTCCTGTAATGGAAAGACATTTCTATAACCACCAGTAACCATAACTTAAATTGGGTCTACAAATTACATGTCCATGCCCAATTGAGTCCACGTTTACATCACAAAAATCCATAATAAATCCAATCATAATTCAAGTATACCAATTTTCAACTCAAACACCCTCATTTATACTCAATACATCTAGATAATCTCAATTTTAATCAATGACTCAATTTAATCAAATTCATGCATTTATATGAAAACATAACTCTTTCTAAAATTTCATCTCACAAAATACGAATAATTTCAATATGTCGCTTTTATAAAATTGATCCACATAATATTTAGGAATTTTTAAAATTATTTTCAACTATTTCTAGGCTAGTTGAAAAATCACCACAATCACCGAATCGTGGGGTGCACGCATCGCTGCTGGGAGGCAGTTATCTTCAAACCTACCTAGAAATGACGAAATTACTTTCAAGAATCCAATGACACTAGTCTTGAGTCAAAACTCCTGAATTTGTGAGAATCGAAGGTTTAAAGTTGAAAGGTGACTCATTTCTGTTCACTGACAAAATGAGCTTATTGGTATCAGGTTTCCCTCATTTCCTATGTTTTTAGGGCCGTTAGACATTATGTTGGTATTAGTTTCACCAAAAATGACTAAAAATAGGATATCGGTGACTTACCTAAATAAACCGAATAAAATTATGAGATCAGTGACTTATCTAATTTATCTAATATAAATTAAATTAGAAAAAGCCCAATTTGATCCTTTAAATTTGATTCTAAGTGTACGTTGATCCTCAAACTTTTATTTTTGAAATTAGCCTTAAACTTATTTAAAATTTCTCATTAGATCTTTAACTTACCATCACAGAGTTTGTAGTACATGCTTTGTTTGTATAGTGTGAGATTAATTAAAAAGGAGAACAGTAAGGGTAATTTAGTATTTTTATAAAGTAAACTAGTGAACATCATCTCCATTCCATCATCCCTCCTTCATTTTTTATCCGTAGCTTTGTTTTCAAGCTTTCGGTCTCTCTCCCGACACTCTTTTAGGTTTGCTAGCTTCCTTTCTCTCTCGACACTGTTAGCTTTGTTTTCAAGCTTTCAGTCTATCTCTCGACACTCTTTTAGGTTTGCAAACTTCCTTTCTCTCCTGACACTGTCCATCATCTCTCTTTCTACTATCCGTTATTTTTCTTTTAGTCAATAAACATAAGCTCTATCTAAGTTTTGTAGGTGATAAAGCATTAATTATGTTATTCTATTGTTCTTTTCAAATTTGAGTCTAAGTGATGATTGATCTTTTTCTAGCAATATATGCATAGTCTTTGTTCTTATCATGTCTCATTAAATATATATATAAGCTAGCTATAATGTTTACAATCCTTTTCCTTTTTATAATCTTTTTAGGTTGCTTGTAATAATCTTTATAATGCCTCTACCTAATGGCTGTTTTGAATCATTGAAATTATTGTAAGAAAAGGGAGATATTAGTATGTGTTTTTGTCAACTGTAATAGATGGTGAATGTTTTAGAACAATCGGAAGAAGTCACAGTGAAAAGAAATATGACGAGCAAGTCTTTTGCTAATATGGAAGTCAACAACCTTTGGTGACTTCTTGGACCAATGGCAATTTTATAAAAAGATTTTATAGATGTCCTAATTAAAAGGTAGGTTAATTATTAATAATAAAATAGTTTCTATTTGATAATAAATAAAGTTTGTTACTTTATTAAAAGAAAGGGAATGTATTTTTTTTCAAATAGGTGGATGAAGATTTTGGTGGGAGTAAAATATATTGGAAATAAATTGTGACTTGGGGATAAAAGGTTGAAACTTTGAGAATAAGAATAATAAGTGCATGGATAATATGTATAAGAAGCAAAGTGGGGTTAAAATATACAATATTTGAGTCAAGAGGACTACAAAGGAAGATGATTTATTATATAATATTTGTGTCTATATTCGTAGCTTTGTATGTTGAGAAGTTGAAGAATATGAACTTTATAAATTTTGGTAACTTATCATAAATATTTTATTAAATTGAAATTTTCTTATCAATTCTATTATCAGCTTTCCTAGTTAATTCCCATTTGTTTGAAGTTTTAATTTATTGCTTATATAGAAATGAATGTGATGCAACAAGGCATAATTTTGATACTATTTGATTACATATAAATTGGATTGAGATATAATGATAAAATCGATTCACCACAAATGTTCCTTTAACTAAAATATTAAAGAGGAAAAAGAAAGTAAATATAAGCATAGATATCAAGCTTTACCATAAATTAGATAGACATTTCAATAATGGGGTATAAAGTGAAAAATTAATTATGATGGTGAAATAAAGGTTTAAAGATAATTTTTATAAAATTTTGAGGTTAATTTAGCAAAAACAAAATTTGAGAACTTATTTGTACCTAAAGTAAAAGTTCAAGCACCGATTTGGGTTGGTTTAAGTTTAAGGGACAAAAAAGTAATTAACCATTAAAAACTCACGAGAACTTGATAAGTGGTCACGTGGGCGAAGCATGCACCACAAATTTTGTATCACGGTAAATTGAGGTTATAATGAAAAACTTTAAACAAATTTAAGATTAATTTTGCAAAAATAAAAATTTGAGGACCAAAATGCATATTTTTCCATGAACTCACTGTTATATATTAATAAATAATTTTTAAAATATACGATATTGTTTTAATTTATAGTAATCTAATAAAGATGAAAACCACCGAATTGATTAACCTATTCAAATGCATTTTTCTGACTAATAATCGCATTCTGATGGAAGTTTTTGACAATTGGTCAAAGAATGTACATATTTAACTTTTGCAAATTCTGAAAATTTCCATTTGGTTCCACTTTTATTCTTTATTGTGATTTTTATTTTTAATTATAGTTTTAATTATTAATTGTTAATTTGTATTTTGTAAATAAAAATAAACCTTATTTGATTGTTGATATTACTGTAGTTATATTTTTATTACTAGTTGTAATTACATATTAGATAAAACTTAAAAATAAATTATGTTAATTAATTAAATTTATTTTAATCTCTTATATAATAATATTATTAAAGCATCAATAAAAATTATTTTATTATTGATATTTATTTATAAATTAATATTTATATATTTTGAAGATATTTAAAATTTAATTATATTTATTAATAATCATTTAATTTATTTTAATCTCAAAAATTAAATAAAATTAATTTGATAATTTTAATTAAGAATTAATTGTAATTAATTAAATATATAATATTAAATTAGACTATTAATAAATTCTTATTAATAATTAATATATTAAATAATATATATTTAGTTGATAGTAAATTAGTTTATAAAAAAATCGACGTTTTAAAACTTAGACCGAATATTGAACCGACCAAGGAAAAGATTTAAGTTTAAAGGTTCAATAGGCTTCAAACTGATATAAAACTGGTATATAATAAATAAGAAGCAAAAATTATAAAAGTAAGTAAAAATAAAATATTTTATTGAAACAAAAATTCAAAAATGTCTATTATTATAAAATGAACTAACAATAAATCAGATCTAATAATTCAAACTAAATTTGAGTTTAATATAAAATATAAAAATAAAAATAAAAATTATATTTTTGAAAAAGGTCATGTCTCATCATCGTTGAAAGTTTGAAATTTTCTAACATTATCTAAACACTCATAAATTACGTTTTCATCTAAAGTTTTTGCATCAAACTTTTTCTATTGCATTCAAATAATTTTTACTATATTTCGGTTAAAAATAATGTTTAAATACATGTGATATAAGTATTATATATAAATTAATCAAATGCTACTTATATGATGATCTAACTCAATTTTTAAATTCAAATTGAACGAGTTAAATTGGATACAAATTAATAATTTATTATAATTATTTTAAATTATTAAATAATTAATTAATTTAAAAAATTTAAGAATTAAATTAAATTATCATTTCAATCATATGTTATTAGTTTATTAATGTTTATATGTTGTCTAATTGAAGTTTTTATTTGTACTTTGTGAGAATTATAAGTAAAACTGTGAATAAATAATAATTTTGGAAATAGAAAAAAAGGATAATAGTACTTATAAGATTCTGGTGTTGATGCTGTAAGAGACATGACTTGGAAGTTTTGAACTACAAAAGCCTTCAATAATTTCTTTATTTGGTAGTGCTGCTTGTGCCATAATTGTCGTAGAATGTTTCTCCTTCATTTATCTAGACCTTGGCTAAGTTATATCAATGTTTAAAGTCTCCCACCAGCTATGCTTGAAGCCTTATTTTGTCCTTACTACATTGAAATATGTTGTTGTGACCTAAAGGCATTACATAGAGATGGTGATGTCATAATCTCAAGGCATTATATTAGAGGCATGATAAGATGATGGTATATTTGTGTCGTGAATGGTATGTAGGATAGGTTAAAGTTAATGAAGGATAGATGTTTGTAAGATTATGATTTGCTTGAGAATTTCTTTCCGTTACCCAACTTACATGTTCCATCTAATAGGAATTAGTTAGTGTATATCTGTTATGTATATCCACATTGATACTCTATTATTCATATATATCCTCATAGATACTTAGCATACAGTTTAATTCTCTGTATATATTTCATCCACTTTACGTAATACAAATTTTTTTTCCTGGAAGCTATTTCAATATCCTTATATGGTATTAGAGCCTCTGGCTTAATGGCAGTATAAACTTTTTTTTCTTTTCTATACATTTCTTGTTCCTTTATCCTAAAAGAACACCATCCATGTCTTATGATACTGAATCTGCTGCTACCGCTACGCTTGCTGTCAATACCAAAGCCACAATCCCTCAAAACCTGATCAGGTTCAACACAAGTTTTTCCTCTGATTCCAAATTAAATGGTGTAAATTTCCCTGCCTGGAAAGTCCAAGTTAGTGCACTATTCATTGGCTATAATGTTAAGGGATATGTTGATGGCACCATTCCTTGCCCAGTTACAACATGTCCGGAACTGGACATTTAGATTAGACAAGATCAGTTTGTCCTCCATGCTTTGATGACTACTGTTACGCCGAATATAGCTATTCTCCTTGGCTCCATTCACTCTTCCAAAGAGGCTTGGGATCTGCTTGCCAAAACATATGCAGGTATGTCTCGTTCTCGACTAATGTCGTTAAAAGAAAAACTAATCTGTATTCGGAAGGGAGGTAGAACCATTTTTGAATATCTGAAGGAAATCAAGAGCCTTGCAGATGAGATAGCACTTGTCAGTTCCCCAATTGATGATACGGATTTGGTAATCCACACCCTGAATGGCTTGACTACTGATTTCAAAGATGTTAGTGCTGCGATCCGTGCTTACGGAACTCCGATTGGTTTTGATGATCTGTATGGGAAAACTTATCGACTTTGAGTGATTTTTGGAAAGGCAAACACGACTTGATGAATCGGTTCAGGTACTATTTCCACATGTCTCATGTAAACAACGTTCTAGTTCTCAACAACGCTATGGTCCTCCTAATAACAATGGATCATCCAGTTGACCACCAGTCATCAAACCCAACACTTCCAGCCTACTTGTTACTTCTGGAATGACTGACCAGCACGAGATCATATGTCAATACTGTGACAAACCTCGTCACACAGCCAAAACATGTTGGTTACTACATGGGAAGCCAATCAGAAATCAAAACCAGCATATGTCGTCCACTTCATGTCTACATCGTGGTCCAGGAGCTTGCAATATTCACACGGAAGGATCATCCTCCAAAGGCCAGTGGATTCTTGATTCGGGCGCTACTCATTATGTCACCAATGACTTGGAATAATTTTTCCTTATACTCACAATACAAAGGACCTAATAATTTGCAGGTTGGCGATGGTTATGAAGTATCCATCGATCACATGGGTAGTTTCTCTCTTCCCACTACATCAAAACCGATTGCTTTGACAATGTTCTGCATGTGCCAAAAATAAACAAAAATCTCCTTTTAGTTAAAAGTTTGTGCACCAGAAATAACGTTTCTATTGAATTCTTTCCCAACTGCTTTCAGATGAAGGATCTGCCGAGCAAGACAACGCTTCTTACAGGTTCTTGCCACAATGATCTTTATGATCTAAGTCTCCCGCTACTCAAACTAGCTATTTTTCACACCAGTCTTCACAGTCCACCAGTACTCCATCACATATTAGGTCATCCATCAAATAAGGTGTTTAATTTCCTTCAATCGACACATAAGTTAGGATCACGTATGAGATCATCTGCTGTGTGTGTTTCTTATCAGTGTGCAAAGAGTCACAAACTCCCTTTTTCAGCTCTTTGTCTGCAAAGTTCTAAGCCTTTAGAAATAATATTTTCTAATGTTTCGGGGCCTGCTCCATTGGTTTCTGTTGATGGTTTTCATTATTATGTCATTTTTGTTGATCACTTCACCAAATTTACGTGGGTTTACTTGTTAACAAACAAATCTGATGTTTTATCTACTTTTATCAACTTTTGCAAGCATGTTGAAAATCAATTTGAAACTCCTATTAAAACCCTTTACTCAAATAATGGACGGGAGTTTCACAAACTAAAACCAGTTTTAGCCACACACGGTATAAATCACCTAACCACTCCACCACATACTCCTGAACAAAATGGGCTATCTGAACGTCGTTATTGTCACATTATTGAAACCACTAGAGCCCTCCTTCATCAAAGCAAACTTCCTGCAAGTTATTAGTCCTATACCACCCACACAGCTGTTTAGCTTATCAATTGGTTACCCACACCGACACTGCATATGCACTATCCTCTTGAAAAACTATTTCATCAACCACCTAGTTACACACATCTACACTTTTTTGGTTGTCTTTGTTTCCTTTGGATACGTCTCTACACCATCAATAAACTTCAACCCCGATCTACATCACGTATATTTTTTGGCTACTCCTCCAATCAATTTGCATACCTCTGTCTTGACCCGAGCACCAATAGGATATACGCTTCATGCCATGTTGTTTTCATTGATGATCACTTTCCATATACGTCACCAAATCAATTATCTATCTCGTTCATCTCTGATACAAATACCTCTCTGCCTCTGTCTCATCAACTTATTCCCATTTTGGCATCATCTGTACGACCAGCACTGTCGTCCCATTCAGACAATTCAACGTCATTCTTCCATAGCCTTCCTGCTCATCACCATTGGCACAATCTAACCTTCCCTCCTCATTATCCGAACAACACAACCAACCTACCAATCTTCACCTCATGATCACCCAATCTAAAAACAATATTCATAAACCAAAACTTTTCAAGGCTACTTGTGACCCTCTGCCACCCTCTGCATGGTTTAGAGGAAATTGATAGGTTTATTATTTAATTGGCTAGTTTTCATTCATAATAGTCAAAAGTAAAAATTGAATTGGAAACTAGTTTGGTTCATGCTTAACCTAATTGAATTGACCGGATGGGTCCAGTTTTTACATCATTGAAAAAATATACAAATAAAACAAAATTCATTTTCATAGTTTTCATAAATTTTGAAAATTGGAAAAATCAAAATCAAAATTAGAAACAGAAACGAAAATAAAAAATTCAAACAAACAAAATTTTCACTAAATTTAACAATAAAAATAGAAAATTAAAAAATAATTTCATTTTTTAAAAATAAAAATAGAAAATTAAAAAACAATTCCAAATTTGCAAATTTGAGGTTTTGGCTTTACACTCAAGTCCAATGATGTAAAAATTAGATTGGATAAGTCGGTTCAACCACATTAAGCACCAAGTTTAAGAGGTTTTTTGTTCTATTTTTACTTTTGATCATTGTGAATAAAAATTGGCTGGTTAAATAATAAATCGACTGGTTTCCTTTGAATTGTAAAGAACTATGTGCATCTTCATCTTTTTTGACACCCAAACACCATATTAGTATAGAAAGATGAGAACTTTGTGTGATTGAGACGTGAGAAATTAACAGATAATAGTGAAAACCTATTTAGAACAAAGATTAAACAAATGGGTAGCTGAGTTTCATGCTAAAAACCAGAGCAAAAGCTCAAAATAGGCAAATTAGTGGAAGACGAGTTTAGTTTAAAGCCAAAGCTATGATGACCTATATATCAAAATATCTGGAAGTAAAAAACAAAAACATGTTAAAGAGTAGAAGCTACGGGAGAGGAAAAGGAAATGAAGTTTCATTAGTTGAGCCAATAAAAAAATTGTAACTTCGGCTAGAGAGGAAAAGGAAATAAGGTTTGAGCGTAGACAATAAATAAAAATTGAAAATTTGGAATTTTCTCCTAGAAAAAGTTGATGGGACATGTGAGGTGGAGAATGGACACATTACACCACGGAATAGTTTTCCTCTTTTTATCCTTTTTTATATTTTTCTTTTTCTTATTACAAACATTTGGGTTCTAGACTTGAAGTATAAAATATAAATTTCAAGACTAAAATTTTTTATTTTTAATTAAAAGATCCTTCTTAAAATTTAATTATAAAATAATGACAAAAACTTCAATTACACACCATATTAACATTAATAGACTATAGTAAAACATCTATAAATAAATATTTTTGGGACCTGAAAAATTATTATCTTACGTATGGAGTTATTAATTTATCAACAAATGAATATTTTATTAATTTATTGATAAATTAATATTTATTAATTTATAGAATAATTTTTATTTTGTACATTATTTTTTGTCAAATCAAACAAATAATTTTTTTTC
>JANSVA010000001.1:31957819-31971233 GCA_025504915.1 Erythroxylum reticulatum
AAAAAAATACTTATTAAATTTCTAAAAAATCACCCAATCAGAAACTAAAATTTAAGTTGAGTTTGAACTTAAACATAAATTTTTAAGCCCAACTTACGACCTTAGATACCCAAGTTCAAACTGTCCCAATGCTTAGGTCATACTGGGCCTGAGCTCATTTATTATCCTACACGAGGTGGTGAAGTTGCAGTTTAAAGATATTTCAAGTACAGGTAATTCCGAATTAGCTTTACATTCGAACCATTAAGGTTTCCATAAGCTCGTAAAATTGGTATAGGTTACTTAAAAAGTAAGATTTTAAAAATCGAACCGGATCCTTAAATCTGACTGAAAAAAGCTTAAATCGGTCAACTTTTATATATAAAAATCACTAGGTAAAACTGAACTGAATTATTGACTGATTTAAACTTTTTTCAATCAGATTAAACGATTCGATCCAATTTTTAAAATCTTGTTTAAAAGCATTATATCATATAATAATTAATAAATAATCATGAGATTCGCAAGTTTTCAAATAAATTGAAATATATGTCATACGATATAAGGTTATTGAAATGGATTATAATGTAGTATACATTTATAGAATTGGCAAAACAGATTGGACCTGGCTCAGCCTGAAATCAACGAGTTCAACTTAATTTGAGTTTGAACTTTTTAAAAAATTTGAGCTTTCGTCCGAATTCAAATTTTGAAAAAACAATGTAATTTTTTGAACTTTAAATTAAAATTTCTTTCGACTAGGTCAAACTTGATTAGGCTCAAATATAAGTAGTATATCCCAGACAGGGTTAGGATCAGGGTCAAAATTTTTGCCCCCTAAACTCTAACCCAATTCATTACCATCCTTAAATATTTGTCTTAGAGCGGATTATAAAATTTTAGTATGCATTTATAAAAAAGTATACTAAAATATTAAAAATTAAAAGATTAAATAAAAAGTATTAAAATATTTTCAAACATGATTATAATTCAATTTATAATTATTATTTATATAAATTAAATTATTCTTATATTAATTTTAATAAATTGAGATATTAGATTAATTGGGTTAGGTTTAATTTGAATTGAAATGAAATAAGACTTTTTTCATAATTAAATCCTATCCGAACCATTATCATACCTAACCTTTGAATTGGCATATGAAGTTTATGGCTGGCTTTGGAACATTACAACAACATAAGGACCGAGGACTTGGGAACCGACAGGCTCCTGTTCCACCCAGTGCAAGTGGATGTAGTGGTCAATGGTCCCCTCAGCTTTCCACTTTGCTTGATCATGACACTAAACTTGCTAGTAATTTCGAACGATTAAACATAAATTAAGCATGTTTATGTATTGATTCACCAGTTCCTATGAACCAACTTAACTTCTGTAAGATTATGATAATCATCACAAGCAAGTCCTGAGAATTTTCAAATACTTAAGGTTTCCGACCGACCAAACACGAAATTGTCACGTGTAAAACACCATACATTTTCTCGTATGAACGAGAAGCTGTTGACCAATATGACCTGTTACACATTATCTCACAACGATGTGCTTCCACCGTCCGATCTCGCCGTCCACTCGTATAACCTACCGGCTTCCTTCTATTTAAACAAACAAACCCATTTTTTTTATCTTCACTTTCTCACTGTCCAAACACAATCGAGAAAGATCCCAACTTGAGAAATGGCTTGTTCAAGCTCTGCTTTCAGAAGTATCTCATTATCTACTGTGAACGTAGGGACCCAATCGGGATCACATGCTACTGTACGCACCAAAACACTCGTCCCTTTCAATCTCACGAACTCGTCCCAGAATTCGAGGTTGTTTGCTAAAGCTGCAAGCTTTAACAGCTTCCCGGTGTCAAGAAGATCATTTTCTTGCAGAAATCAAGCTGTTTCAGCTGATGACCCAAGACCCAGTAAGTGATTTATCTGTAGTTGAGCGTGAGATGAGTTTTGGAAGGGGTCATTATAGTTTCTGGAGGGATCTTTTCCGGTTTTCTCATTTCTTTGCTTGTCTATGCAGCTAAAGTTCAGGAGCTTCATGTTTATGAGATAAATGAGAGAGATCGTGGAAGCCCTGCTTATCTGCGACTGAGTCAGAAAACTGTTAACTCTCTCGGCGATCTCGTGCCCTTCAGTAACAAAGTAAGTTCTTTGTGATCTGATGTTCTGCGTCCTGATTCTCGTTTGTTTCCCGAGAAAATTTGCTTACTTTCATAGCATAGTTTAATCATGGAAAAGGCAACTTCTATAACAAATCAGTATCCGCAGATCATATTTTGATGAGTTCTTTGACATTTCCTTTCACAGCTATACAGTGGAGATCTGCAGAAAAGGATTGGAATAACGGCAGGAATCTGTGTGCTGATCCAGAACAAGCCTGAGAAGAAAGGTGACAGATACGAGGCCATGTACAGCTTCTACTTCGGTGACTACGGTCACATATCGGTGCAAGGTTCATACTTGACCTACGAGGACACGTACCTTGCAGTGACTGGCGGGTCAGGGATTTTCGAAGGAGTGTATGGTCAGGTTAAGTTGAAGCAACTTGTTTTCCCTTTCAAGTTGTTCTACACTTTCTACTTGAAGGGTATTAAGGATTTGCCTCAGGAGTTGCTGGGGACACCAGTTGAACCTAACCCTGGTGTGGAGCCAAATCCTGCTGCTAAGGCTTGTGAGCCACATGCAACTATTGCTAACTTCACTGATTAATTTCTGACTATGGTGATTCTGATGTAGGGTTATAGTTGAACCAATAATGTTGAGGAACTAAAGAGTGTATGCTTAGAAATTTTGTGAATTGAACTTTTATGTTGCAGTGCTTGTGCTGCTTGGATGAGTAATGGTTTGTGGAATCGATGGCTTTCCTTTAAGTTCTTCTTGACAGTTGTTAGTCCTAGTCCAAAATCAGAGTAACAAGTATAATTCACATGAAAAATGGATCTATGAGCAAAAAACAGCTCAGAAGATACAATGGGAATAGGTGATTTTGTAGAAAAGATCTGTCTGCTCGAACTGATATTCATCAGAAAAATCCAGGACATGAACTCTTAAGCGAGATTATGCAGATTAGAGAGAAAGTTCAGTCCAGAAAATGCAGTTGAAGTTAATTTCAGACCCAACAACTCCCAGTAGAAGAAGAACAAGAGCTAAGAACTGTATAAACATCAAAGTTCACCAGAGAGCAAACACAGAATTCTTGAGGAATTGCAAAAGATCCTGACAAGAACATCAGATCAGTAACAATAATGATGTTAGAGACTGTAAAAGGTATCTACAGTTTAACATCATTATAAAAGATTGAGCTTTTACCATCACTAGAAACAGTATCCACCAACTTGAAGTTCAAAAAAGGATTAATCATATCAACTATCCACAGAAATCAATTTTCAGAATCCCATCAAGCTCAGTTGAATGGAAGCACATTACAAATACAGGAAGAGAAGCTAAGATGGTTTACTTGTTCAATCCTCCAAACTCTGAATCCCTCGTCTTCTTCTCCATGCCAGTGCCACCTCTTTTTCCCTCTTCTCTTCCTTTTCCTTCCTCGTCTTCCTAATCCCATAAAAACCGTAACCCAAGAGTCAATTTTTCTTGATGGGTCCTCAGAAGGGTTGGGTTCCAGATTCTGTTTAGGCTTTACATCCATTAAAAAAGCAATCTTTTTGTGAAGACTAAAGTTGTGTGCATTTGCATTTTAAGATGGATTTAAGTTGAACTCGTTGAATTTAAGTTGAACTGAGCTTATCCCGACTATAAATATCATCTTTAAAAATGATATTATTTTATTAAGTGAATAAAATAATCAAAATTGATAAAAGTAACATTTTTTAATCAAAATTCAAAATCCAATCAAACATCAGACTTTTTGGATCAACTGTGGGCTAAAAAGTAAAAACCCATTATCATTCTTAAGTTTAGGTAGCGAGGCTGCTATATAAATATAGCCCACCAAAACTCTACGGCCTCCTCTCTGACCAAACCTCTCCTTCAAATTGTCAAAAACCAAATGCCAGAAGCTGACAGTCCAAGTTTTGGACAGGTTACCTTGGAAGATATAGTTCAATCATGTCTGATTTCCTTTGCGCAAAGTCTAAAGCAATCCAATCCCATCTTCGTCCTTATTCTAAACCTAAACTTCACCACTCTTGCTTATAATAATGGCTGCCAGCTACTTTGAGAATAAACAATCTCTTCTTAATGTGAACCCAATCAAAATAATCAATTCATTAATCAAGATACCTCCAAAAAACTGGTCTAATTATCATCAAATCACTTAAACAACTAGGTGCTTTTTTAAAGGAAGAAGGAATCTATGGGACACAAGTGGAGTAGTCACTAAGAATACGAAATTAGTAACTAGAATTATGCCAGATACTTACTTTTCATAAATCATTCTTTTCAAAATTTTAAATTATAAATCACAAGTGGGATCCGGGAACACTTCGCTAAATCCGAACTTTATGATTACCATTCTATAATCTAAAACCTTGACTTTATATCATCTAAGAGGCAAATTTGTTTTGTAGTTTGTATAATATAAATGGAGGTTGAGCTGGAGCAGGGAGACCACCCATTTCATCACTCAAAGCCTGTGTTGGGCACACGCCTTTAACCTCTCCTTTTTCCTTCTCATCATTTCATCTTCTCTAGTTTTAAGGTTAGTATGAGGTTTGAAGACATGTGGCTGGTATTTCTGATATTGGGATTTTGTTGTTGTAGCAGATCAGGTGAAGGAGGAGAAGCCAGTCCTAGTCCGATGACTGAAGCGACTCTGCATCAAGTGGCTGCTTCACTTCAAATGTATGTTGATCCACTTCCTAACATGCCCAAACTACTTGGTTACACCGTCAATCGTTTACGTCACACGCCCCTGCCAACTCATCTTACTGTTGGCATGTATGAGATCAAATGGGTACGTATTGAGTAAATTATTACGATTGGGTTCGGGTTCGGGTTCGATTAATAATAATAATAATAATTTATTTGTTTTAATTGTGTAGAAATTCCATCGTGACTTACCGCCCACTACAGTCTTTGCGTATGGACTATCAGCGGCAACTGCGACCGTACCCGGCCCCACTATAGAGACAATAAGAGGAGTATTTACTCAGGTGACGTGGCAGAATCTCCTCCCTTCATCACACATACTCCCCTGGGACCCGACAATACCTACGGCTATCCCTAAACATGGTGGCGTCCCCACAGTCGTTCATCTCCACGGTGGAGTTCACCCACCTCAATCAGACGGCCACGCTCTCGCATGGTTCACGTATGGGTTTCGTGAGGCTGGGCCCACCTGGTCCCAACCAACTTACACTTACCCTAATGTGCAACACTCTGGTAATCTGTGGTATCACGATCACACCGTTGGGCTAACACGGGTCAATCTTCTAGCAGGTTTGATCGGAGCTTACGTCATCAGAGATCCAGAACTTGATGCAGAACTCAATCTGCCGATGGGCCCCGAATTTGATCGACACCTAATGATCGTTGATCGGAGCTTCTCAAGAGACGGATCGTTATACATGAATTACACGGGAGATAATCCCACCATTCATCCTCAGTGGCAACCGGAGTATTTCGGAGACGCCGTCATCGTCAACGGCAAAGCCTGGCCCTACCTCGAGGTCAAACCCAGAAAGTACAGATTCCGCATAATCAACGCCTCTAACGCCAGGTTCTATCGCTTGTCACTGATTAACGGTCCAGATTTCGTCCAAGTGGGGTCCGATGCCTCATACTTAGCTTCCCCCGTTACAACACCAACGATCCTCTTGGCCCCAGCTGAAATTGCAGACGTGGTCGTTGACTTCTCAAAGTCAACGGAGAACGAGGTGGAGTTGACAAACGACGCTCCATACCCGTACCCGACCGGTGACGCGGTCGACGAGTTGAACAGCAAGGTCATGAAGTTCATCGTCGGGTCTGGAGACCACCGGGACGATTCGCGGGTTCCTACGAGTTTGGTCAACTATCCTCCGGCGACGACTGTAGGAGCGGAAACTATTAGGTACATAGTGTTTTACGAGTACAAGAGCTCCACCGGAGATCCGACCCATTTGTACATAAACGGGAAGCGATTTGAGGACCCAGTGACGGAGACACCAAAGAGTGGAAGCACAGAAGTGTGGGAGGTGATAAACTTGACAGGTGATAATCATCCATTGCATGTGCATTTGGGTACAGCACAAGCAATCAAAGCTCAGGAGTTGGTGGATTTACCTGGTTTCACCACATGCATGACTAAGAAGAACGATGCAGTTGCATGCAACGTGACGGCTCATGCAACTGGGCAGGTGATTAAAACTCCGGATTACGAGAAGACATGGAAGAACACGGTGAAGATAGAACCTGGGTATCAGACGACGGTGGTCGTCAAGTTTAACTTGGTTGATACTGGAAAGATGTATCCTTTTGATGCAACTGCAAAACCAGGCTATGTGTACCATTGCCACGTGAGTACAATTAAGCTTCGAGTTATCATCATAAGAATGGCGAATGATTAATATATACTTTTCATTGCTTTTTTTGCAGATTCTGGATCATGAAGACAACGCAATGATACGCCCTTTGAGGCTACTTCCATGAATAACATAAAGAAGAGAGATACTTCGGTGGTGTTATGTCCGCAACGATGAAGAAGATGTAATTTGCTCAAATAAATTGTTGCAAGTAAAAAAGAATAAGATTTTTCAGTATATGAAATATTATAATCTATGAATATGAGTTCAAGAATCCATGTTAATTTCCTGATCTAAGTTTTTTCTATGCTGGTGTTGATGATCTGCTGGTTAAAGGACACATTTTGTATCCCCCAAGAACTTCTGTTAACGCAAATAAGGAGGAAGAATGACAAAGTATTTATATCTATACACATCAAAGCCTAAAATTTTAGCAAGGAATTTCGATGATTGCAAAGTAAATAGCAGATCAGGTGATACTACCAAACACTTCAGGAAGGTGATGGACTAGCACTCAAGTTGGAAATAAGTCGGACTTCGTAAAGATCGTCCTTCCCCTTAGCTGCAAATCGCAATGTAACAGAGGTGATTTCACAAGAAAACAGAAAAAGAGAGAGCAGATTGAGATTTCTCCATAGACCTCTAGAGCATAAACTTCAAACGATATCCAAACCACAAAATTTAAAAACTAACCAACTTCTGCCGTGATGTCTGGTCCAAAGAATGAAGTAAATTTAGCCTGAACCAGTTGTTGAGGTTCAAATGTCAGCGAGGAGTCACACAGCATTCTCAAATTAGATGTGAAAACTCAAAAACTGGTTGCATTGATAATACCTGTCTTTGTTGAAAATCTGACAACTCCAAAGCTTTTGCTTCAAATACCAAGACAAGGCAGTATTTACCATCCTCTGTGACCTAAAAATCAACACCAAAAGCCGAATAAATCACAGACATACTATGAATAAATCCTACTAAACTATAGCAACAAGCAGAAAAACAATGCAAATTCGAGACCTAAAATAACCAGCATCAAATCAAAGTAGTTAATGATCTAGGACAATGACTTCATCATTTTAAATCATTAAAAAATATGAAAGGAAATTTACGTTGTAGAGACATGGTAACATAATGAACTATAACTCATGTTTTAGACGCTGAAGAAAAATGGAAAATGCACAAGTTTAGCAATCAAGTTACTCAATAGTATCTGCATGTGATAATACTAAAATTTCCAAGGACAGACACTCAGACTCAGGCCTTTAAACAGTTGCATAAAGGAAACTTGACACGTTTAGTTAAAATAAAGTTTAAGTTCACACCTCTTCACGAATCATTTGTAGAATTGGTGCACTCCTCCTTGGAATTCCACCGCCCTGAAAAGCAGAATCAAGATATTCAATATTTAACGAAAGCGGATGGCCAACAAAAAGCATCTTCAATCTCTACGATCACAAACAAGAGGAAATTGGTTTTATTTCACAAATTGAATAGTGGAATACACGCAAAGAATGAAAATGATTGAACGATTTTGAAGTGAATCTTACATGGACAATCCAAATTCATTATCCTATTGACAAACTGAAATCCAAAAGGAGCAAGGAATTAATTTTTTTGTATTGTGGAAAAGTAGGTAGGTGATACACTGCGAAGTGATCCATAACATGATTTTAAGTACACTTGTTGACTGCTGCATTTATTTGTAAGAAGATATTGACGTTTTGATTTGTAAGGAACTGTCTGTAATGTTTCATAGATCTATCTGCAGCTTTTCTGGATGTTCCAACAGAAGTCAAATCCACAATTTCATACTTTTGTCTTCTCAATACTGTCACGTGAATCAATCTAAATCTAGGGTGATCTAAAACAAAGTTTAACTGCCAAAGAAATGAATCGTAATACAAATGCCAAAAGGTGTCTAATCCCTGCAAAGAGTTATTTCTAAGGATTCCTTCTTTTGATGAATTTATTAGTTCAGGGTCAGAACAGTATAGTTCACTAACAATTGAACCTGTTGCATCAATGGTTCGCATGGCAATTAAATTTGCAAATTAAAGTTCAGTGGCTTTCCTCGGGCCCCTTGCATACGTCAATCAGTTATATTCCTTTCATAAGCTAGTTACACAGCATACCAGGCCATACTGAAAAATGCGCTTTAATGCCTCATCCAAATGCTGCTCATCTCCATACCGGAATCTTGTAACATCGCTTCTGACCTAACAAAGCTATAAAATCAGACCAAGAAGAATATTCAAGTGATCGAATAACATCTACCAATGCAGGTGCCCAGTAACCTGTTTAAGGATTGGAGTGGCACAAGTTTCCCTTAATACTTGAGCATCAGAATAAGTCAAGCACGGAACTGGCTTGAGTTCTGCATACTGTATACCATTCAAAAAGGAAGTCAGCATATCTTGCCTACAGAGACATCAAATAACTCTAACCTGTAAAAGACTAGGAAAGAAATCTTATACCTTGAGAGCCATACCAATAATTGCAAGAGGAAAGCCATAAGTTAACATTATTGCTGACCACTCAGAACCCGGGAGGATATTGAAGTATGCGCCAAATCCATACCTGCAGATTTTGCCCACATAAAAAATCATCATCGTTTTAATGTTCTAAGCACTAAAACCAATAAGCAACTTACGAAAGCAGTGAAATGCCAAGACCCAGACCAATGACACCGAAGGAAACCTGCAAATTATCAAACCCAAATTTCATTCCTCGGAACACTTGAGGATAGCTTAATCCAGCAAAGAAAACATAAACCAATATACTAGATAAGTGACTCCAGATCAATCATCAAGTAGATTAGGCAACTGTTTGTTGCAGACTATGACTCGGATCATAACCAAGAAACCAATTGCTTATTCCAAAGAACAACCATTTGGAACGAAAATCCTGAGAAATTTAATGTTTCTCTTGAAAGAGAATCATAGAAAAAAGCCATCTTTGCTACAAAATATCATTGCTTTATTATAATGAGAACTGACACACCACCACTATTCTACTGAGAAACAATCGTTAGCTAAGAGAATTACAGATTACTTCAACAAATATATGAAATTAAAACGCAAGTGAGACAGAAACAATTGAAAAGCACAGATAATCTCAGTACACTTAAACAAAACGTACTTTAGCGAGAGTAAACCCTTCATCGTCTTCGACAATGCTTTTAGGAGACGAAGGAGTTGCAGTAGAAGGCCGAGTCGAATCCACTGCTTTCACCATCCATCTCAACTTGCGATTATTCAGTCTCTCGGCAGTCGTTGTCATCCGCGGCGTGCGGCTGCCTACGGACAGAAAGCGACGGCTGTGGTCGAATATTACCAGTCGGAACCGGTCACGATTACCGTTAGTTCCATAGACTTCACGAAACCGTAAGGAAATTGCTCCGGCCGCCGTTGGCGGTGGCGAAACCACTACTTCCATGGCTTTTGTGGGGACGCGTAGTGTGCTTGTGCGAGTAAATATCTTTCCGGAGCGGGAAACGAGCGGTTACAGTTACATGAGCGTCAACCGCCCACAACCATAAATATAATGGATATAGATATATATTAGTACTTAAATAAATTGTATTTTGAGGTTTTATTTTATTTTTTCTCTAAGCAAAATTACTTTTTGAGTGTTATTATTTAATAGTTAATAAATGTTGCATAATTTATAATTTCATGTAATAATAATTGCACCTAAAAATTAAATATTTTTATTAATATTTAAAATTTTTAAATTTTTTATGTTTTAAAAAATTAAAAAAATTTATTAGATATTTGTGAAATTATTATCACTAAATAATTAATATATTTTAATAATTCTTACTACTATTATTATTTAGAGTTCGGTTTAAAAATAATAAATTAAGATTTATTTAATTAAATTTAAAATTTAAATTTATGTATTGAACTTCACTCAAATTTGATAAAAATATATTTATTTTCAGGTTTAATTAATTAAAATATCAATTTGAATTGATTTAATAATAATGGATTAAATTATATTTGATCATATCTCTTAATAAGTGATATGAACTGTCTTGGGTCGTTTCAAAATGTTGTCGTTTTGGTATTAAGTTTTTTAATACCGAACTCTGCCGTGGTTGGTCAAACACTGTGGAGGAGGAGATACATGTGTGGGGCTATGGAAATCTGGAGTGAAAGGTCGGAGCCCGAAGTGGCTGGTTTCGATTTTGTGCGATTGACAGTTGGCGACTTAGCATTGGGTCAACAAAGATAAGGTAAGCAATCACAAGATTCTCTGCCTAACATCATTTATGGCAAGCAAGTACGAGAAAAAGCACGTTCATTTATTATGATTACTACTACTCTAATGTTTCTGCATTGCCATTCTCAAAACTGCCTCAACGTTACAGGTTGTCTTCTTCAGAGGTAATGTTGGTGGTTCCCGATTCTCTCTTTCTCTCTTTCTTTCTGGTCTTTGCTAATACTCAGTACTTTGTAACGACTCTCTTTGTAAAGCTTCGTTCTTGGAAATGATGATCACAAGCAACAAGAAAGAAAGAACTCTGAAATCTCCTGTTGTTATGGTTTCTTTTCTGCTCTTGTTTGACATTCCTAACAAGAAAATGAAGAATTAAGTTTTTGTCTTTATGGGTTGTTCGGTTTATGGTGTTGGTCTTTGTTAATCAATCAATGAAGGTGGTTTGAACTAATAAAAGATTCGTGAATTGCCCTTATGGTTTATGACTCTGGAGTTGGGAAGAAATGAAGAT
The DNA here is from genome assembly GCA_025504915.1 of Erythroxylum reticulatum. Taxonomy (NCBI): domain Eukaryota; kingdom Viridiplantae; phylum Streptophyta; class Magnoliopsida; order Malpighiales; family Erythroxylaceae; genus Erythroxylum; species Erythroxylum reticulatum. Next base: position 31,969,003 of record JANSVA010000001.1, read on the forward strand.
GGTGATGATGGTTCCAGTGAGTTTGTTCTTATTTGTTCATAAAAATGGAAACTGTGTGGAGCCTCTGGTGCATATTAGCTACCCAACTTTGCCTATGCTCAGTATTTATCATCTGTGGTTACTCTTATGTTCCCCAAAGGGCTTAAAGCTTCTGATGTTTTCTGATAGTTTTGGGGTTTCTTGGCCTCCCGACAGTATACTCATTTCTTTTACTTAATCTGTGCCTTTTAACATAAATACCATCATTTTGATCATAAACTATTGCACATTTTATCTGATGTTAGCGTTCTATGGGCCACTGGAGATGTTAAAAGTGCCTGTTTTGGTAGAACTTCCTTTACCAAGTGATCTGCTAAAATGATTACTAGATATTGTCTTGATCTTACAATAACTTGTGGTTTGAATCTTTACTCTTTAAGTTCAATCTGGTACTAGAATTACCGTTTGTTTGTGTCCTCAATATGTGATCCTTGTTCTGATGATGATCCTGATGAAGTCAGTTAAGCGCTAGGTGGGTGCTAGCGTTATTGGAAAGGATCCTTATGACATTTCAATGCATTAGGTTATTGAATGAAGTAGAACTCCTCTGTCTTTTGTTTTGAAAATAGGAAGCAATCACTTAAGCCGATTCAGATGCGAGGAAGGGAAGGAACCTTCCTGTCCTCGCGCATAATCCTCTTCCAGTCACTCTTTCACGCATAATCCTCTTCCGGTCACTCTTTCCTTCCTATCAACTGTAGTACAAGCATGTTAAATGTATTGTTGATATCTTTCAATTGAGTTTCCATAACATATATGATCTTTCTGATTCAGGTAAAATGTCTCTGGTTCTAATGTGCTATAAAATGCCTTATAAAGATTGCTGTCTCCGTTCTCAAAATGCGATAAGCCAGCATCGCAGACAATTGCAATGTGACTGTTCAATCTTCTCAACAGGATCTAGGTATCTTGATAAAAAATGGAAGGCTTTACTCAGTGGTAGTGATATCTTGACCAAATCAGTTAGAAGAGGGAGAGTCCATACGGCTCAAGAAATGAATCTTGGCCAAGGTGATTTCCTTCTGCAAAACATTAATGATACACCTTCCCTGCATAAAGGTTGGACCAGAAAAGGATACCAATTGTGCAAAGTACCATGTGCTTTGAATGGTGGTAATGCTGAAGCACAGTTGAAATTATTAGATTCGTATCTCGGAAAGCTCCATGGTGCTGAATGTCAGCCCTCTTCAGATGCTGATGATCAGAGGGTTCAGTTGCTTGAAAAAACTGATCTGATCAGTACCAGGGAGGAGCTAGATTCTCTTAACACATATCTTGGAAAACTTAACGAGAGTAAGACTCTCCAACTACTTCTGTTATTAGCTTATTGTCTAGTATGGTGGTTTGTGTTAGAATGCTTTATCTCCATGCATATTCTAAGCATCATCCTGATGGTGGAAGTAGTAAAACTTTCCAAGCTCATAAGCCACAAGTTTTCCTTTTCTCTTTATCATTTAGTAAACGTTATACCCATGCTTCCGCCTCTCGAGTTTCTACTCTTTAACAATGACATACTCTTTTAACTGAACTTATTGAGCTCGTCAGTAATATTTATTTTCTTGTTCAAGTTTAGATTGTTTTATGAATTTGTACCCTTATGTGTACCCAACTGTTTGCTACTCTGCAAACTATTTATTCAAATTTTCATTTTTGCTTCAGATACAAACACAGAGAACTACAAATCATCTAATTTTGATGATGTTACTCAAGAAACTCCAGTAGCAAAGCCATTCACATTCAATAAGGGTTTTAGAAAAGGTGATCAGAAGATATCAAGAAGTACTGCAGAGTTGAGGCAAATGAAAGTTGACAGTGGTTCAGGGAGGTCTCAGTCATCAGAGAAATATGATGAAACATCTGATCTCTATGTTGCGTACGTCATAATCTACATAATTTTGTCAACCTTTTCCTTCTTGTTTCTCGTCTTCTTTTCCTTTGTCAACTAGTAATTAGTATTGTTAATGTAATTAATTCAAGCATTGTACTTAATGCTAGCCCTAATTTTTTTTTAATTCTCAATTTCTTGGATGCAGAAGCATATTGGCGTCCGTAAACATTGCAGTTTTTCTTTTTGAAATGGCCAGTCCAATCCGGGAGTCTCACTCTGAGCTCTTTTCACTGCCATTATTATATGGTGCCAAGATAAATGATTTGATCTTGGTTGGAGAATGGTGGAGGCTAGTGACTCCAAT
>JANSVA010000001.1:32010022-32020915 GCA_025504915.1 Erythroxylum reticulatum
AATTTATCTTTTATAAAATAAAATGTTGACAAGCTTTAAGTAGAACAATGATTCGATCGAATCTAAAAGTTTAAACCTGAGTTCGGGTTCAGTCTGAAATAAGGATGATGTCTGCTCGACTAGTTGTTGTCGAGCCGGGTCGGGTTGGGTTCTTTTGCGATGCCCATCAGAAATTTAATTTTTTTTAAAATTTAAATGTAGGTTTAAAGTTCGGTTAATTTGTGTCATAATCTAAACTTTAAACTCATGGGTCCCACCCATAGGTGGGTCCCGCTTAGTCCCTGACAAGGCAGACTACGATGATCCCAAATGAATCGTCAAATCCAATAATTACCTTAATCAAAACTATACATTTGGAAGTGAAGACCAACACGAAGAGATAGAGGGAGATGGAGAAGATTTCGAAGAAGATGATCGGTCGGAGATTCGAAGGAAAAGTTGCCATCGTCACTGCTTCTACTCAGGGCATCGGCTTCGCCATCGCTCACCACCTTGGCCTGGAAGGTGCCGCCGTCGTAATATCTTCCCGGAAACAGGTTTTGTTTCCTTTTTTGATATTTCCCTTCGACCCTTTTCGGTTTTTCCTTTTTACTTACTTGGGTTTCTGTAATTTCAGTCCAATTTTGTTGCTTTGCCCTTAGTCACCTGATCGATTTGAAGACAATGTTTCTTCTTTCAGAAAAATGTGGATGACGCTGTTGAGAAACTCAAAGCTCAAGGTATAGAGGTTCTGGGTGTTGTTTGTCACGTCTCAAATTCAAAGCAAAGAAAGAATCTCATTGACACTACAGTGAAGGTGAGACTATTAGTTCCTTTCCTTTTCTCTGAATATTTACTTCTTAGAACAGTTCATGTGAACTGATGGAGATTTTACTTCTTTTTGCTGCAGAAATATGGGAAGATAGACGTAGTAGTATCTAATGCTGCCGCTAATCCTTCTACTGATGCCCTTTTAGAAACTCAAGAATCTGTCCTTGACAAGATTTGGGAGATAAATGTCAAAGCTTCCATCCTACTTTTACAGGTCATTTTCTTGTCATAAGATCATATATATATATATATACATCTGTGTGTGTGTGTGTGTAGTTGAATTGCTTCAGCAGGAGATGCTTAGCTAGAGTGCTAGATGTTTAGTTGCTTTCTCTTTTAATCGACTGCTTTTGGGTTTAACATCTTGCGGTGGTATTTGGTAAATCCCAACCAAAATGAGATGGAAAAAAAACAATCCAAAACTCTGAAAATTTTGGTGGTAGGAAATCTAGCTTTAAAAAGAAAAGAGTTTATCCTTGTGTTTTAGATTGAAAAAGATGAAAATAACATTTATTAAGATATGTTTACTTAATTTGAATGTAATTCTTGAAAAAGATGAAGAGAACATTAGTTCTTAATCTTATTTATCTTTATATTTATCATTATTAATCATTATCTTTTAACCAAACACTCAATTAGGTTGGTTCACAACAATATTGTGAGCCACAAGTTTTCAAACTGCAACTGCTAAGTCAAACTGAACTACCAAACAAAGGTATTGTAAGCTGCTGAATTTGTGAAATCGGATTTTGCAGGAGGCAGCTCCTCACTTACAAAAGGGTTCTTCAGTTGTCTTGATTTCTTCCATTACCGGATACCAGCCACCAGCTTCCATGGCCATGTATGGGGTGACAAAAACAGCCCTTTTAGGTCTTACCAAGGTAGGCATTTGGTTGCACAACTTTATATATTTTGCTGTTGGCTTCACTAGGTTAACAAATGGTTGGTATGTACTGCATTCTAGAATGAAATAAACCCTTTCTTGTCCAGTGTCTGAAATGTGGAGGAATTGTAGTAATTCTGTGTAGAGAACTGTGATGCTTTTGTAACCATCGAACTGATTAAATTGAAAAGGCATGCCCTTTTTGTGTTAAAGATATGGTAAAGTACACTTTCTTAAAAGAATTTGCTCATTCTAATTTTATGTGGTCTCCTTAAGAGGACAATGAAGGGTGGATAACATATTTTGTGCTACCTAACTTACGAGGATGAACAGTTCACATAGTTGCTGTGTCTCTGCTGCTTAACTTGTTTCAATCGAATTCAGGCCCTTGCAGAAGAGATGGCTCCTTATGTTCGTGTAAACTGTGTAGCTCCTGGATTTGTACCAACAAACTTTGCTGATTACCTTACAAGAAATGAAGATATTGTGAGTATCCATTCCAGCCATAGAATGGTTCTCTCTTTTCAAATGATTCCAGGCGTTAACGTTTTATTTGAACTATGTTGGATTGGTAATTGTAGAGGAACTCCCTGGAAGAGAAGACCTTACTTAAAAGATTGGGTACTACACAAGACATGGCCTCTGCGACCGCCTTCTTGGCTTCCGATGATGCTTCTTATATAACAGGAGAAACCGTGGTGGTGGCTGGAGGAATGCCTTCTCGACTGTAGTTACCTCTTTCAATTATCATCATCTTCCCATAATTAAGATACGTTCTCTTTCATTTCCATATTAAAGAAACAAATTTGAATTCTAACATGCTCAAATAAAATCCAAATTCAGTGTCTTTTCCATTTCCTATCTTTTGGCATTCTTAAATGGCATGTACAAGGAAAATTTCACGATGGAATTTCACTCTGTAATAGAGATCGAAAGCATTTTCCTTGAACTCAGAAGAAACGATTTGATTAACATTCATGCCTTATAAAGGTAGGAATATTAACATTAACGTCTTCTCCAAATGCAATACTTGATACAAACACTAGTTGACAATTTTTTGCCATTAACTTAATACAGCTCAAGGGAAACCATTTTTGAACCTCTTGGAGTAAAACTGCCACTTACAAGCACAATTTTGCCAAAACCAGATTGTCTTATACCATAATCAAGACTTGGCATGACTGGGGCATATTTCCCACCGCACACTATACGAGCGATTTTCCAAGGTTGAAACAAGATGTTTCAGTGTTCCCGTTCAACAATTTATAGGCCATGATCTGCACCTTGACAAGCTCTGATGAAGGAATACATCTATTTTGGGATTGCCAGATGATTCCAGGTCTACTGCCTGTATAACTAGATTATGATGGAACACCAAATATCTACACAGGTACCACATCACCGTTTTGATTATCATCACAAGTCAAAATAAGACCTTCAACATATGTGGGTAGAAGGCAGTGGAACCATTGACAACCTGTTGATTCAGGCTCTTGAGGCGGAACAATCATCAGTACATTGTCGTGGCGTCGAACGACGCCCATAACACTCACAGTGCTCCCTTCTTTGATATACCTATAATCCCAGAACTCTTAAAAGCTGTCAGTTTGAGGTAACTAGAAACTGCTTTCCCAATCCATTTTCAAGAAAAAAGTTGATAACGAATGACTAGGTTATGCAAACATATCAATAATTCTGACTTGATATATAAGGTTATGCAAACATATCAATAATTCTGACTTGACAGATATATATCTTACCCTTCTTTGAGGCGCATTACTCGATCCTCACTTGACAGGTTTCGATCAGATAGCCAGCGTAAAAAGTTTGGAGATAGATCTCTGTTCTCCTTAACCACATCAACGACTGTGGCCGGTTTGACAAAAGGAGTGACCTTGGCTCCATTGCCAGCTTTTACTAACGCTCTAAGTCCAGATTGGAAATCTGATATGTAAAAATCCGCCACATATTTCTGCTGACAGAAAAGTTACAGGTTATAACAATGAAAGTGCATTTTCATCTTAAAAGAATTGGCTTAGAAACCGATAGTGTAAGGTGAAATCAAATGCACATCTTTCCACCTCAATCGACTTGTCATCATGTATGTTTCGATGGCTTCAAATTTACAGTAGAAATCTAAGGTGCAATAAGTTCGTCTGCCTCTATAATATATGAAGTACAGTCTGATTCATGCTGAACACCCAGAATTTTGAAGCTGTATATGCAATGTGCTTGATTTACTTGTAAAATTACCGAAATCCATTTTTGTTCAGTCATAGATTGCAAAAGCCATATCATTATCTGCCAAACTCTCAAATTTCCCAGAAAAATCTACAGAACTTGAACATCCACAGACCAACAAACTGACCTCCGAATGTCTAGATCCCCATGAGAAGAAACGATGTTTTGGATGTGCCGACTTTACACCCCATCCGCGATATTCATACAACTCTGTGGAAACATATACACACCTTGGTACCCTCTGATAAGATGATTCCAAAGCTATGCTGCCACAAGTAACAACCTATAGAGAAAGGTACATCGAATCTTCAAATAACTAAATACATCACAATATTCCGGTCAAGTTTTTGAATAACTTTCAACTAGATTATTGAAAACAAAGGAGAAATGAAATGAATGCCCGTTTAATCATTAAAGGTGACAAAATGTTAGCTTCAAACATTTTTCAAATGACCATAAAACTTGATTGACATAAAAAACTCTCCATCTTCCACCACTCCATCAATTTAACAGCATAATAGTTGACAGAACTTCACACGAACACGATTAACTTCAACATATTTAAGCCACAAGAGTTGATTTTGCTATTTCTGATTGCATAATCCATAAGGCTTAGCAATAATGTTTTCCATTAATTTTAAAAACAGAATTCCTTGGCAAGTTGCCACATTAACTAGTTTTGTTACACAGAACTTGGTGCAGTATCCTAATGTTTTGTGAAAGAGTAAAGTAAATTATATTGCTGAGTGTAGAAAGTAGAAACCTGAAATTATATATCTTTTCCAATTCATGAATGCACAAGACCAGCACTGACTCGTATATGCCGTTACATCAAACCAAAGAACAAAGCTTTATAGATTAACAAATTCCGCTGTAAGAAGAGAAAAGGGAATTTACGTACCCCAGTGACTTTGATGTATTGTCCATCAATGGCTCCTCTAAGCTCAGCATCAGGATGAGTCCTCACAAACCGTAAAAACCCTCTTCTTCTCCATACACAATTCCACATCAATCCCAAAACCAAAGGTACCAAAATTCCACCCACCGCCACCAGAATTACAGCTTTTTTCACAGCAACCATTAAAAAGACCCCAATCAATAAACTCATCGCCACAACCGCAGTCACCACCCACATTACCGCCCTCGACACCCTAAACCCCACTTTCGCATTGTCGGTCAAGGTAGTCACCGCAGACCCGTAGAGAACCTTGCTTGACCCAGAAACCAAACCCGACAGAGACCCGGACCGAGTATGCTCAAGCTGACCTGACGACCTCCGGTGTCCGGAGGAGAGCTGGCCGGATCCCAATGGGCCGGAGGTGATGAGTCCGGTAGGCTGGAGCGGCATCGGACCCGAAGATTTCTTGATGGGACCCGAATTGGGCCCGGATCGGACCGATCCGCTGTTGTGCTGAGAAGAAGAGGAATGGCGGGAAGGCTGCTTTGGTACGGGATGAGTAGACGAAGAAGAGTGTTGATCGACAACTGGGATGTCGAACATTTTGCCCAGTTCTCCCGACTTCTTCACGTCGCCGCCAGTGTAAGGGACGGCGCGTGAGGCAACGGTGGGTTGCTTCTCCGGCTTAGGCTGCTCGGGTCGACCCGAAACATAGAGGCCGCTTTTGAGCTGGTGAGAAGGGATTCGAGTACCCATTTGGGAGTTGAAGCTCGGCGACAGAAGAATGGTAAAGCAGAGGAAAGATTCTTGTGCTCTTGAGGTAGAGAGAGAAAGCAAAGAGAGAGTGAGTGAGTGAGTGAGTGTTACGAGTCAAGGAAGTGAACGGTGGAAGTGATGGAGATTGGTCGCTTTGTTTGTCTTGTCACCTTTTAATCTAAGTTTTTACTTTTTACCACTAATTCGGAATATAATTAATTAATGAGTTAATAATTTAAAATTAAATAATAAAATTATTAAAATAATATTCATATCTTCTTTTTAGTTAATTAAAAGACTAATCTCATCACTTAAACTAACAATTTTTAATAATTATATACTAAAAATAAGAATTTATGCAAATAGGTTATTGTGAAAGAGGTCATTTTGATCTTGATTTGGATCATCCAATTAACAATGTGGATAATACGTGATGGGGTCATTTGCAAATCAAATCAACAAAGATAAGTCATGGACTTGAAGTACGATTAGGCAATGATACATAATACAACAATGATAAAAATATATTTTTAACTCGCTCCAAACATTAACGTACTGAACATGTAATATGTTTTTAACATAAAGTGTATGTTAAGGACACGATGCCTTTGTTCTTGTCTCAACCTCCAACTCCAAAGAATGAGAACATCTCATGCATTTTGGCACAAGCTAAGTTAAACCCTTTTTGTCCCATTAAACATTCCTCTTCTCCTCATATTAACCTATTTTTTCTATTATATATCTTTCAATATTGTATGTTTTCACCAAACACGTGGCAAATTTAGATTGGTTATTGATGATATAAAGTTAGGTACTAAATAAGTAGGTTGAGAGGACCACATGAAGTAGGTTTTTTAAGTTTGAAAAGGATATGCACTTACCAATTTAGGTTTAGTTTCTACTTTCTACTTTCTAGCCATTAGACCATTAGGAGAGAAGTTTCTCTTAAGGAAACATAATCTCTTGATTAATGATGAGTTTACATCAATCATAATTAGAGTGTGTTTAGAAGTAATCATGTTGTTTTCAAATCAATTGGACCACATATTGCAATTTATTGTGCAATATCAGTGCTTAAAATTATTTAATAGAATTTTCTTTTTATTATGTGAGAAAATTATATTTAAATAATAATATTTTAATTATCATTATTGTTAAGTTAACAGTCAATTAAAATTCCGGAAATATTTTAATTAATTATATTAAAATAATATCATTAATTCATATATATATTCTATAAGTAAAAGGTTAAACAAACCTATAATTTCATCTTTCACTCACTAATAAAAACACATTAATGAGGAAACACAGAGTTGGATTGATGTCATCTCCTCTTTCTTTCTCCAAGATAAAAAAGTTCTTAGCTTTTGAACAAGACATTCACGAGACACCCCTGAAATCTCTCTGCTTTCAGTTCATCTTTCTACTGCTAAACAAACCTAATCAATCTCTCCATCACTCTCCTGATCCTGAATCTCAAACTCCATAACTTTCCTTGGCTTATAACTCTCAAGTGATCTGTTCTCTTTTCTTCTTCTTCTTCTTCTTCTCCACCCCACATGAATTATGGTTAGCTTTCCTTTAACTTGTTCCTCTCTTTATTGTTTCTTTCTTCCTTAAACTTATCATCTTCTCTTTGCCTCTCTCTCTGTAACTCTTCTGCAATTTCATGAAAAACCCACTTCTCATCTTTGTTTCACCGCAGAACCCATGTTTTTGAACCAGTTCATGCACTTTCTGAAATCAGTTCATACATTCAGAAGGAAAGCTCCTTCTGATTGTTTGTTTTGACACAAACACAAGATTTTTACATATATTTCTGCACGTATATAACACAGAGAAAGTGCTTCTTCTTCAATGGCGACTTCATGTTTCCAAGCATTACGATTCCGCAGGTCCAAGAGTAAAACGTTGTCAATCCCTTCTTCGTCCAAAACCCAGTTGAATTCTGAAATGGAGAACCTGGAGAGGAAGAGATTTGACAGCCTGGAATCATGGTCCATGATCTTGGATTCTGAGAATGTTGAATCCTGGGACACTTCAAAGGACGATCAAGAGGAATGGACGGCTGATCTTTCGCAGCTGTTCATAGGCAACAAGTTTGCCTCAGGAGCACATAGCAGGATATATCGTGGAATCTATAGGCAGAGAGCTGTTGCAGTGAAAATGGTGAGAATTCCAAACCAGAACGAAGAGACTAGAGCTTTGCTTGAACAGCAATTCAAATCTGAAGTTGCTCTCCTTTCTGGACTGCTCCATCCCAACATAGTGCAGGTAAGTTTCTCTTTTTCATCGAAGCAACCTTCTTCTTCTTCTTGTTCTTCTTCTAAACTTCCTGTCATGTTTCTTTACAGTTCATTGCAGCTTGTAAAAAGCCTCCTGTGTACTGTATCATCACAGAGTACATGTCTCAAGGAACGTTGAGGATGTACCTGAACAAAAAAGAGCCATACTCTCTTTCAACTGAAACAATCCTGAGATTAGCTCTCGATATCTCCCGAGGAATGGAGTATCTTCACTCACAAGGTGTGATCCACAGAGATCTGAAATCAAACAACTTGCTTCTGAATGATGAAATGCGGGTAAAGGTGGCAGATTTTGGAACCTCCTGTCTCGAAACACAGAACCAAGAAACCAAAGGGAACATGGGAACTTACAGATGGATGGCTCCTGAGATGATCAAAGAGAAACCTTATACAAGAAAAGTTGATGTTTACAGTTTTGGGATAGTGTTGTGGGAACTCACAACAGCTTTGCTTCCATTCCAAGGAATGACTCCTGTGCAGGCTGCATTTGCAGTTGCTGAAAAGGTGAGTGAGATGGGATTGAAGTTCTTGTGTCGTTTCTATTTGATTCGATTCGATTCGGATTTAAGAGAATCACTTACCCGAAAATAATTCCCTAACCAACCGATCTTTTCTTCTTTCTTGTGCAGAATGAACGGCCTCCATTGCCGGCTAGTTGTCAACCTGCACTTGCACACCTGATAAAGCGTTGCTGGTCAGCAAACCCTTCGAAACGACCAGATTTCAGTTACATTGTTTCTGCATTAGAGAAGTACGATGAATGTGTTAGAGAAGGACTTCCTCTCACTTCTCATTCTGGATTAGTCAACCGAAATGTGATTCTTCAACGCTTGAAAGGCTGTGTCTCTATGAGATCATCTTCCATTCCTGTACATGCCTAGCTTATAATAAGTCCTTAACTTGTACATTTTAGTAATCGAAAGGTGGTCGCCATTAAGGTATATGAAGCTGAATGTTGTTAGGTTTTCAGGAAAGGTTGTGTGGGTCTCAGTTGTATAAATTAAATGATTGTTCCAAGTAACTCCTTTACAAGCATGTACTTATTCAAGCTGCTTCACTGCCATAGCTTCTTTATGGCATTGACCTGATCAAATGAAAGATTTCTAATACTCATTGATGAAAGATTGCTACTACTCATTTACTGTGGCTTGAATGGGTGTCACATATATACATTACAATAAAGCTGACTTTTAACTAAGTTTTTTTTGTGACGATTTGAAAATCGTTGCTAATAGTTAGCTTTTGGCCACGATTTCAAAATCGTCATCAAAAGTCTAGCTTTTTGTGACCTTTTGTAGAACCGTTACTAAAGGCATGTCTTCAGCTATGTGAATCGCCACAAAAGTGAGGCCATAATTTTCACAAAAAGCTAAAAAGCTAGATTTTTTGTGACAATTTTTTTAAATCTTCGCCAAAAGTTAAAATAATTACTATTTTGAGCTAATGCATTTAAACTCCAGAATTTGTTTAAATCTATAGATTTATATATAAATGATTCTTTAATAATGCCTATTGTACATAATATACCTTTGTTCATACAAATATTTCATGAAAATAGAATGGAACATATAAAAGTTGTACAATATTTTCAAAGTTTTTAACATATTGTTGAAAAACACATGGTTGGTAATTTAAATTTGGAAAAGTAAATATTTTCTGGATACAAAAGATAAACATACCTAAAATTTTGATGTTAATAAGATCAAAATATCATAAATTTAAGTTGACTACTATTCTTAATCATTAATATTTATTAAGAAAAAATAATAATACATATAAATATTGATATATGGTAAGCAATATAATATAATGATATATGATAAGTAATGCAAGATTTTAATTAAAAGTTTAACAAATCTTACAGATAAAACAATAAATAAAATTTCATGTTGATTTTATCAAAAATGAAAAGAAATAATTATATTTCTAGATTTCAAGTGATATGAGACTCGGTAAAAAAGAAAAAGGAGTTCCCTATCATTGGATGCCCAGGAAGGGTCCTTATATGTTCAAAGACATCAATTGAAACAGTCAAAGATCTTTCCTTAGGTATTGGTTTATTAACATCCTCTTCTAAAAACTTCTTGGGTTTAACTAAACCAGTAGAAAATGTAGTGAACGAATCTCCAAATGTAGTGTGGATCACTGAATTAGATGAATCGTATGTACGATGCTTTTCACCTAAGAAACAAATAGTATAGAACTTAAATAACTAATTAAGTCAAACGGTATAAGGAACCCAAATTTGAATATATGTATACTTGATTGAAAAGACAGATTTTAAAATCGACAATTGTTTCAACACAATCGATCTCCTTCATTCTGTACCTACCCTCGAAACACTTCCATTGTCTCCATTTTCATCTATGTTCTCTTGAAGATTTGAGGAAACTTTACATAATACATAGTCTATACAATCAAATGTTCATCTCTAATACCTTCCCAACAGAAAATGAGATATGATAATAAAGAAAGAGAGGTAATTCGAATGATATTAAAAACTTTGAAGAAGAAGATTGACCATGAAATGCAAAGGGTGATTAGTGTTTGATGAGGTGATTTATTGTGCATCAATTTATTTTTGATTAGGGAAAATTTTTGTCCTATTCCTCGCAGTGGAGCTCATTTCTGCCATTGGAAGCTAGTCACCTTGTCAACGTTCCGTGATGAATTAATGTTAACAATTTTATTCTGAAAAGTCAATTTATCATTAAATTCATTATGTTTAATTAAATTCTTTTGATAATCAAATCCCATAAATTCTCATAAAGGAATGAATTAATCCAAAATTGAATGGAACTTTACTATAAAAATTCTAGCAACAAAAAGAAAAGGTCATTCCTTTTAAGTGATGCTAAAAATGACATTTGATAAAAAACAACAAAGCTCAAGTCCAACATTAGAATTGAACCATTTCTCTTGTTCTCGATACACTTGATCTTATCGACGGATACTCAAGAAAAGATTTTGTATATTGAACACATAACACAAGAGCTTAA
>JANSVA010000001.1:32022406-32033800 GCA_025504915.1 Erythroxylum reticulatum
AATCAAAGTCACCCTCCCCTTTCATTTTTGTCTTCTTGCTTTATTCTTCTGTCGTTTTCTTCTTCCATTGTTGTCGCTCTTTTCTTCATTTCTTCTTCCACCGTTTGCTTCCATTGTCTTCTATTAATCTTCCATCGAGGATAGTCGTCCGTGCTTTGCTCTTGGTTTTATTTCCTGCTTTTATTGTTGTTAAATGTTTTTATGTTCGTCATTTTTGTTGATATGGTTTGAGTTGTTTGACTTTGTTTCGACTGTTAATGGTTCATTGCTTGTTAGAATTTGTTAATGTTCGTGAATAATGGAAAAAGACAACTATTTTGTTAATTGTTGGGGATGAATTTGTGAAAAGCCTATGAAGTTTTGATGAAAGTTATATTAGGGATGACCTTTTTTAAAAATATAATAACAGATGCATTTCTTTTTATGCATATATATTTCAAATTATATTAATTGCATAATTAGAACATTTTCTGCATTACATATTTTAAGGAATATTTACTTTAATACTGAGGTTGTAATTTTGTTATAGTCTTTTTAATTTCCTTTTTCTAATATATGCCCACATCATTTAACTTGTATTATATGTGATAAGCGTACACATTATAGTGTATTTCTATTTTATGCTATCATTATCTATTAAAATCTAAAACAATTTAATAAATTTACTAGTGAAAATATTAGTAATCTTAGCTATTCATTTTATTTTGATTAACTTTATCAATATTTACAATTCAAAATCATTAAAATAAACTTAATTCCTACAAGGATTTTTTAGAAACTGGATTGGGAGGAAAATGTTTTGAGACATTATTAAACATCCCCCTTAAGTAAAACTTTTCAAAAAATAATGAATTTGATGAAATTCCTATGTAAAGATCATCAAAGCTTTATTAAATGGTTTGGGGGAATAATTCATATATTTAAAATTATATTAATTGCAAGAATCTTAAAAGTTGTCAAGACCTTATAATAAAGTTGATGGGATATTATGACATTTAGGTGAATAAGCTATAAAAGAATTAAAACAAATAGACATGCTTTGCAATTATCACTTTTTTGTTTTCATGTAAACATCATTACTAATTTGGTTCAACCATAGATTGTCATGAATGGTGGTTAGCTTCTTAGTATATGTAATTTGTATAAAAATGAGGCATGGTACCAATACGTTTTCTTAAGTCATGCTTGAAAATTTTCAATGATTATTTCCAAGTCTTATTATTTTTTTCATTTTTGATGATTCCTAGAAGTTTCTAATGACACTTTTGAAAAATTGATGCTTGTTGAGACTCCTAGCTAATTTTGTTAGCATTATTTCAAAGGTTTTATGGAGATGGATCGCATAAATATCTCTCATGTGTTGAAATTATTTTGCATTCATTTGGTATATAAATATCTCTCATGTGTTGAAATTATTATTCAAAAATTGATGGATTTATCTCTTAATTGTTCTTAGATGATTTTCAACACTGAAGAGATGAAATTGAATCAAAAAGATGTAAAAGAAACAAAGATAACCCGAAAATTCCATATTGACAGCAAATTCAGTGACTAAGCGTGAGTACGTGCAATGATGAAAACCATCTGCAGAATCTATTTTCAAATTCAAATATGATTCGTTTGAGATTTTCATAATCTTAGAAGATCAGATTGCTGGAGATTTGCAATCTGAATACGTTGGAGATGATCTGCTAAAGATAATGGAAAAAAAGAAAGGGATCGAAAAGTATAAAAGGAAGAGAATTGCTACTGTTCATGGGAACCTTTAGTATTAGGATAGTTTAACACTTTATGCAGTTTTTCCATTGTTTCAGTTAACTTTTATGCATTTTCTTCTAAGTATTTTCGGATTCTTTAGGAAAAGATCAGGGATGGAGAGTATGTGTTTTATTATTTCTTTGATTTTCAATTCTATTATGAGTAGCTAAATTTCTTTTCTTAGTTGAGGAAAACCATGTTATCATCTATTATGAGTGAGATGTTTCAATAAAGTTTGTTTTGTTGATGAACATTGAGTGTCTTCGAAATTACTTTTTCTAATTGAATTGATTGATTTCTAGGTGCGCAACTAGGAATTGATTCATTTAAAAGTTAGATTAATGAAATATGACGTTCAGTTTTGTTAATCATAAGTAGCTATTAGGATTACCTTCTTTACGTTAGAGTGGAAAATTCTAAAAAGATAATCATCTTGATTAAATGCATGTTGTACATGTGTTATCTTATTCATTGGTTTCTTAGTTCTTAATGCTATTATTCAATTGAACCTACGATCGTGTCTAGGTTGTTGATTAATAAGAATGCTAAGAATACATGTTTCTAATCATTTACACTTAAGAGAAAACATCCCTCAATGAATGTTTATTGATGAGCTAAATTTTATATCAAGGATCCATTTTAGTGTGATAATATTGGTTACCTGAAACCAAGGTTTTTTTATTAAATTTTCAGATATAACTATTTTAGTTGATTTTTTATTTTTGTCACTTTTTTCTAAATTTCGTGAATTGAAAAGCCCCCTCTTCGTTACTTTAGTTTTGAACTCGTACAATCTTTGCAGTTAAAAATTTCTCGTGGCAACGATACCCACTTTTCACTACTACATTAAGTTGTATTAACGAAAATTGGTTTCTTTTTGAATTTGATTGCAGGCGACAGTAGTACCATAGAACTATCGGTGCAAAATCAAATTTGATAAAGTAGGATTGCAACTTAATAAAAATGTAATAATGGACAAGGTTAAAGTAGATACGATTAGTCTAAGTTTTATGCTCAATTTCATTATTTGTTTGAATTAAAACTTATTATGACAACTTCTAATAAGTTATCATTATGTTATTTAAAGCTTCATTGTTTGTCTCTGTCATCTTCGATTGTCTCTTCTGTCTAGGTAAGTCGTCAAACTTTTGTTCAATTTTTTATATTCTTCTTTAATAGAGAAGAATTTGTGTTTAGGTTTTGTGTGAATGGAAGGATAGTCTCTGTTTTGTATGTTGTTGTTCGGAATTTTGCTAGAATGAGTTTGATCTCTTATAGATGATATGTTGTATAAACCCTAGGATGATATATAGGTTAGAAACCCACGATGCAGCTCCAATGAGACTTATCGATGAAATATTCTACGAGCCTAGGAGTCATAATGGGAAGACCCTTTCTTGATTCATGTGGTCTAATAATGCCACGAACCATATTATTTACTTGAATTCAAACTTAGTATATCAACTTGTATTCATTTATCATTATGTTATTTAGAACTTAAATTGCGTTTATTAATTTAGTAATTTACTTTTAATTATATAGCTAGATGGACAAGAGTTGGATGCCTTATTGGAAATAGTCCACTGAATACTTAGAATGAGTTAAAAGTTTCATGCAATTTGTAAAAAATTAAATGGGTGTTGAATGTTGTATTCATTGTCCATGCATAGATTACTTAAATGTAACATTCAAAGTCAAGATGTGATATATAATCACTTGCTAATCTGAGGCATAGATAAATTCTATATTTAATGGATTTATCATGGCAAACATTTAAAAGCAAGTTGTAGTAGAATTGTTGATACAACTATTGATGATAGTAACAATAATGATGTAGAAGATTGTGATATTAATGATGATGGTGATGATGGGATTGATGAGATGGTTGAGGATTATGGGAATTGTATGGAGATTATGAATGAAACTGGCCTAACATAATTGATAGTATTACAGAAGATAATTTTGGGAAGTTATTAAAAGTTGTTCAAGAAAAATTATATCTAGGCTGCTCGAAATTCTCACAACTGTCTTTTGTTGTCAAGTTGTTGCATTTGAAAGTTTATGATAAATGGAGTAACAAATATTTTGACATATTAATTGACTTGCTTGATGATGCATTACCTATTGGACACAGCCAAAATGTTACCATGAAGCAAAGAAATTGTTAAGGGACCTTGGATTAGGATATATATCAATAAATGCTTGTAAGTATTATTGTGCTATATTTTGGGAAGATAGTAAACATCTTAAAGAATGTCCCATTTGTGGTACTTCAAAGTGGTGAGTGAATGATAGGAAAGGGAAAAATATACTGCATAAAATCTTGAGATACTTTCCTATTAAACCATAACTACAAAAGCTTTTTATGTCAACAAAAACAGCCATAGATATGAGGTAGCATAAAGAGAAACACATTGATGATAACTTTGGTGGAAAGTTTTCATGGTTTGTAGAGAAATGTCATAATGTTCGACTTGTCCTCAGATGGATATAATCAATTTGATAATTTAAGTACTTCTTATAACATATGGTCGGTAATTTTAGTGCCATACAGTTTACCTTCATGGAAGTATATGAAGGAGCCTTTTATGTTATTGTCTTTACTTATTTAGGAGCTATTGCTCCTGGTAAAGATATCAATATATACATGCAACCACTAATTGATGAATTAAACCATCTCTAAGAGGTTGGATTAGAAACTTATGATGTTTTGAAGGTGAAACATTTATAACACATTCGAATGTTTTGTGGACTATAAATAATTTTCCAGCTTATGGAAATTTATTTGGATAGAGTATTAAAGGGTATATGACCTATCCTGTATGTAACCATCAAACTCATTCAATGAGGCCACGAAGTAAAATATGTTATACTGGACATCATCTTTACTTGGAACATGGGTATAGATGGCAAATAAGCAAATTGTTTAATGGAAAAGTATATTTGGGTGAAGCTCCTTTATAGCTGTCTAGTGATGATATGGTTTATCAATTATCACATTTAGGTGACATTACACCTGACAATTACCCAAGTAATAGAAAGTGAAAGGGAAGTGTTGTTGAGCTTAATTGGAATAAAAAAACACAACTGTCAATTTTGAAATATTGGAAGGAATTACTATTGAGGCATAATCTTGATGTGATACATATTGAAACAAAAAACACTTGTGAGAATATTTTAGGAACTTTGATGAAAATTGATGGTAAATCCAAAGATACAATCTAAGGCTAGATTAGACTTGGAAGACAAAAAGATAAGAAAAGATTTGTATTTGAAAAGAAGAGTTGATGGATCATACATCATTTCACCTGCTTCTTACAACATGCCAGAAAAAGAGAAGCAAGCTTTTGTCAATTTCTTAAATCAGTCAAGTTTCTTAATGGATATGCATCTAATATAGCCCATTATGTTAATGTCAAAGAGGAAAAGGTTTCGGGGTTGAAAAGTCATGATTGTCATATGCTTTTGCAACAATTATTTCCTGTTGGAATATGTAGGTGTTTGCCGAAGGATGTATCTATAACTTTGAGACAATTGAGTGAATTTTTTAAGTAATAAAGTCGAAGAACTTGACAAAATGAGAAAAGACATATCTTTGATTCTATGCAAGCTTGAACTAGTATTGCAACCAATACAAAAAATCGTCGTTGATGACTATTCACGATGAGTCCCTTCTATTGTAGTGATAGCGTTGGCAAAACTTGTTCAACATAGTCCAACTTGAAGTTAAGGGGATTTCGTTAGATTTAAAATCTAAAATTTTTAAATGAGAATAAAATTGTCCCTTTTATTTTTAAAAATTAAAAATATATTTAGTTTGAGTTTAATTAGGGTCGGACTTGGGACTAGAGCTTCGGGTCATCGACTAGGTTCCAAGCTTATTATATGAATAGAGTAAAGAAGTATTTTATTTATTTCATTTATAAATTTCAAATATATTTATTTTTATTAAAATTTAGCGAATTCTTAACATTCTGATGTAGTTGAACTTAATTAAATAGAGCTCCAATTTAGGTTCGGTTATATAAATATGTTAGAAATCCAATTTCAAATTAATAAAAATTTTAGAATTGATTAATAATAAATAATCTTAATTGAATTTAATATAATTGGATCAAAATTAATAAATTAAATCCTATTTAATAAAATGTGAACAATAAAACTAAAATTTGAGGTTAAATTTATTAAATTAAACTTAAATTTAAGTACAAACTTAAAAATTATTCAAAGAGAAAATAATAAAATATTTACTTGAACAACATCAAATCTAGTTGATTTTCTTTGGGTTTGTAATTATTATTAAATTTTAGTTCATTCAGTGGTTATTAATCTATTATTATTAAATAAATAATTGTAGTGATACGTTTATTTATGAATTTAATTTCATTAAAATATTATTTTTTGAGATCATCAAGTCAAAAAATCTTTTTCCAGTTACTGTTTACCAAGAGGCGGGAACAGATAAGTCAACGCGAATTGGTTCTCTACGTGGCGTGATGCTATTGGTCATGATCGTCAAGATTCTGTTCCATCTTTTGTCCAAAGTATCTGATTAGAACCAGGCTTGTTGGATTTTGGTCAAATAGATGAACAACAAACAGGGTTGATCAAACAGAGAAACAATATGGCGACTTCCAAGCTCCAAGCTTTTTGGAATCATCCTGCTGGACCCAAAACCAGTTAATGTTGTCTACCCCTTTTATGTTTGTTAGCTCCGACACATGTGGAACGAAACGTCTTATGATTTTGTCTCCTTGCCATCTCCACTCCAATCTATGGCTTCTTACTTGTTCCCTTTTCTTCTTCTTTCTTGTTGATTACAACTTTGTTCTATGCTTTAATCTGTGAATTTGATCCATTTAGCTGATAATCTCCTTCTGGGCAAATCTGTTTTTGTGTAAAGCTTGAGTCTTTGACTTTCTTTTGTTAATAATATTAGATTTGTAGATTCAGAAGATCGATGGAGGATCTGGGAAAATGGTTCATTTATTTTATCTCTGAAACTTGCCTGTCGATCTTGTATTTCAATAAACTCTAGTTTTTTTATGTTTTTTTTTTTCACTTCTTTTTACTGGAACGTAAGATGTCTCTACTTAATCATTAAAGCTACAAGTTATTGGATGAAGAAGAACTAATAAAACCACTTTCTTAATTACTAATGGCTAAAAATGGCTACTGCAACTGTTCTTCGCAGTTCATTTCTGGGCACCGACCTTTAAATGGGGAATAAGCATTGCTAATATTGCAGACTCTGCTAAACCACCGGAGAAAATTTCATATCCTCAGCAGATTGGTATGTGTTCTTCGATTATCCTGCTAATTCTTATTGTATATCAGATTGGAAAGTTTTAAATTGCGGATTACAGGTTATAGTGCGATCGCTGGGAAATCCAGTTGGTCGCCGTAATTTAGAACTATGAAGATTATTTGTTTCAGAACTCCTCATTTTCATGATGTGCAGTGGTTGCATGTACTGGACTTATATGGACACGATATGGCATGGTAATCACACCGGTAAGTAGATGCGAAAACTGTGGTCTGCGTGAAGCAATTGTGGTCTGGATTTGATCTTCTTCTTCATGTTTTTTCCTTCTAATTTGATCATCTTCATCATTCACCTTGGACCACAGAGAAACTGGAATTTGTTTAGTGTAAATCTATCAATGGCTGGTACAGGCATTTACCAACTCGCACGCAAAGTAAGGTAAGTTGAATGAACCGGGGATAACAGTAAATCGGGTCGAATCGGGTCTGATCCTCACGAGTTTGAGAAAAAACGATACTGTTTTGCACAAACTGTTTCGGGTTGGGCCGATCAGACGCTTTTGTCACTCCTGTTTATGTTATCAAAAGAGCATGTAACAATTTTTATGGAGAAAAATTCTGATTGTTGTTCATAATGTTTTGCAGGCATGATTATTCTTCAGAGTCAGAAACTGCTATTTCAAAGGAATGACGGAGGATCTGGGGAAAAGGTTCATTTCTCATTATTGTTTGCAATGTTTTGCAGGCATGATCATTCTTCAGACTCAGAAATTGCTGTTCTGAAAATTAACTAGATTTTTTAATATTTGATATTGAATTTTAGACCCTTTCATTTTTTAAGTTATGAAAACATAATAGAAAGAATATGGAATAATATTGCTTTACTTAAAAAATTTCAAACTTTGTCTTTTCAAAATAGAAAAACAAAAAAATTAATTTAATAATAATTATACGTATTTATATCCTTTGTGCATGAAGTTAAATGAAGGGTTTCTTAGCATTTTAATGAGTTATAGATTTTTAAAAATAAGTTCGACTTTGGTATGAAAATTTTAATTGGATTGAGATTGTCTAAATAAAAAAATAAAAGTTTAATTAAATTTGAGTTATTGAAATAAAAAAACCCTTAATGTTGATCGAGAACTTTCTCATAAAAAGTTTTTCTGATTTCTTTTTACTTCAAGTCATGCTTTCATTAAGTAATGTTATAAATATTATACCGGTATTAGTGTTGTATTACGTTAAATAAATATTAATTACAATTATTATAAGAAATCATTACAATTAATACAAAATTAAGGACAATGCAAATTACTTAAAATGTTACAATTTTATCATATAGTAAATAATATTACAACAAAA
Organism: Erythroxylum reticulatum; assembly: GCA_025504915.1. Taxonomy (NCBI): domain Eukaryota; kingdom Viridiplantae; phylum Streptophyta; class Magnoliopsida; order Malpighiales; family Erythroxylaceae; genus Erythroxylum; species Erythroxylum reticulatum. Next base: position 32,030,792 of record JANSVA010000001.1, read on the forward strand.
TATTAAATAAAAAGAATAATAAATATTCATAATTTTTTAAGTATTACAATCTACAGCAAGAGTTCGTGTCGAAGGAACAATTAATTAGAAGTAAAATTTGAAACAAAAATATTTACAATTATAATTATATTGCAGACATAGAATTTAACATATACATCAATTATAAGTGGAATTAAAAGACGAGGAGAAATAAAAATCTAAAATTTTATTCAATCGAATATCTGCTCAAATTGCATTAATTTCAATTCTCATTTGGTACAAAATTCTTATAATTGTGAGGAGCTTAAACATTACCATCATTTAAATTCATTGCCTCAAATGGCATGCCAATACTTTTCTATACAAGATTATCTTTCAAGTTACTCTTATATATCAAACTTGGTTTCTCATAAACCTAATTCATCAAAATATTGATATAATCAAGGTAAATTAGATCTATAAAGCTATTGTTCTATTAAGAGTCAAGAAATTATATTCAACTTAATGAAGGTAATAATATACCTTTCTTGGTATACCTTATTACACTCACACATTGACTCATAATTTAAATTGTAAATCTTTATAATTTTAGAACACTAGTCAGGAATTCATCCCACCAAGTAACTGTAAGATAAGAAAAGTAATATTATATACAAAATAAAAGGATAATTAATTTTCAAACAAGTAATAAAAGTAAAAAAAACTAGATTAAGCTTTTTTCTTTGATGAATAGTAATGAGCATCTCAAAATTACCAAAACCATCCTTATAAACCTCCATTTGTAAGCTTAGGAGATTTTGCATCAGCTTATGGGAAATAATTGTTGTAATAGTTAATAACATTTTCGTATAAACTTTAGTCTTCTTTGTAAAATTTAGTCTAAAATATACACTAGAATTAAAAAATGCCCTAACTGTAAATAACAAAGAGTAAAGTTGTCTTTCCCATCGCTTGTTGATAATTGTAAGATAAGGCGTGTATAAAGAAGATTTACGTTTCAGAGTTGCCCTAATTGTTTCCTTCACCCTCTACATGGTATTATAAAAATAACTTATTATTGCCTTCTCATCATTGTTAGCTAGATGAAGTACTTTTACTAAAGACTCAGAAACTTGGATTACAAATTAAAACTAGGACTAAAATTTATAATCTTTGAGTGTAATTCTAAAATTCTTAACTCCAACATTAGACTTGATATAATGTGATGCGTCTTACTTATCACTTATAAATATTTGCCTTAACTTCTTCTTCATCGTAAGAAAATATTGAAGTGATAAGAAATTAGTCAAAAACTTTCTTATAGTAGGATGACATAAATTCCGACCATTGGTGAAATTCTTCCTCATCCAATTTACGACCTATATACGATTATAGATAAACTTGGTCACTTTCTTTACTCTCTGTACAATCTCATTAGTGAGAAAAAATATCTAGCATCTCTTATATATTCCAACATTAGGTTAATGCAATGTGTAGCACAAGGAATCCAATAAAAAGAATTATACAAGCTTTGCATTCTTTTTCTAGCTGCTTTATAAGCATAATCATTATTAACTAAATTTTTTTTTCTAGCTCAACTTATTCACAACTTCATCAAATATCTGAAATAGAGTATTAACATTTCTAGAAAGGCCATATTTGATCCTCTCCTTCAGTAATAAACAAAACAAATTAAGGTGAGACCATCTTAGGTTACTCTCAGTACACTCCAATATGTTATTGCCTGGATGGTCTGACAATATCTGACTGGCATCTAACGTGCTCCTCTATATCGTACAAAACACATTTACATATATCATAATTTTGTACAAATGTATAAGTATTTCTTTATGCACATCAATGTATAGACAATATGCATAATGCATATTAAATGACAATTCCGAGTATCTTATTAACATCTGTCACCATATCATTCAGATAGAAAAACCCTCATTAATATAATTTGTACTTAGGGTTTGGACTATAATAAAACAATATGAAACTAATTTCATAACGCAATTGATCATTTCAAATTTTTTTCTCATAATATGCTTTCGGGTGAACTTTACATAATTATTCTGATAAGGTAAATGACAAAATTTGGTAACACTTCCTTTTGAAAAGTTGTTCTACAATGTCTTAAGTTTTTAATGATACCAAGATCATACAATTTGATTCATTATTTTATGAGTTATGTTCAAAACACTACAGACTGTGTACATTTGAAATTTTGGCTAATGCATGATCATGCATTCAAGTCGTATACCTCATATCTCTCAATTTAAATATCCAAAAATTTAAAACTTTATACCAATCAAAAGCTAAGAGAATAAACTATAACTTTTGTGAAGAAACCTTTGTCTTATTCGACCTGTATTAATATAGTTTATTCAATAATAACAGGATCTGATTTCTGTCCCTAGTAGTACTACTGCCTAAGTCAAGACTTACTTTCAAGTTAAATTTCAAGACTTTTAAGGATAGAATTAAAATTCAATTTCTTCTTAACATTTGTAGAGAAATTTCTCTAGTTCAATTTAAAACAAGAATCATTTCATTTGGAAATCTACAGATCAAAATAAAGCCAAAATATAGAAGCATATTTAATAAAAACATTCTAGTTATCAAATTCTAGTATACCTCAACATTTTCATCCTAACACTCCCTTTCGGGATAACTTTGCATGATCTTTATGACAAGGAAAATGATTTATTTCAGTAACACTTTCTTCTAGACAATTGTTCCACTATGTTTACAGTTTCTAATAACACTAGAATCATACAATTTGATTCAGTATACTGAAAGTTATATCCAAAAGAGTTCGTACTATTTTTAAATTGTAACAGAATTCCTAACTCTATTTCCAGCCAGATTTTGAAATGCTTAGAGATAGAATTAACATTCAACTTCTTCAGGAAAGTCTATAATTTATTTTGAATCAAGAATCAATGTATTTGAAAATATATAGTTCAATATATACTCAAAATACCGAAGTCTATTCAATGAAAATTCTCTAGTTCATAACATTCCAGCATACATCTTCACCAATAT
>JANSVA010000001.1:32040973-32068497 GCA_025504915.1 Erythroxylum reticulatum
GGAAATAAAATCATAATAAATACGTTTTCTCTTGCAGGAACCTTCTTTATGAACTTACCTTATTAGAAATGATTTATCTAAAAGGATCTTACTAATTATGAAGGTCATATATTAGCTATGTGATTACTAGAAGATTTTTTGGTAAAGATGACATCGAAGTTATTCAAAGTTAAATCTATTCAGTTGACTAAAGATGCAAGTGAAGTAACGACTAGTTAAAGAAATTGACTATTTAAGAAAGAGCGATAACACTTATGAAGAGAACAAACATATTCAGACTGTCCAAACATTTTGAGCAGCATCTATACTCTTGAGAATCATATTATTACTATTAAGCTTCAGAAAGTGAAATCACTCAATCAAGAGAGAAATTGTTATTTTGTTTTTCTGTGAACTTTTTAGAAATTTGTTATACACTTCGAGTGTGGAAGGTTAGAGAACATTGAAAAATATATACTTGTGAGCTTGGAGAGGCTTGTCAGATTTAATTCTTGATTTTATAGTGAAACACTCAAGTTGGATACTTGGAGATTGGATGTAGGCTTGGATTGTAAGTTGAACCGGTATAAATTGATTGCGTCTTTCTTCTCTCTCTCATTAACTTTTAAATTTTAACATTAAATTGTGTCTGTGTTGTTTTTTAACAAGACACTCGTTCACTTTTATAGAGGCTTTTTTCTGTTTTCAACTTACAAGAGGTTCCTTTCAGTTTTAACTGGAGTCTTCTGTTTTTAAATTATTTTAACATGATTTTCATTTAGTAGACTCCCTTCATTTAAGTAGGGTTCTATCTCACAAAAGACTTTTATTGCCTAACAATTTCCTGTTGTTTAAAAAATTTTTATCGTTTGATAGATGCCTACTATTTTTATTTAACTAGGATTTGTTTATTATACAAATTGAAGATTAAAAATTTATTAGACTAATTTTTAAAATTAATTTTTCTATTTTTAATGATTTTTTATTTTAAAAAACGATATTTTCTTCTACTATTAAAATAACAACTTAAGTTTAATAGAATCTAAAGTTGGATTCAAGCAAAAAAATTTATTTCAGTTTAACTTGATTCATTATTATTTTTAAAAAGCGATCCAACTGTCATTTAACTTTCATGCATATTTATAAAATTAGGATCGGAATAAAAGTAATAGGTTAAAAGTTATTTTTACTAAAAAAGGAGAGTTTTTATATGAAATTAAATTTAAAATTCAAGAATCAACGAGTCCAAGAATACCGGGACTAATAAAAAATAATTAATAATAATATTTTTATATTTTTAAAAGTGCCTTTTCAGATTCCTTTATCCGCATCAAATCATTAATAATAATATTTTTATATTTTTAAAAGTACTTTTACAGATTTCTTTATCCGCATCAAATCTTTTGCACCTATAATTCTGTGCCAATTCTATTCCAAACAATCTCAACCACTTTTTTTTTTAAGTCTCACTTATTAGAATCGTCCATAATAGAGTTGGTATAAGGTTCTATGCACGGAAGACTTGATCCCCTTTGTACGCGGGTCTTTTGGATTATCGTTACTGAATACGTTTGTTTGCAGCTTCATTCAACAGCCGCCTTGACAAATTCCAATTTCCATGGTCACGCCGGAGGCCCTCAAGATTAATGACCCCTCGAATCGGCATGAAATCCTCTGTACCCATATTTGTGTACCAACCCTGTCTCGTTGGATCCAAGCCATCCATTTATGCGGGACCCACATAAATAAATGGCTTGGATCTAATGGGACAGTGTTGGTACACAAATTTGGGGACAGAGGATCTGCCCCCCCTCGAATCCAATCCTTATCAGTAACAGTCTGTGCCTTTATGTACCTTTATAAAAAACCGTCTTATCATACCAAATCGTATCGATTTATATATATATATTTTGGTCGAAAATGTAATAATATTGCTTGTTAATAGAATTGCGCCAACAAAAAATAAAATAATTGTGGTCTGGATTTGATCTGCTCCTTCATGTCTTTGCCTTCTAGTTTGATCATCTTCATCTTTCACCTTGGATCAGGGAGAAATTGGAATCTGTTTAGTGCGAATCTTTCAATGGTTGGTACAGGCAATTACCAACTCACACGCAAAGTAAGATGAGTTGAAGTACTTGAGGATGACAGTGACCCAGGTTGGACCGGACCTGATCGCGTTTGAAATCAACGATATTGTTTTAAAAAAAAGGGGTTTTAGACATTTTTTGACTTCAAATCAAGACTTATCCGTTAATTTTAGGTCGCACTAGATCAAAATACCAACTTGAGAGTTTCGTCTACAAAAGTCACAACACCGATGTCTACTCTTGAGTCTTCTTCTTTCGGGTATTGTCGTACGGAATCCGTTTGTTTGCAGATTCATTCAACAGCCGCCTTGACAAATTCCAATTTCCACGATCACGCTGAAAGCACTCAAAATCATTGACCCTCTTACGTGCGATTGTTTTATCAATTATAACCACGTAACTAAAAGGCATGAGAGAAGATTGGTTTACTGGTCTGATGGAGAGATTCACCGAATCATTATTATAATAACTATAGAAGAAGAATAAAAGAAATAATTTTGACATTTTCTGTATGTTCTAATTCTATAAATCCACATAGAAACATCATTTTTTCCTCCATTGCGTGTTTGCCATGATTTCTTTTCTTCAATTTCTTCTGCAAATGGTAAGTTTCCATGATAGCATTTAAGAATAAAAATTTGAAAATTTGATTTTGATCGACACATGCCACTGATTGGATGTGCTCATAATAATTGATGGATTGAAGGTGAAGTAGTCATTTGACCATGAGTTGGAGTGAAAGAAGTGGCTTCTTTCAGTTTTTGTTCCGTCTTCGATCAGTTTGACCATACTTTGAAACATCAAATTTTCATCCATCACCTTTGTGTCCACGGCTTCTTTTTGTCAATTTCTTTGTAGTAAATTTCCATGATAAGAAGACAAATTTCAAATTTTGATTTTAATTGACACATCCCATTGATTGGATGTGTTCAATATAATTGATGGATTGAAGATTAAGAAGTTGATTCAAAATTGATTTGGTTGATTCTTAAAATAATATTTTTTCATAAAATGGTATTTTACTCAACTATTCAAATTGAACAAGTTAAATTTAATAGAATCCAAAGTTGGATTCTAACTAAAAAATATATGTTTCAACTTAACTTAATTCATTCTCATTTTTAAAAAGAGACTGAGCTATTGTTTAACTTCTATGCATATTTAGAAAACCTGTTCCTTATAGATGGATTAGAGTAAACTTAAAAGATCAAAAGCTATTTTCACAAACTACGATTGTCACAAAGTAAAAACAAGTAACTACAGTAACTTGAAATTCAAAAGTAGCATGCAATTATACACCTTAATATATTTAGAAATGCATTGTTGATCAACGATAACGATGATTGTCATTCTTAGTTTGAAGTAAAATTGTATCCATTCGTACTCCTTGAACTCTTCTACCTTACCAAAGACACAGGACACTCCATTTTACCAAAGACATAGGACACTCCATTTCACTTTAGCATTTTTTTCAACATTAGAATTCTGCCCATTCCAAATGAAATCTCTAATGCTTCTGTCTATTTTCTTCAGAACTCCTTTAGGAATAGCAAAGTGCGATAACTAGTAAACATGCAGATTGTTAAGAATAGATAAAACTAATTGCACTCTACCTCCATATGATAAAAGTGCGTTGCTCCATTTAGAGATTCTTTTGTTCATCTTGTCAATAAGGGGCTTGCAATCAGCTTCCTTGAGCTTATTAGTAGAGATTGGAACCCTCAAGTATGTAAATGGTAGGTGAAGAATAGTAAGACCCACATCTTCTATCACTCTCATTGAATCATGACTACTGTACCTAGTTAGATAAGCAACATTCTTGCTTAGATTGAATACGAGACTTGATATTTTTTGGAATGTTTGCAATGCTGTTAAAAGTGTTGTAATTGATATAGGATCATTGGCACAAAGCATAAGCAAACCATCTTAAAGGAAAGCTGAGTAATGTCGAGATTTCTACATTGAGTATGAAATCTGAAATTCGTGTTAGCCTTTATGCAAAGCTAAATGATTCTTTGTAGAACTTCTATAGCAATAACAAACAATTAAAGAGAAAAGGGGTCACCTTGATGAATTCCTCTTGCAACTTTGTAAATTCGAGTAGGTTCTCCATTTATCATCACATAAAAGGATAGAGTGGTGATACAGGTCTGAATCCATTTGATAAACTGAGAAGGGTATCCAAAAGCATGCAGTGAATTGATGATAAAATTCCATTCAATAGTGTCATATGCCTTTGCGAAGTTAATCTTGAGAGCACAACTCTTAACCTGGTTTTTAGACATCTAATCCTTAAATAATTCTTAGGCTAATAAGATATTGTCACTCATACTTCTACCAGGGATGTAGGCACCTTGACTTGGATTAATTAAGCTAGGTAAAGTAGCCTAAGCCTGTTATCAAGGATTTTTGCAATGATCTTGTATACAACATTACAACAAGTGATAGGTCAAAATTCATTCAAGCCTATAGAGTTAGGACTCTTAGGAACCACGATCAAGTAAGTCTTGCTCATTTCTGTAAGCAACTTGCCACTCCTGAAAAATTCTTGCACAGTAATGATCAGTGGCATTTGTAGGACATTTCATTTCTCCTGAAAGAATCTTGCATTGAATCCATTTGGTCCTAGAGACTTATCTAGATGAAAGGAGAATAAGACCTTTCTTGTCTCTTCAGTGGTGACTAGGTGAGGAGTTCTTAATGATGAGAAAGATTAATGGAACCAAACATTATGTTTGGCAAATCTTCTGAAAAGAAATAGTGTAGGAGATTTCACCATTTATAGCTTTAAATAAGCTTCTAGCTGTCTCTTTCAACTCTTCTTGATCATACTTCACATTGCCATTATTGTCTTCGAGAGATAAAATCTTGTTTATATTTCTTTTGCCATGTATCACACTAAAGAAATAACTAAAAGATCTGTCTCCTTATTGGATCCACTGAATTCTAGACTTCTGTCGAAGTTGTGAAATATAAGTGTCAAGGGTTTTTAGATACTTCTTAAGGTTAGCAACTTTCTCTTTCTCAATGAGTGTACATTAGAAGGGTTATTTTCCAGCTGTTTTTAAGTGAGTAATAACTCTATCATGGCTTGTGATATAAAGGTCACCTTGGGACTCGAACTTTCACCGAAGTTGATCGCCAACACTCTTTATATGACAGTTTCACTAGGTTCACTTAAACAAGACTTCAACCTTCAACGACCCTCGCAGCGTTTACCCCGCACACTCGAAGAAACAATGATACGGAAGCAATAAGAAAATAAAGGCAACAAGGAAACAAGAGAGATATAGTAAAACCAACCTTTATATTACTTTCCCTTAAAAAAATACAAGGAATGCTCTGTTTGACTGAATGAGGAGAGCAAAGCTCGAATAAGCTATATATAAGCACTCTAACTTATAATCCAAGTTGCATTTAGAATCCCACTTAAACTGAACTGCTTAAGATCGTGCTAAGATCACATCTATTTTTATCAAATTACATCACGTGGACTAATTAGATGACACCCCTATCCAAATAGGACTCTATCTGATAAAATAGAATCTACAAGATAACAGAAAGATAGAGTTTACATTCAAATAGGAAACTAGCATACTTATCCTTGAAGATCTCCATTATCTTCAAATGTTGAGTCCCACAGCAACTCTAACTCCTAGTTATCACCACATCATCCAAGATCTCCCCACGATCTCTATCTGCTGATAATGCAGTGTGATCTTACTGAAGCCTACACAACACATTGGCTTGCTCCAATACTTCCCACAACAAGTCCGTTAGTTATGATCCATTCATCCGAGCATGGGCCAAGTCCTTAGTCCATCAAGTCCTTAGCCTGGATCGAGTCAATCTTTACAAGGTCCGAGACTTTACTGAAATTAGCACCAAGTCTAATATCACTCGCCCATGTTTGCCTTAGTATTTTTATATGCCTCCCTCATACATATAATCCAGCTAACCTTCCTCCTAAGGCACATCGTGAAGGTCGTTGAGAAGTTCTCTGAAGTTTAAGGATCTAACAAACCACCCCCATCAGATGGATTCGACGCCCTCGTTGAATTAATTTGTTGGCATTTCTCTATGAGTGGTTTCTTTGAAGATTCCTTAGTTAGCTCTTGAAGACGGTAGCAAGTCTTCATATCAATTGGTACTTCACCCACGTACCATTTTCCCAATCTATTGAGATTATCTTTGCTTCCACTTGGACTCACCTTCTCAAGGCTCACCGCGCCCACCATAGACATATTGCGAATAGCTCCATTCGCTGAGTTTTCCCTATCACCTTGAACCTCTGCGATCTTGGAAATGATATACTCCTTACCCATCTTCTATTTCGGGCTTTCTTGAGCATAATTTGGCTCCTTTTCAATGATCATAGCTGACACTTATGCTACTAGTGTTGTAGTCTCCTTTGTCCCACCAACGAATCTACAACAATTAACAAAGAAGGATTTTTTATCATATATAAATATCATACCTCCCAAACTTAGGTACAACACCGTCTTTGCTACCTTAAGGAAGTTGATCTCCAATATCATTTCGAAATCCTCAAGTGGTACGACCATATAATTCATCTTGACACGCCAACTCTCTATGCTCACTGGGATGTTGTAAGTAGCTCCCATCACCACTTGTGCCTTTCCCATAGGGGTTCTTAACTTTGTCAGGGTCTTGGACACTCTAATCCCCAACTTGCGCACCATCCTTTCCGCTATGAAGGAGTGTGATGCACCCGTATCTACCATCGCAGTAATCTCTATCTCATTAACCTGTATTCTCACATACATCAGATCATCATAGGGATTAGGTTCTTTACTAATTACATTCAATAACACAATCGGATTTAACGTTGCATCATCTGAAGATTCTTCATCTTCTTCGGTTATCAAGGCGTTTAGCTTATCTTTCCTTAGACATTCTCTTGCATAATGTGATCTATTGCACAGATAACAAGTAATCTTGCACTTTTTGGAGGACGTTTCCCTACTTTTGGAGCCACCATTTTGCTTGGTTTTTCCTTTGAAGTCTCCCTTCTTAGAATCCTTCTTCTTCTTCCCCTCGATATTCTCCTATTGAGCATGGCCTTTGCCTTTCGCAGAATTATAAGAGTTTACCTTAGTTTCCTTCATTGCTCGAAAGTCCACTAAGGCATCAATGGCCGCGATTGCACCAACCACTTCCTTCACATTTTGCATCCGTAACTCCATTTGCGCCTATGATTGTAACTCGAACAAAAAGTTGAAGAGCTTGCCCTCGTCTGACATGTTTTCAATATCAAGTAATAGAGAACTAAAAGACTTAACATAGTCTCTTACCGAACCTTCTTGTTTCAGTTTCTTCAAGGCATCCCTCGCAAGCTATGAAATATTTAATGGGAGAAATTGATCCTTCAACTCCTTCTTTATGAGCTCCCATATATCCACGGGAGTTCTACCTATACTGATATTCGCAGAGGTTCTTGTCCTCCACTAGAACTTGGCATCCCCATCTAAGTACACGGTCGTCATATTGACCTTCTCAGTATCAGGTACCCTAGCAGTCACAAAGTATTGCTCCATATCCCACAAGACATTTTCCAAGACCTTAGCGTCCTGCACACCTTCGAACACCTTGGGTTCATATACCTTCACAGATGAAAGTTGTGGTGTGAAACTTTCAACCTGATCGACATCTAGAATTGCAACGACACGCCTCAACACAGTGATCTTGAACTAGGCTTCCTCTTGTGCTTTCAACAAATCCGCCATCTATTGTTGCAACTGTTGGATTTGCCCCTCTGACATCTCGAATCAAGTATTATGAGGTGTGACCTCTTCCTCCCTTTGAGGAATTGGCCTAACGAGTTCCTCCACCTTAGTCACTCGTTCTGTCAAGTTGCCTACTGCCATCCTAAAATTTGGCTCTGATACTAGTTTATACAAAGGTCATCTTGGGACTCGAACTTTCACCGAAGTTGGTCGCCAACACTCTTTGCATGACAATATTACTTAGGTTCGCTTAAGAAAGACTTTAGCCTTTAATGACTCTCGCAGTGTTTACCTCAAACACTTGAAGAAACAATGTTACGGAAGCAATACGAAAATAAAGGCAACAAGGAAACAAGAGAGATACAGTAAAATCAAATTTTATATTTCTTTCCCTCAAAAGAATACAAGGAATTCTCTCTCTGATTGAATGAGGAGAGCAAAGCTTGAATGAGCTATATATAGGCACTCTAACTTGGAAGCCAAGTTACATTCAGAATCTCACTTAAATTGAACTGCTTAAGATCATGCTAAGATCATATCTATCTCTATCAGATTATATCACGTGGACTAATTGGATGACACCTCCATCCAAATAGGACTCTAACTGATAAAATAGAATCTACAAGATAACAAAAAATATAGTTTACATTCAAATAGGAAACTAGCATCCTTATCCTCGAAGATCTTCACTATCTTCAGATGTTGAGTGCCACTGCAACTCTAACCCCTAGTTGTCGCCACATCATCCAAGATCTTCCCACGATCTCTATCCGCTGATAATGTAATGTAATCTTGTCGAAGACTACATAGCGTACTGGCATGATCCAATGTTTCTCACAACAAGTCCACTAGTCATGGTCCATTCATTCGAGCATGGACTAAGTCCTTAGTCTATCAAGTCCTTCGTCGGGCTCAAGTCAATCTCTACAAGGTCTGAGACTCTACCAAAATTCACACTAAGTCTAATCTTACTTGTCCATGTTTGTCTTATTGTTTTTGTATGCCTCCCTCATGCTTGTAATCCAGCTAACCTTCCTCCTAAGGCACGTCGTAAAGGCAGTTGAAAAGTGCTCTGAAGTTTAAGGATCTAATAGCTTGTGCTTTATCAATCTTCATAGGATCTATAACTCCCCTCAATTGTTTGATACATTTAGATTTAATGAACTTTAGAATTTGGGCATGTTGATATGCTTTGGGTACCTAAAATCTTGTAGTAAGAGCATCAATAATAATTGAATCAAGTCGAGAATGTTTTAATAAAGAATTGAAGAACTTGAATAGAGATCACCTTTTCACCAAGCTTTTGGTGATGTGGACTTTGATTAGAGAGTGATTTGAAAAGAGAGGCTCCCTAAACACTCCATAACTCTCTTTCATTTTGATGAGCCACTGAGTTGTTAGGAAATTAAACTATTTCTACACAATTAAAATGTTAGTGGAACAAACACACCAAAACACAAAATTTGATAACAGAGCTACTGCACACCCTTTTTATTAAGGAGAAAAACAACACTTATAAGTGTTTACACTCAATACTCAACTTATTAGTGTTTACACTCTCTCTCAAACCCTTACCCCAATACACCCCAAAATTACTTACAAAAACTTACTACTCTTAGTATTTCTGAACTGAGGAGAACCAAGAGTTAATATTTTGTTTTTACTTTGGATGATGTTTAAATAGAAGGGGGAGGGGGTTTATTTATAGTTGTTGAGCCACCCCCTCCCTTACTTACTTTTAATATAGGACAAAGTCCCTTACACAAAACTAACATTCTCCCACTTGAAGATTGATTTCAATCTGTCTTCATACTTGGTTGTGCAGTAGCTCATCTAGATTTTGTCACTCTTGTAGGCCCTACAACTTCAGTTTCTCGATTGTCACCACCTTGGATAGCATGTCTACAGGGTTCTTGTTTCCAAGGATCTTCTCAAGTGTTAACACTTCATCTTCTAACAAGGGCCTGATGAAATGATAATGAACACTGATATGCTTAGTTTTGGAGTGGAATGCTGGATTCTTGGCTAGATGAATTACACTCTGAGTATCACTATATAACACATTCTTCTCCTGCATGAAACCCAACTCTAACAACAAATTCTAAAGACAAATTATCTCTTTGCTAGCTTCGATTATTGCTATGTACTTAGCTTTTGTAGTGGATAATGCAACAATTTTCTGAATCTGCGATATCCAAATTATAACTGTTGTACCTATAGTGAAAATTTAACCGGTGGTGCTCCTTTTTCTATCAACTTCACCTGTATTTTCTGAGTCAATATAACCTTGTATTTTTTATTTTTCCTTTGCCAAAGTACAGACATTTCTTGGTAGTGCCTTGTAGATATCTTAAAATCCACTTTATTGCTTCACAGTGGACTTTTCCTGGATTTGCCATAAATCTGTTAACTACTCCCACTGCATGACCTATTTCTGGCTTGCGCATACCATGACATACATCAAGCTCCCAATAGTAGAGACATAAGGAATCTTTTCCATCACGTCTCACTCTTCATTTGTCTGAGGTGACTGATTTTAGGATAGGCAAAAATGACTGGCAAGAGGTGTGTTGACTGGTTTAGCATTCGCCATATTAAACCGTTGCAAGACACGATTAACGTATTATGCTTGAGATAATTGTAATTCTCCTCTCTGCCTATTTCTGGTAATCTGCATCCCAAGAATCTTCTTAGCCGGACCCAGATCTTTCATGTCAAATTCTTTTGACAATTGTTACTTCAAGTTTTTGATATCATCCATATTGGAACCCACTACTAATATGTCATCAACATAAAGTAGCAAAATGATGTAATTGGACTGATATCTCTTGATATAACAACAATGGTCGACATTGCACTTTTGGAAGTCTTCCCTATGCATAAAGTTATCAAACTTTCTGTACCACTACATTGGGGCTTGTTTCAGACCGTATAAGCTTTTCTTCAACTTACAAACTAAATATTCTTTTCCTTTCTCCAGGAAACCCTCTAGCTAGTGAATAAATATCTCCTCATCCAAGTCTCCATGAAGAAATGTTGTCTTCACATTAAGCTACTCAAGATGGAGATCTTGGCTTGCGACAATACTTAACACCATTCTGATGGTATTAAGCTTCACCACAGGGGAGAAAATGTCAGTATAGTTTATCCCTTCCTTCTGCTAGAACCCTTTGACTACTAACCGAGCTTTGTATCTTTTAGAACTATCAAACTCCTCTTTGACCAGATATACCCATTTGTTGTGGAGACCCTTCTTTCCTTTGGGCAACTTTGTTAGTTCCTAAGTCTGATTGTAGATTAAAGATCTCATCTCATCTTTCATTGTAAGCTCCCATTTGCTGGCATCTTCTATTTGACATGTCTCTTTATAAGACTTAGGCTCGCCACCATCAGTTAACAATAGATAATCTGAGTATCTCTTATTTGGCACATAAGTTCTAAAAGACCTTCTCAACTCAGGAATAGGAGAGGTGGGCTGTGGTGATTCAAGTTGAGCATTTTCTTCAACAGTTTCTTTTGATTGAGGATTTACTTCCATTTGCCTCACTGGAAAATTTTGGATATTGCTGATATCAACAAATACAGTGTCTCTCTGAGGGACTTTCTCCGATGCATGTTGGTCTTTATTCATCAACTTTTCATTAAAGACCACATCTCTACTTCGAATGATCTTCTTGTTTCGTCATCCCAAATGCGATGTCCGAACTCATCCTTGCCATTACCAATAAATGTGCATTTCTTGGATTTTGGATCAACTTTATTTTTGCCTTGATTACTGATATGCATATATTTTGTACAACCAAATACCTTGAGGTGTAAAAGCTTCACATTTTTTCCACTCCAAACCTCCTCTGGTATCTTGTACTCCAATAGAACTGATGGACCTTGGTTGATGAGATAAGCTCCTGGCACGGTTCTCTCCATTCTGATTCCATGCTCGTAACATAACTTTTTGAGTCTAGTGTCCTCATATTCTCCACCATTGTCAGTTCTAAGCTTTTTTATCTTGAGACCCGTCTTATTAACCATAGTCTTCCATGTCTTGAAAGCATCAAATGCTTTTGACTTGTGTCTCAGAAAGTAAACCCACACCTTACGGGAGTAATCATCAACGAATGTCATGAAGTAGTGCTTTCCACTAATGGATGAAGTAGTTGGCCCCTAAACATCAGAATGTATGAGCTCAAGTTTCTCCTTCTTTGGCGTTCTACCACCTGTTTGAAGCTAACTCTCTTCTGCTTTCCAAGAATGCAGTCTTCACACGTATCAAGTTCTACTGACTGTAGACCTGATAGTTTTCCATAGGAATGCATTAACTTCATTCCTTTTTCACTCATGTGGCCAAGTCTATGGTGCCACAAATTGGAATCTCCACTTCTTTGTGCAACTGCAATTGAACAACATGCTCCAGCTGTTTGGTAAAAAATACCATTCTTCTTTCCTTGTGCTACAATCATTGCTCCTTTTGATACCTTCCATTCATCACTACAGAAGGTTGTGATGTAGCCTTCATTTGCCAATTATCCTACTGAGATTAAGTTCTTTCTCAGATCAGGGATATGTCTGACATCTTTCAGCTCCCAGATGGCTCCATTTAGCTTGAGCTTCACTACACCTTTACCTACAATTTCGCAGGGTTGATCATTACCAATATACACATTGTCGAAATTTCTAGGCATATACTTCTCGAGAATACCTTTCTCTGAAGTTGCATGGAACGATGCTCCAGAGTCTAATATCCATACCTCTTTCTTGTTTTCTAAAGTACATATCAAGGCATCATCTCCACCTGAGGTGGAAGCTATATTTGCCTTCTGGTTGTTCGACTCTTGCTTCTTCGAACCATTCTTGCATTGATTTTTGTAGTGCCTAATTTTTCCACAATTTTAACACTCGATATTTTTTGAGTTTTGGGAAGTAGTAGGATTTCGTAACTTGGGCCTCCTGTCATTTGATCTATCATAGTATCTAGATTTTTCACGTCCTTTGCTTCTTCCTTTTGATTCTGCGGTAAGGGCGGAGGAGGATGAGGCTTCACTTACTTCTTTTCTTCATTAAAAATTAGGCCACTAACATCCTTAACTTTAACTTGTTGGTTCCCATTGAGTTACTCACTGATGTGTTTGTAGCACTCCAAATCTCTAGGAGGGATGATAAAAGTATTAAGGCCTGTATTTCATCATTAAGATCAATATTCACTGTATTCAACTGGTTTAAGACTTTGTTGAGTTCATTGATATGATGATCTACAGTGGTGCCTTCTGCCAGCTTCAAGCTGAACAAACACTGTATCAAATGTACTTTGTTTATTATAGATGGTTTTTATAATACTCCGTCATCTCCTCTATAAGGTCTTTTGTGATTTTTGCCTTTAATACGTTAAAAGCTATATCCCGGGATAAGGTCATTCGAATTGCTCCAAGGGCCTGCCTGTCAAAAATAACTCAGTCTTCATCTGACATATTTTTTGGCTTCTTTCCAAAGAGTAGTAGAAACTGGTTCTTCTGATACAGATAATCCTCTATATGCATCTTCCAGTATTCGAAATCTGTGCCATCAAACTTATCGATTTTGTTGAGCATGTCATCTGGTGCCATCACTTCCACTGACTTCTAGTTTCCTCTGACTATTGAACTGTGGTTTGCAGTTATCAAAAGTCGATTCCTAGGAAAGGTTGAGTGGGAAGATACAACAGGTCCCACTTAAGTTCCAATTTTCCTTAGACAGAACTTTAGCTAAAGTTCTCAGGAAAATTTGGAGGGGTCGCAATTGCTCCTACTTACTACCCAATCTCCTTAGACAGAACCTCTTTAATAACACCACTCAGTAGCCAAAAAATACCTGAAGCAAGTTTTCTGATACAGAGGATCCACTCCTGTGCCAACTATAGAGCATACTAAATCTAAGCTTCAACACACCCAAGAAAAGTTTTCTGATGTAGAAGATCCACTACTGTGGTGACTACAGAGCGTACTCACTTCTCTAAGGTTTTGATACTAATTGTTAGGAAATTAAACTATTTCCATACAACTAAAATGTCAGTAGAACAAACACACCCAAACACAAAATTTGATAACGGAGTTCGACCAAATGTGCCTACATCTCCAGAGCTACTACACATCCTTTTTATTAGGGAGAAAAATAATACTTACAAGTGTTTACACTCAACACTTAACTCACTAATGTTTACACTCTCTCTCAAATCCTTACCCCAATACACTCCAAAATTACTCACAAAAACTTACTACTCTTAGTATTTCTCAATTGAACCAAGAGTTAATACTTTGTTTTTACTTTGGATGATATTTAAATAAAAGAGGGAGGGGGTTTATTTATAATTGTTGAGCCACCCCCTCCCTCACTTACTTTCAATATAGGACAAAGTGCCTTACACAAAACTAACATTAGCATTCACTAGGCATCTGTTTAGTTTCCTCTTAATCAAAGTTGCACTTTGAGGTCTACTAATCCCAGCCTAGAGGTGAGTTCAATTAACCCCTTCGTATCTGCATGAGTTATGCTTCTTTTAAATGATTCAGATGGAGAAAGAAGACAATTAAAATCTCTTGCAAGCATCCAGGGAATTGTAATGCTCGATTCAATGGTGTGCAAATCACTCCATAAACTAGCTCTCTGAAACTCCTAGTTGTGCTCATATATTACAGTAATAGCTAAAGGCATTTTGTGTGCTTTCAAAATGAGTACACAATGGATGGGTTGGTCAGTGCAAAATCAGTTGGATAGAGTCAGAAAAACTGGTCCAGTGCAATTATGATATTGCCGTTTGTTTATTAGGACAATTGAGTCCTCTAACGTTCCATATTGTACCAATCATGAGGGGAGTTTGAGTTTGGTCTTCCTCTTGGATCTCCTACGACTTGACCCTATTATAAGCCATTGAATTGTTTTCTGTTTGGAGGCCTCTGTTTCGCTACTGGATTCGCCTGTCTCATTGTTTTTGGTGATGGACACATTTCTCCTCCCTCATCCTTGTTCACTGCATCGGTCGAGCATTGCCTGTTGTGAGTTTCTTCATCTCCAACAAATTTGTTGTATAGGTAAGTCAATCAGGGAATTATCTTTTGGCCGTTGATTAACAGTGGGACTCGATATATTTGTATCAGATAATCTGCTCTCCCCCATCATTTTAGACTGATAAATCTAAATCCCTTCCTAATTAGTGTAATTCTTCTCACTCGTCACCGAGGCTTCATGCAGATCCTGGTTTACATTTTTTTCCCATGAAGGGTAGCTTCCAGTTGTGAATTACTTCACTCTTCAGGTAGTTTGCCGAGCTGCTACTGGTTGCAACTTTTTGAGACTTAGTGTCTAACAGAGGAATCAAGCCATCAGCACCTTTATCTTCTTCTTTAGGTTTATTTTTCGTGGGGACTCGTACCCTGGTCGTGTCCTTCATGTGGGCTTTCACGGGTAAGACAAAAGTTTTTTGTCTTCAATGAGCTTGCCATCTTCACCATACCTCATTATAGGCATGGTTTCGGGCCTGCGTTTCTTTCTTTCAACTTCAACATAGACCTGGCGTAACCCACCCGCTTGATGTTCACTGTGTTTCATCCATGGCGACAGGTATGCCGATGTAACTAGCCAAGTAGCTTAAGCCTTTCGATGATCAATACTCAAGAGGAACCTTATGCATATTGATCCAAATAGGTAATGTTCAAATATCTGATCTATCCAACTTAAAACCAACTTCCCATTTTCGCAAGAATAAAGGTTTATCTTGAATAGGCCAAGCCCTAAGATCCATCACCTTTGTTGCTGTTTCAGCTGAAGAGTGTTAGAAAATGCATAGCCTTCTTTGTTAAGAATAATTATATAATTATGACAAAGAATAAGGTTTGAGTTTGAGAAAAATATCTAATAATAACGTGAAAATTTATGGATGAATTTAGAAACTTATGGAATAAACATATAGATAAGGATGAGTTAATTGATGAGTCAAAGAAGTAGTTAAATTGTATTTGAAGTCTTGTGAATAAAAATGAGTCAAGAATTCATTAAATTGTATTTGAAGTCGTTTAACATGTCTACATATATGTGTTTTTGTAATTATTTATATATATATATATGCTAAAAAATAGAGAATATTTGATAAAAGAAGTATTTTGAGAGTCGTAACTTTTTGTGAAAAAAAAATATTGAAAAAAAAGTCCAATAGCACTTAAAAGAGAAACATTTATATCTTATACATATTTTGTGACATTTATTTATTTGGAGTCTTCCAACAAAGAGAACCGAAATATGAACAAGTCATCCTGTATGATGAGAGTGGTCTAAAGAACTCATCTTTCTCTGTGTGACGATTGCCATTTGGTAGCTCCTAACTGCAACACAGCTTCTGGCAGAGAGATCGGTCCCTCAGCAACACCAGGAATGAACCTCAAGTTTCTGAAGGTTTCTGGCTCTCCTACAACGCGACTCCACGTCAGTTTTTCTGCCTTCTACAGTGAGCTGTGAGAAGGGGAGGGTGCAGGGTTTTGGCTGACAACAGAGAAAAGTCTTCTGTCATCATCGGAGGAGATGGAGTTAAGGATCTTTTTAAAATAAGTTTAAGCTCAGTATAAAGTTGGATTGAATTTAAGTTATTTGAATTAAAAAAATCAAAAATTTATCCTTGTGCTATAAGTTCGACGAAGGACAAAGAAGCATCGAGTAGTCTATTTCTTGAATGCAGTCTCTCATAACTTGAGCTCTTCAATAACCTGCGAGAGGTGCATTGGTACCACTCAAAGAAAGTTCATAACAGAGAATTTTCATTTTTTCTATGGCACAGATGTTGATAGACTCGTAAGGAAGGAAGAGAGATAACACATGCATAGAAGGTAGACTGTGCCCAAAGGTACCACAATTAGAAAAAGACTTATCCGGGCAAGAGAAGTTAATTCATCAATAACGGGTGTGCTTGCAACCGGAGAAAAGAGTAAGTGGAGAAAGGCTTATATAAACATGAGTGAAGGTCCAACCACCTCATCAAGCCCAGTTCAGCTCTTTCTTCAGAACAATTGCCTTCTTATCTTTAAAAAACTCTCTCCAATAAAATAGAAAACTATGCAGAAATCATTCAATTACTCAATGACACTTAAATTCATGATACCCAGCCATCTTTATTAATTCCATATAGTATGTGTCACATATCTAAATCTTTTACAAGGAGTATTAACAATTATGATATTCACTAAGAGTATAATTAATATTTTTAAATTAGATTTTTAAATTATTTGATAGCTTTATAAATTATAAATAAGAATGATTACTCCATAAATAATCATGTTTCTTCCGTAAAATATAAAATAAAAATTTTCTTTTTTTCTCTCTTCAAATGTTCTTGTCTTTGATACAAGATGTCAAGATTTACTAGTTTTAAAAATCAGACTAGAAGTTAAACCGATAAGACAAGAGATTTGAGGTTTAAATGGTTTAATCGATAATAGGTTGTCATAAAATTGGGTAAAGATTGAATAAAATTAAAGAATTTAAAATATGATTAAAAGATATTGTCCTTATCACTTAAGAATTTGAAGTTTAATTAAAAAGGAGGTTGTTGAATAAAAATTAATTGATTTATTTTGGTTTATAAAAATTTATTAATATACAAAAATTGACTAATTAATTAATAAATTAATTAATTTCTAACAACAAAAGTTATTAAAATAAATCAAACTAAAAAATTAAAATATTAAATAATTTAAGATTTTTAAGATTGAACTGACTTCACCAGTTTGAGCTTTTAAGACATTAGCTTTAAATACCTCTATAAATAACCATTCTTCTTTTATAAAACATAAGATAAACTCATATTATTTTTCCCCCTCCAACTCGAGAATGATATTGCTCGTGAAACCTATTACCCCAAGACCTCCTCAACACTATGAAGCCAAACCTATCTCATCAGGTAAGATTCTGTACATATGATCATTTATATTATCATCATCAACTTTGTGATCTTAACACATGCTTGTGTTTGGACGTTGTCAATGAACAGGTGTTCGTTCTCAAACGCCTATCGATCCTAAGGTGATTCGTAAAGTTGCCTCCGTAAGATACAGATCATTCAATACTCCCACCTCTTCTGGTCCTTGCTCATTCAAAAATGGTGTTTGATTTGAATCATTTTGACATGAATGTGTTAGGATGGACAGAAGTCAAGTAACGTAGTGAAGAGAGTAGCGTCGGAGGTTCTGAGGAACGTGAAGCTATCGGCTTCACCGTACGACACTGCATGGGTGGCCATGGTCCCGTCTCGAGAGGAGGAGAAGACGAAGAAGCAATCAGAACCATTGTTCCCGGAAAGCTTGGATTGGGTGATGAAACACCAGCAGCCTGATGGATCATGGTGCCTTGATGATGCACATCCATTGCTCGTCAAGGACTCTCTGTCCTCCACACTCGCTTGTGTTCTAGCTCTAAGCAAGTGGAGTGTCGGAGAACAACTAGTCAACAAGGGTCGGTTTTGTTTCTAATCTATGTTTGCATGGAGTTTGGATCCTATATCCAAAATAACCTTATTCAATGCTATTTTAAGAGTTTAGAGACTCTGTCCAATACTCGATACTATTTTGAGAATTGAGCATGAGTCGTTTTGAGCATTTAAAAAGAATATTAAATACTTTTGGGAATTTATTTATGTATTTTTTCAGGTTTAGAATTTCTAGAGGCTAATTTCTGGGCAGCTGCTGATAGAAGACAACTAAAACCTTTTGGTTTTGATATAACATTTGGTGGTATGATCGAAAGTGCCTTAGAAAGCAGACTGAACTTACCTTTCGATCCAGCTCTGGTTGAAGGAATACTACGAGAGAGGAACACTCAAATTCAGAGGTTTTTTTTTTTTCTTCACTTGTTTATACCTTGTTATCTTCTTTTGATTTAATTGAAAAAAAGGATAATCATTAATAAGTGCTTATTGATAATTTATTAAATATATTATAATCTTTATTTTCTGACATGACTTCTAATTACATATACAATAGTATAAATCAAAATTTCAGCTATTACTTTCTAAAAATAATTTATCAGAGTTAAATTTAATCAATAAAATACATAAACATCCATTTTATATACATTACCAGTATTTAGTGTTACAAAATGAAAGTTATCATATATTTAACATTTTTTAGTGATTTACTTTTCTAACAATTAAACGATTAATAAACTAAAAAGAAAATTATTTAATGAACATCATCAGGTACCAGAAGGATGGAAAAGAAAGGCATTTGGCTTATCTTTTTGAAGGACTGGGATTGAGAGGAAATTATTGTGATTGGGAAAAGGTGATGAAACATCAGAAGAACAATGGGTCACTCTTCAACTCACCATCTGCAACAGCCGCTGCTTTGATGCACAACCATGATCATAAATGCTACGATTATCTTAAATCTGTTTTGGACAGATTTCAGAACACAGGTATGTATTTTACGTAGTATGAAGATTTTTATACTAATTTTACTTATTTTTAAAGAATATTTTTTGTGTTTGATATCACTTAAAGCATAATAGATTATCAATACTTAATTTTTTGTAAATTGTAACAAAATTCAGTATTAGGATTAAGTTGAAATAATCTTTCTTAAGATAATATGATATAAATTCAATAAAAAATATTTTTGTTACTCAAAATTCTATGATATTTATCTAATTTAAAATATATTTAAAAAATGGCACAATTCTCTTTTTTATTCTCTTTCAATTATGAATCGTAAAAGATTAAATCAAATTTATTTTAATTTTAAGTAAATACGTCCTAATTTTATGTAACTAATCAGATTAAAAATTGTTAAATTATAAAATCTGATTCATGCCTTTTTATTTCTTTCTTATTCTGAAGCATTTAATTTTTTGATTTAAGTTGAATATGACCAACTTGATATAATTAATTGAATCCAACAAAGCATTTTGAACTTATTAAATAAAATTGGAACCTTTTTATCACGGAACTGTGATTTTGTTTTAGTTTTATTTATAGAAACTAATGTTCTTTTTTTTTCATCAGTTCCCACAGCATACCCACTAGACATCTACATTCAACTTTGCACTGTTGACAATCTTCAAAAGCTAGTGATAGACCGATTTTTCCATGAAGAAATCCAAAATGCTATGGCTCATATTTACAGGTACTCTTCTTTGCCCTTTTTTGTTATTTATCTTCTTTTTTTTCCCCTTTTCCTCTATTAAGTTAACCTGCCATTTTTGGTGGTCTTAAAGATGTTGGTTGCAGGGCAGTGAAGAAATATTTTCAGACATTAATTGTCTTGCCATAGGATTCAGGTTGCTTCGGATGAGCGGATACGACGTCTCTTCAGGTACCTCAGACTGTTATCGCGATTTGTCGTAATTACTCGTAATCCGCAAGGTTTAGCTTGTAATCACCTTGATCATTTTGTGACAGACGCATTAGAACAATTCCAGGAAGAGAAAAGTTTCTTCAGCACAGTGAGTCTACAATTTGAGAACGCAAACACAATCCTGGAGTTATATAAGGCTTCGTTGACAAATATTTACCAGAAAGAACCGATCCTTGATAAGATAAGAGACTGGACATGTTCTTATCTGAAGCAGGAATTGCGAAATGGATCGTTCCAGGACAAAAGAATGAACGAAGAGGTAATGCCAAGCTTTAGAAATTCAATCTGACAAAGAACATATCTGTCTCAGGTTTTATGATTTCTGATAAGTTTTTCCAGGTTAAACATACTCTGAGGTTCAGATACGATAGCTTGGACCGACTAGAAGGAAGGAGAAACTTGGAATGGCATCAACTTAACAATACTGAACTTCTTAAAACATCATATAGGTGAGTAGGTGAAGTTTTTTATATTCTATTATGCATGATCAACGGTCTGTTCTAGTTTCTCTCGAAAACCCTTATTTTGAGTTCTTGTGTAATTTCAGGACTCCAATCGACAGCAAATCGTTCTTAGAATTGTCTCTCCGAGATTTCAACCTGTGCCAATCCATATATAGGAAAGAACTCAAGCAACTTGAGAAGTATACAATAATTTTCGTCGTTTGTTCATTGGATAAGAGATATGAGTTTTTTTTTTAAAGTTTAAAAAACTTTTAACATGTGTCTTAATTTTTAAAATATTTGGAAAACTTTCTATGTTTTGAATTTTACAAAAAACTACTATTTACATAAAGATAATAATTAATTTTGATCTAATTAATAATTAATTGACATTTTAAATTATTAATTTTTATCAAATTTAATATATATGAATAAAATTTTAAAATTAAGTTAAATTCATCGGTTGTTATTTTTTAAACGAACTTTTAAAAAATGATTTTTCTTAAAAGTTGAACACTAAACAAAAATTCAAAAAATTTTCTAAAATTTTTGTTTATATAAAGTATAAACACGCGTTTATATTTTAAAGATTAAAACAACAAGAAGACTCATATTGTTGAATCAGATGGGTGGAGGAGAGCAGAATCGGAGAACTAAACTTTGCGAGGCAGAAGCTAAACTACGGATATCTGTCTATTGCTGCGGTTTTGATCGCCCCTGAAGATTCAGAGGCTCGCATATCCATGACCAAGAACTCTGTCATGTCAACCATGATGGACGACTTTTTTGATTTCGCTGGTTCAAAGGAAGAATTGGAGAACATGCTTGAACTGTTTGGAAGGTCTGAGATTGATCTTTTTACCCTTTTCTTTGTAATCAAATCTGTCTCAGGAATTGGAACAGACCCTTGATCGAGAAACCTTTTCTAATGAATTTTCACAGGTGGCAAGGAGATTCCAGCATTGGTTACTGCTCAAAAACTGTTGAGATATTGTTCTCTGCACTTGAAACCTTGATCAATGAGCTTGGCTCCTTAGCTTCTCGTCGACAAGGAAGAGATGTGACACACCATATAGTCAATTCAGTGGGTGTTCCTTAAAAACGTAAATACTTTGTTTTCATAATTCCCATAATTCCAGGACAAGAACTGAAATTGAATTTTGATGTGCAGTGGCATGATTTGCTGAGTTCTATGATGAAAGAAGCAGAGTGGCTTAGAGAGAATCGTGTTCCAAAGTTGGAGGAATACATAGAAACCTCCATCGTTTCACTTGCACTAGGACCTGTCATCCTCATACGTCTGTTTTCCATCGGACCTGTGTTGTCCGAAGAAGTGCTTGCTTCTGTGGAGTACGATAATCTCTTCAGACATGTCAGCTTAGTTGGTCGACTTCTCAATGACCTTGCATCTGATAAGGTAATCACAAAACAAGAAACACCATCAACTACCATTCCAATTTACTCTCAGCTTTCTCTCTTTTTCCCCTCAAAATAAAAAATGAACAATTTTTGCAGAGAGAAGGTGAACAAGGTAAGGTGAACAGTGTAATCCTGAGAATGCTTCAAAAGTCCATGACTGAAGAAGAAGCAGTGAGCGAAACTAAGAGACTGATAGAGAGTTACAGAGTGGAGTTGCTACGAATGGTGTTGGAAACAAAAGACAGTGAAGTCCCAAAAGCTTGCAAGGATTTCATATGGAAGATTAGCCACGCTTTTCACTTTTTCTACAATGAGAAGGATGGATATTCCTGTAACAGTGACAAGCTTAAAGACGAGAAGTCTGTTCTCTGGGAACCTGTCACTGTTCCTCAAATTCTTTCTTTCGAGAAAAAATGAGAAATATTAGCAAATAGAGGTTTGGGCGGAAGAATAAAAATAAAATAATTGTAGTCTAGGTTTTACTTTTATGTTTGTTAGCTCCGACACACGTGGAACGCATCATCTTATGATTTTGTCACTTTGCCATCTTCACTCCAATCCATGGCTGCTTACTTCTCTTCTCTTCTGCTTTCTTGTTGATTACTGTGAGGATATATATTATGATATTTTAAGCATTATTTACATCTTTCGTTATTTGTGAAATTTTACTATAACGATTATTCTACTTTTTGTGGGATTCTTGAAGATAATATTATACGAAAAATAAAACTTTAGTAAAGCAAATTTTTATAACTATTTTTGAGAAGCCTATTTTGGTAATAATAGTTATTTAAAGTAGCTGAATTTGCTGAGATTTTGATTGACAATTTACAGCTGCATTTTTGTTGGGTTTTGTGTGATTTTTTGGACTGAAGTTGTATGCTTTTTTGGTAGTAAAAAATGTGCAGTAAAGTTGTAAGTGCAGATGCGTTTCTTTGTTTTTGTGTGAACAATTACATGCTTTATTGAGCTATTCTTGACAGTTGAGTTTCTGCACATGTGGATGAATAATTGGACTACTCCTCCATCGTTTTTGTGTGGGAAAAACAACCAGAATATGGTGACTTGGCAGCAGTATTTTCTAGAGTATTAAGCTATCTTTGGCAGCTGATTTTGGGCGATTCTATCCATCTTAGACAAGTACGTTTTCAGTGGTGTTGTGTGATTTCCAGGGTTATCCAAATAATTGATTTTTGAGTGAAAAAAGTTTAGGAGACGTGTTATTGCAGCTGTATTTTTGGTAACATTTTGGTAATGAATGTTTGTTCAATTGATGGTGATTGATGCTACTTTGTGCATGGACTGATTGTGACTCTACTCAATAATTCACAGCAGATATTGTTTTACCACTCCCTACACTTTCGATAGATGAACATTTATATTTAGGAGAGCTATTTTTATCTTAAATGTTCTCTTTGTTTATGTTCTTATTGTCTCAATCACTTAGAGTATTTATTTTTCATCTTTAGTGTCAAACTGTTAGGATATATGTTATATATCTAAATAATTAGTTTTTGCATTATTTATTAATTAGACATATAAGATATTAATTGTAGTAGGATTTAAAAAGATATGGAAGAATCCTATACAAAATGAAAGTCTACTATCTAACAAACTTATGGTATATCACGTTGGTATTTAAGATGCATATTGCTGGATTTTCGGGATATAAGATAAGGGCAATTTGTCTTGCATTTTATGGATGGTGTGAAAAAAAGATAACGGTTTTTGGTGTATCCCGGATGGATGTCTTGCAATTAAATGTGTAATGGGACTCTTATTGTTATTGTGTGAAGGATTTGTAGATATCTTGAATCTACGTCTGCAACATGATATGAGAAAATAGACGGCTGCAACATGACATAAGAAAATAGTTGAATAACGCTTGGTGAGTGTGAAGCCACGGTGAAGTGAGCACGTCTCTAGCTTTGAAGTTGATCTACGTCTCCTATTAACGGTTATGTGTGTATGAAATATCATTGATAAGTGACATTGCGGCATAGTAATGCGTGTGCATTAATGGTCAATGAATGTGTGGCATAGTATGTTGTGTGTTAATTGATTTATAGGAGTTACTTGTCAATGAAATTTATACAGTGTTGATGTGAGTAGAAGTCTATCTTTTGGAGAGTGGTGCTTGTGCGTGAGTATGCTGAATAACGTGTGAGAGGAGTAACGGTGTAGTGAGTTTTTTTTATCTTGGGGAAACATCGTGAGATATGTGCCATGTGTGGAATATAAATCAAGATTTAATGCAATGGGCGTAAAGGTGGATTTGGTGTTGGCTTTATCAAGGTTGTTGTTCTTTTTATTGCCGGTGTCCATTGGAGTTGCGATGTCTACAGTAAATGATTTACGATTTAGCCTCTTTGGTGCTTGTGTGGCATTGGCGTGGATAATTTCCAATACAGTGGACAAGATTCTATGGTCTACTATGCAACAGTGAGAAAACTGGACATCCTTAACCTTTCATGATTATAACGTTTCGGCAGATAAATGTTTATATTTTGTGATGACAATTTTCTGATCTATTACAGAGGAGCTGAATCGATTAGGAAGTTTTCTTTTCTTTCTCAAATGTTGTCGTTTATGTTGAATTTTATTTAATCACTCGAGTTGTTTAATTTGTTCATTATCATTAAATATCGTTTGAGAAAATCCTCTGTCGAGGTTAGTACAAGGTGGTCGTACTATTGGGTGCGAAATTCTTTCATGGGAAGTGAGGTTGAGAGATAGTGTCAAGGGTTGAGTGATGTCGGCTCAGTAAAGCCTTGGGTAAATCTATTGTACTTCGGTGAAAGTTATTAAGCTGACTGAGAGCCCCACAGACGTAGGCAAGGTGTGTCGAATTGTATTATCAAATTTTTGGTGTTTTTATTATTTCGATTTTGCTTATTTTTATTTTGTTAGTGCTAAAGAAGTTTGCGAAAAGTTTGTGAAACAATTAACACTTTTGGTTTTTTAATTGGTATCAAAATAAGGTGACCGATTCAGAACTTGGTAGCAAGTTGTTGCAGATCCTAATTTTGTAAACATGACCATAAGAGAAGGAGCATCAATTATCAGGACATTGCTGTTGGACGGATCTAACTATCCTACATGGAAATCACAGATGAAAGTCTTCATTCAAGCTCAAGACACAAGAGCTTGGCATTCGGTAGTACATGGGTGAAGGCATCCAATAATCACTGATGATAAAAGAGAGGCGGTTCAAAAATATTCATCTGAATGGACAAGGGTAGACGAAGAAAGTTCACTTGGAAATTGACAAGCAATGCATGTGATTTTCAGTGTTGTTGATGAAAGACGCTTCTCAATGATATCAGCATGTGAATCGGCTAAAGAAGCGTAGGATATGTTGCAGACTATTCATGAAGGGTCTAAATCTGTGATAGCATCAAAACTACAGATGTTAGCTGTGAGGTTTGAAGAACTGAAGATTGATGAAAGTGAGACTATAGAGACTTTCATGAAAGATTGCGTGATATAGTGAATTAGGCATATCAATTCGGGAAGAAATATTTCAATCTAAAA
This sequence comes from Erythroxylum reticulatum, assembly GCA_025504915.1. NCBI lineage: Eukaryota > Viridiplantae > Streptophyta > Magnoliopsida > Malpighiales > Erythroxylaceae > Erythroxylum > Erythroxylum reticulatum. The sequence continues at coordinate 32,066,548 of JANSVA010000001.1, forward strand.
CTAGTCAAAAAGACGTTGAGATCACTATCTCCAAGATTTATTCCGAAATTGCAGCAATCAAAGAGGCTCATAACATCAATGATTTGTCACTGGAGAAGGTAATTAGAATTCTTACAAATTTTGAAATGAATTTGTTGAGGGACAATCTAGAGAAGAAAAAAGGATTAGCATTGCGAGCCAAGATTGGTAAATTCGTGAATGAATTAGAAGATGAATCCGATGAGAATGAGGATCTGGAGCTATTAACACGAGAGCTTAGTAAGTGGCTAAAGAGAGTGAAAAAGGACAAATCCAAGTTTAGGTAAAACGGCGGGAGCTCATTGAACAACAACCTTAAACAAGCCAATACTCAAAAGGGAGAAAGAAAAGTAAAGAGAATTTAATGCCATGAGTGTCAAGGCTTTGGACATATTCAAGCAGAGTGTGCTAATACCATGAAGAAGAGAAGAAGAAAATCCTATATGAGCACTTGGAGTGATAACGAATCCGGAAGTGAAGAAGAAGTTGTGAATAATGATGCATTAGTTACTTTGTACAACAAAAGTCTAGTTACTTATTTAACGGTAACTGAGAAGGAAGTAACTAAAGACAAAAAAGTGAGTAAATATGGAAGTTTCAGAAAAATGCAAACGATTCAGCAAGCTCAATCTCAGATTATGATAGTGATGAAAGTGGGTCAAGTGGTAAAATGGAGAACATTTACAAGGCTTATGAATTAATGTACAAAAAATGGGTGAAAATATGTAGAAAGAATGAAATATTGAAGGAAGAGAATCTCTCAATGAAGAACACCATCCAAGAGTTAGAAAAGAATTTGATGTTGACATCAAATAAGCTTTGTGAAGCTAGAATGAAATTAGTAAGTACCAAAAAGGGATTGAGAATGTTAAATGGAGGTACCAAAAAACTAGAAAAGTTATTAGAAATTGGTAAAGTTAAAGGGGATCTTCGAAGCATTGGCTATAAGGGTGAGTGCTCTAAAGTGATTGAGAAGATAGATGACATATCCAAATCTATATGAGAAGAAGAAACATCTAAAAAGAATCAAAGATTTATATCCACATGTCATTTTTGTGGAGTCATTGGGCATATAAGGCCAAGATGTTATCATTTACTACAAATGACGTTTCAAAGGGGTCAAAACTGAAAATCTAGACACTCTCCATTAAATTTCTAATAGCATCCCATGGTATCGAAGCAAGCTTGGATTAGAAAGGGTCAAGTACAAGTACAAAAACGTAGTGAAAGAAAAACAAGAAAATGTACAGATTCACTGTTAGTTACTGTTTGTGAAGTAACTGGTCAAACAAAGGACAAGTCAGTTACTTCTGAAGAAAAAATCGACGACCGAGATAATGTGACGAGGAATAAGTCTAGGTTTGAGATTCTTCGAGAGGCATAGGGACAGTGTGCTTTACATTTTTGAAGTATTTTTTGTGTTGTTAAAAAAAGAAAAAGAAAAAGAAAAAGAAAAAGAAACAAAACAAAAAAAGAAAGATTTTTTTTAGTTCTTTAGTTTTATGTTGCTATTGTCGTCCCATTTTTTTAGTAATTTGCATTGTGACTTATATTTGGCTCTACCGAAGACTCCTCAGCTCTCTCATCAGTATGGATCTCTCTCGGGTATCTCTCTATCTTTTGGACATATCTCTCAGTGTTTTGAATGGTGGTAATTTTTTTCTTAGCGTGCTTATGATTTTTCCGCTGCATCTATTGGTGATTATTATAATTGTTTTTTTGTCCCAAGGGGAAGACATCAAATTGTTTATGATGGATATTCCATTTAGGAGGAGATTTCAAGGTATATGCGTGACTATTATGTTTAGGAAACGACTTAGTCAAGCCCGACTTTGCTACCTTCGATTACTGCTAGTCATTTGTTAAGATATTGTTTTAAATTTAAATATTTGTAAACCTTGTAAATCTTATCTCAATCTTTTCTGATACACT
>JANSVA010000001.1:32091416-32132945 GCA_025504915.1 Erythroxylum reticulatum
TAAGAAGTCTCTTTATGGCTTGAAACAAGCACCTCGTGCTTGGTATTTCTGTCTCACTAATGCTCTTCAGAAGATCGGTTTTACAGGCTCTAAAGCTGATAGCTCGTTGTTTATCTATTCCATTGGCGGTGATATTGCGTATTGCTTAGTGTATGTTGATGACTTAATTTTGACGGGTTCCTCATCTCGTCTACTTCAACACATCATCACTCTTCTCGGTAAATCGGTTGCAATTAAGGACTTGGGTCCTCTTTCACCATGCGTCCATCACTGGCAAGCAGTTAAGCGCATTCTTCGTTTTTCGCGCGACACAATAGATCACGACATTGTTCTTAAGCCATCTCGTTCAGCTTCAATTATTGCTTTTCCTCATGCGGATTGGGGTGGAGATAAAACTGATCGAAAAAGTACTTCTGCTTATGTTGTTTTTCATGGTGCTAACCTTGTCTCTTGGAGTTCGAAGAAGTAGAACACTGTTGCTCGATCCAGTACTGATTTTAAGTATCGTGCTCTAGCTTCGGTCGCTTCTGAAGTGTATTGGCTTCAATGTCTTCTTCGCGAGCTTCACCATCCTCTTCCTACCATGTCGAAAATCTGGTGTGACAATGTCTCCGCCACATACTTAGCTGCGAATCTGGTTTTCCATTCTCGTTTAAAGCATCTTGAATTGGATTTCCACTTTGTGCATGATCAAGTTCGTCAGAAACATCTAATTGTCTCTTACATTTCGACAACTGACCAATTGGCTGATGCGTTAACCAAACTATTTTCGAAGACTCGATTCTTAGCTTTCAAAGCCAAACTAATGGTGCTTCCCCCCATCAGTTTGCGCCGGGGAGGGGGGGTGTTAAGGAAACGACTTAGTCAAGCCCGACTTTGCTGCCTTCGGTGACTGCTAATCATTTGTTAAGATATTGTTTTAAATTTAAATATTTTTAAACCTTGTAAATCTTATCTCAATCTTTTTTGATACACTTTATATATATATATCTGATTATACCCAATGAGAAAATAGCCTTTTACCATTAGAACTTTTTTCTTTACATATTTGTCGTGCTTTTTGACATTTTTTTGTTCCAATGGGGAGAAATTTGGATGATTGGATAAACTTGATGTTCTTTGGAACTAGATATTTGATTAAGGGGGAGTAGTTGAGTTCTGAATTTGATACTTATATGTCCAATTATGTTATTTAGGGGGAGTTTCATATTTGTGACAAATAATGCCAAAAAAGAGGAGATTGTTAGGATATATGTTATATATCTAAATAATTAGTTTTGACATTATTTATTAATTGGACATATAAGATATTAATTGTAGTAGGATTTAAAAAGATATGGAAGAATACTGTGCAAAATGGAAGTCTACTCTCTAACAAACTTATGGTATATCACGTTGGTGTTTAAGATGTATATTACTAGATTTTTGGGATATAAGATAAAGGCAATTTGTCTTGCATTTTTTTATGGATGGTGTGGAAAAAAGATAAGGACTTTTGGTGTATCCTGCATGGGTGTCTTGCAATTAAATGTGTAATGGGACTCTTATTTTTATTGTGTGAAGGATTTATGGATATCTTGAATCTACGACTGCAACATGATATGAGAAAATAGACGGCTGCAACATGACATAAGAAAATAGCTGAATAACGCTGGCTGAGTGTAAAGCCACGGTGAAGTGAGCACGTCTCTAGCTTTGAAGTTGATCTACGTCTCCTATTAACAGTTACATGTGCGTGAAACATCATTGATAAGTGACATTGTGGCATAGTAATGCATGTGCATTAATTGTCAATGAATGTGTGGCATAATATGTTGTGCGTTAATTGATTTATGGGAGTTACTTGTCAACGAAATTTATACAGTGTTGATGTGAGTAGAAGTCTATCTCTTGGAGAGTGGTGCTTGTGCGTGAGTATGCTGAATAACGTGTTTGAGGAGCAACGGTGCAGTGAGTTTTTTTTAGTCTTGGGGAAACACCGTGGGATATATGCTATGTGTGGAATATAAATCGAGATTTAATGCAGTGGGCGTAAAGGTGGATTTGGTGTTGGCTTTATCAAGGTTGTTGTTCTTTTTATTGCCGGTGTCTATTAGAGTTACGGTGGCTACAGTAACTGATTTATGGTTTAGCCTCTTTGGTGCTTGTGTGGCATTGGCGTGGATAATTTCCAGTGCAGTGAACAAGATTCTATAGTCTACTTTGCAACAGCGAGAAAACTAGACAGCCTTGGCCTTTGATGCTTATAATGTTTCGGAAGATAAATATTTATATTTTATGGTGACAATTTTTTGATCTATTACGGAGGAGCTGAACCGATTGGGAAGTTGTCTTCTTTTCTTTCTCAAGTGTTATCGTTTATGATAAGTTTTATTTAATCACTTGAGTTGTTTAATTTGTTTCATTATCATTAAATACCGTTTAAGAAAATCCTCACTCGAGGATTATACAAGGTGTTCGTATTGTTAGGTACAAAATTCTTTCACGGGAAGTGAGGTTGAGAGATAGTGTCAAGGGTTGAGTGGTGTCGGCTCAGTAAAGCTTTGGGTAAATCTATTGTGCTTCAGTGAAAATTATTAAGTTGGGTGAGGGCCCCATAGATGTAGGCAAGGTGTACCGAACTACATTATCAAATTTCTGATGTTTTTATTATTTTGGTTTTGTTTGTTTTTATTTTTTTAGTATTAAAGAAGTTTGCGGAAAGTTTGCGAAACAATTAACACTTTTGGTTTTTCACAAACATTGTTGTGGAAATTTTCTGTTGAGGTTAGCACGAGGTGATCCTGTTATTGGGAGTGAAATTGTTTTACGGGGTGTGAGAACGAGTAGATAGTGTCAAGGGTTGAGTGGTGTCGATTCAGTAAAGCCTTGTATAAAACTATTATTCTTCAGTGAAAGTGATTAAGGTGTTGGCTCAGTACAGCTTTGTATAAAACTATTGTTCTTCAGTAAAAGTGATTAAGTAAGATGACGATCCTGCAGACGTAGATAAGGTGTGTCGAATTGTGTTACAAAATCTCGATTGTTGATTTGTTTATTTTACGTTTAATTTTTCTATTTTCGTTTGTGCTAGAAAATTTATAGTTGTTGACACAGTTGCTTTATATCAAGCAACCATAGATATAGTTTAAAGCAACTGCATAGCTGAACCAGAATTTTTGCAAAACTACATCCTTGCAAATTTTCAATTACAACTTTGTTCTATTCTTTAATCAGTGAATTTGATCCATTTTGCTGTTAATCTCCTTTTGGGCAATTCTGTTTTTGTGTGAAGCGTGAGTCTTTGACTTTTATTGTTAATAATATTAGACGTATGGATTCAGAAGATCGATGGAGGATCTGGGAAAATAGTTGATTTCTTTCGTCTCTCAAACTTGCTTTTTGATTTTGTATTTCAATAAACTCTAGTTTTTTAATGTTTTTTTCACTTCTTTTTACTGGAACTTGACATGTCCCTACTTGATCATTAAAGCTGCAGGTTATTGGATGAAGAACTGATGAAACCACTCACTTAATTACTAATGGCTAAAAATGTCTACTGTAACTGTTCTCTGCAGTTCATTTCTGGGCTTCGACCTTTAAATGGGTAATAAGCGTTGCTAATTTTGCAGGTTCTGCTAAACCACCTGAGAAAATTTCATATCCTCAGCAGATTGGTATGTGTTCTTCAATGAGCCTGCTTATTCTTATTGTATATCAGATTGGAAAGTTTTAAATTGCTGATTACGGGTTATAGCGTGATCACTGGGAAATCGCGTTGGTCCCCAGAATTTAGGACTATGAAGATTATTTGTTTCAGAACTCCTCATTTTCATGATGTGCAGTGGTTGCATGTACTGGACTTATATGGTCACGATATGGCATGGTAATCACATCGGTGAGTATATGCAAAAACTGTGATCTGCGTGAAACAATTATGGTCTGGATTTGATCTTCTCCTCTGTGTTTTTGCCTTCTAATTTAATCATCTTCATTGTTTGACTTGAGCACAAAGAAACTGAAATTAATAATCTTTTACAAACTAAATTAGGTAAATTAAAGGATACTGAATTGCCAGATGAAAAGCTCAGTTGTATTACAGTACGTATGAGAATATATAACAAAGTTTACAAGAGTTTGTTATAACAACTAGATACAAAAAAAAAAAGAAAACTATTTGGATATACATGAATATGTCCTATGAAGATGTACAATGATTATATATAATGATTATCTCTTATTACGCACCTGCAAGATGAAGTCGTGGATCGTGACATTTATCTTATTTCGAAAGATTTCAAATTTGTGCCGAGATAATGGCTTGGTTAAGCCATCCGCAGTCTGATCAAGGGTCAAAATGTGATAGACTTATAAATGCTTCTGTTGCACCTGTTCCGAAACGAAGTGATAGTCTACGGCAAGGTGTTTTATTCAGGAATAAAAAAAGAGATTAAAGCACACATACGTAGCTCCAAAGTTATCGCAGTAAATTGTTGGCATGTCTTGTGAGTGAACAGACAATTCCCGCAGGAGATTTTGAAGCCACATGACTTCTACAATAGTATTGGCAACCGTGCTATATTCTGCTTCGGTGGAAGAGCAGCTACCGTACGTTGGTGTTTTGAACTCCATGAAATAGGATTGTTACCAAAATAAATGACATAGGCAGACGTAGACGTTCTGGTGTGAGCATTCCCTCCCTAATCAACATTACTGAATGCTTGCCACTTGAAATGCTATGGTCGACGCAGTTGAAGACCATAGTCATGGGTATGCTTGAGATAACGAAGTGTACGCTTCAACGGCTGAAAGTGAAGAACAGTCAGTTTATGCATATACTGGGACAATTTATTGACAGCGAAGTTAAGATCTAGTCTTGTTATGAGTACATATTGGAGAGCTCTTAAGATGCTGCGATAGAGACCCATCTGTCGTTATGGAACCATCATCAATTTTAAGTGTAGCTGACAGACAAATGGGGGGTGGTACGCGGATTGCAATGTGCCATGTTAAATTTGATAAGTAAATCATGAATGTAGCGTTACTGAGAGAGAAACATACCAGCACTATTTGATATAAGTTCAATGCCAAGAAAGTATGAAGAAGAGCCTATATTTTTCAGAGAGAATGTGTTGGAAATAGCTGCAATGAATCGTTGAAGCTCAGTTGTGGAGTTGCCAGTTAATAGTAAATCATCGACGTACACCAAGAAGTACATGATTATACCACGACACTTGTATATAAACAGAGACGAGTCACAAGTGTTGCTGATGAAACCATATCAATGTAGAAATAGACGGAGTTCTTGGTACTAGGCTCGAGGAGCTTGTTTAAGGCTGTAAATGGCTTTATGTAATTTACAAACATGCATCGGATTGTTCTTATTAACAAAGCCTGGTAGTTGTTGCATATAGACGGTTTCAGTGAGACGTCCTTGAAGAAAAACGTTGTTGACGTCCATTTGATGTAATGGACAAGATTTTGCCAACGTAAGAGACATAATTACTTTTATAGTCTGATGCTTCACTACAGGGAAGAAAGTTTCGGTGTAATCGACCTCGGGGCACTGGTTATAGCCTTTTGCTACAAGTCGGGATTTGTAACAAGCCACCTTTCCATCTGGAGACTGTTTTATGCCAAAAATCCACATACACCAATCGCATTCTGAGTTTCGGTAGCAGGTACGAGAGTCCAGGTGCCATTACGTAGGAGAGCTTCATATTCCAAAAAGGCAGACTCGTGCCAGTTTGGTAGTTTTAAAGCTTGGGTTATGGTTCGGGGTTCCTCAGGAGGTGGTAGAGGATGACGAGCAACAATGAAGGTTTTTGGTTTATGAATGTTGTTTTTTGATCTAGTAATCATAGGATGAATATTGGTAGATTGGTGTGGTGGTGAGGGGGGAGTGATTGATGGTGTTGGTGGAGAAGGATTGTTCGGTTGATTGGTTGGAGATGAAGATTTAATAGGCGTAGGCAGTGCAGTGGGTACATGTGATGCCACAATGGGAATTATTTAGTGAGACATAGGAGGAGTGGACACTAGGTGAGAAATAGACGGTATAGGCATGTTTTGAAGGGACTCATAAGGATAGTTGTATTCAAAGAACACCATATGTCTGGAGACATATATTTTGTTGGTTTTCAGATCAAGACAGATATATGTAAATTGAGTAGAGGAATATCCAACAAAGACACAAGGAACACAACGGGGATGTAATTTATGACCAGAAGCAGAGACAGCCAAAAGCATGCAAATGCTTGTAACTAGGAGATTGATGAAATTGTTTGCCAAACGGGGTATGCATGTGGAGAGTGGGAGTTGGTAATCGATTGATGAGATAGACAGCCGTACGAGTGGCATAAGACTAGAAAGTGGAGGGAAGTTTACTATGATAAAGAAGAGCTCATGTAGTTTCAATAATATGGTGATGACGCCTTTCAGACATGCCATTGAGCTTTGGAGTATGAGATGAACTGGGAAGACGAGCATGAAAAACAGCAGGTTTGGGCATCGAAAGATAGAGGCCATAGAGATCATTGTGGCATAAGCCTGTAAGAAGCACTGCCTTTGTCTGTAGATCCTTCACCTGAAAGGAGTTAGGAAAGAACTCAATAGATATGTTGTTTTGGGTGTACAATTGTTTAACAGAGAGAAGGTTCTTATTGATCTTTGGCCTATGTAAAATCTTATCAAAGATAATGGACTTGGATTTAATGGGAAGAAAGAAACTATTAGTGTTTTCAATGGGGACTTCATAGCCATCACCGACTTGCAGAGTGTCTTCCCCTCTGTAAGGTGAATAGACAGACAGGTTGCTCATGTCATTTGTGACGTGATGGGTTGCACCAAAATCAAGAATCCACAACCTTTGAGGAGTTGATCCTGCTGTGTGAGCATGATAGGCACCTGGAGCATGAGTTGTGCATTGAGCTAACTGTGGAAGCCTGGTTTGATATTTGGTAGGTTTCCCATGCAAGAGTCAACATGTTTTTGTAGTGTGACGAGGTTTGTCACAGTACTGACAAATGATTTCGTGTTGTTCAGACATTCCAGGCATGACAGAAGTAGGCGAGATGACTGGTGTGTTGCTGGATGACGAACGGTGACTAGAATGACCAAAGCGTTTAGAAAAGTCTTTACTTTGTTTGGACGATACATGCAAAGAAGGCATCTGAGTCGCTTCATCCAGTCGTGTTTGACATTTGAGAAAGCGCTCAAAATCAGCAAGTTTTTCATAAAGATCATCAAAGCAGATCGGAGTCTTCCGCGTACGAATCGCAGCACTGACATCTTTGAAATCAGCGGATAAACCATTCAAAGTGTGGATTACAAAATCCATATCATCGATTGGTGAACTGACAATGCCAATTTCATCAGCTATGCCTTTAACTTCCTTCAAATATTCAGAGATACTTCGGTTACCCTTCTGAATACAAATGAAAATATCCTTTAGAGACATAAGTCTCGAACGAAATTTGCCAGCATATGTTTTGGCAAGAAGCTCCAAGGCTTCTTTGGAGGAATGAACAGAACCAAGGAGCGTGGCAATATTGGGAGCAACAGTGGTCATCAACGCATGGGGGAAAAACTGATCTTATTGTATCCATATATCCAGTGCAGGTTCGGTTGTTTCTGGACAAGGAATGGATCCATCAACATAACCTTTGACATTATAACCAATGAGCAGTGCACTAACTTGGACTGTCTAGGCAAGAAAGTTTGCACCATTTAGTTTGGAATCAGATGAAAAACATGTGTTGAACATGATTAGGTTTTGAGGGAGGGCAGTTTCACCATTAACAACAAGTGCGGCAGTGGCAGGAGATTCATTATCTGGAGACATGGTGTAGGTTTCGTTGTTGAATGGGTAAGAAAGAAACGACTTTTGAAAAAAAAAAAAAGATGCCGTATGGCTATGGCTCTGATGCCATAAAGGATATTGAATTGCTAGATGAAAAGCTCAGTTGTATTACAGTACGTACAAGAATATATAACAGAGTTTACAAGAGTTTGTTATGACAACTAGATACAAAAGATAAAATATCTATTCGGATATACATGGATATGTCCTATGAAGATATACAATGATTATCTCTTATTATAAATTTTTTTATTTAACAATTCCTTCTTTCAATTAAATTTTAAATTTATTAATACATAAAATAATCTTTTTTGATTATATTTTAAAATTTTTAATTTTATTTATGTTTTAATTAATTTTATTGTTTACCATTCACCAGCTGCCTTAACAAATTCGAGTTTCCATAATCAAACAGCACAAGCCTTTGGATTGTCCCTCGAGTCCAATCATTAACACTAACAGTATATGCTTTAAGTACCTTTATGAATAATTGTTCTAATCGATTTATCGTATCTTTTATTTTTTTAACAGTTCAAAAATATTAATAATATTGTTTGTTAACAGAATTGCACCGACACAAAATAAAATAATTGTGGTATAGATTTGATCTTCTTCATCACGTTTTTGCCTTCTAAATTGATCATCTTCATCATTCACCTTGGACACAGAGGAACTAGAATCTGTTTAGTGTACATGAGCATATGAACATATAACAATTTATATGAGCAGAATAGGGGGAAAATTCTGATTATTGTTCACAATGTTTTGTAGGCATGATCATTCTTTAGAGTTTGTATTTTTAATATAGGTTTTGTAATTTATTATTGAAAAAATCAAAGGGGTAGTAGTTTCTCAAACTTTCCAGTTCGTTTCTAGCAAACAAAAAAATTAGAAAATTAAGAGAAAAAAATAAATCAACACTACTAACCTTGACAGAGGATTTTCTTAATCAATCTTTTAACGAAAAAAAACCCTATAACTCAAGTATTAGAATAATAAAGAACGAAAACTAAATACACTTGAGATAGAAAAACAACTTTCCTATGATTTCAGCTCCTTGAAATAATTCTTTAATTGAAATGATCCATCGCATAACTCAGATGAAGACCTCTTGAATAAAACAATATAATACCCACATCATCGTAGCAATTCCAGATGCACTACCTCGTAGCTCCTTTACCGTGGCTTTAATCACACAAAAACACGTTATTCAGCTATGCTAAAAAAATGCATCCAACGTATTATCTTTTTTCATTAACACTTAACACACACACGCACGTCATTGCTATTGCCTCATGCTCAACTATTGCTCCATGCCGCACCAATGTCAAAAGAGATTCACCATAACTGTTTTAACGCACATACCCCTTCTGTGACACACACTTACGTTCACACTGTTGCCACACACTCACATTCACACAGTTGCCACGCACTCACGTTAGAGATAGACATCAATAGTAGATAGGAGATGTGCACAATCCTTCAAGCATTGAGAGTCTCACTCCAACCACTTCTCTTTCTTTCTTCTCTTATCTGAAATCCATAAAATCCACACAAAAGACAATTTAATTACCAACACGATAATAGAGTTTAATCCAATATAAGATTCTTTTTCAACTAGAAGATTATCCATATACCTTTTGAATCAAAACCATTATCCAATTTACATCTTATACGTCCAATTAATAAATAATACCTAAACTAATTGCTTAGATATATAACATATATCCTAACAATCTTGCCCTTTTTGGCATTGTTTGTCACAAATATGAAACTCCCCCTAAATAACATAATTGGACATATAAGTATCAAATTTACAATTCATATGAAAAATACTCTCCTTTAATCAAATATCAAGTTCCAAAGAACCTAAAGTTTATCCAATTATCCAAATTTCTCCCCCTTAGGACAAAAAAATGCCAAAAAGTACGACGAATAGTCATGCATATGCCTTGAAATCTCCCTTTGAATGGAACATTCACCATAAACAATTTGATGTCTCCCCCTTGGGACCAAACCATCTCAAAACGTATAATTATAATAATCAACAATAGGTGCAGTGAAAGAATCATAAGCACACTAAGAAGACAAATTCCTATAATTCAAAACATTAAGAGATATGTCCGAAAGAGAGAGAGATACTTGAGAGACATCCATACTGATAAGAGAGCTGAAGAGTCTTTGGTGGAGACAAATAGAAGTCACAATGCAAACTACTAAAAAGTTGGGATGACAATGGCAACGTAAAAACAAAAGAAATAAAGTAGACAATTTTTCCTTTTCTTTTTCCTTTTTTGTCTTTTTTTAAACAACACAAAATAAAACTTCAACAATGTAAAGTACATAATCCCTATGCCCCTCAAAGAATTTCAAACTTGGGCTTATTCTTTGTCACATTATCTTGGTCATCAGTTTCTTCTTCTAAAGTAGCGGACTTGCCCCTTGTCTGACCAGTTTCTTTACAAACAGTAACTAACTGTGAATCTAAACAATTTCTTGTTTTTCCTTCACAATATCTTTGTGTCTGTAATTGACCCTTTCTAATCCAAGTGTGCTTTGGTACCATGGGTTGATGCTGAAATTTTCATAGAGAGTGTCTAGATTTTCAGTTTTGACCCCTTTGAAACATAATTTGTAACATCTTGTAGTATCTTAACCTTATGTGCTCAACAACTCCGCAAAAATTACACGTCGGTATAAATTTTCGATTCTTTCTCGATGTTTCTTCTTCTCAGACAGATTTAGGCATATTATTTTTCTCCTGATTTACTTTAGAGCACTCACCCTTATAGCCAATGCCTTGAATATCCCCTTTAACCTTACCAATTTACATTAACTTTTCTAGTTTCTCTGTGCCTCCACTCAACATTCTCAATCCCTTTTAAGTACTTATCAATTTCATTCTAGCTTTACCAAGCTCATCTGACATCAATATCAATTTCTTTTCTAACTCTTGGATGGTATTCTTCATAGACATATTCTCTTCTTTCAATCTTTTATTCTTTCTACATATTTTCACCCATTTTTCGTACATTAATTCATAAACCTCATAAATGTTCTCCTTTTTATCACCTGAACCACTTTCATCACTGTCATAATTTGAAATTAAACTTAGAGCTAAATCGTCTGCATTTTTTTTTCTCACTTTTTCATCTTCAGTTACTTCCTTCTCGATTACTGTTAAAAAAGTAACTGGACTTTTGTTGTACATAGTAACTAACGCATTACTATTCACAACTTCTTCTTCACTTTCTGATTCATTATCACTCCAAGTGCTCGTATAGGATTTTCCTTTTCTCTTTTTCATGGTAATAGCACACTCCGCTTGAACATGTTCGAAGCCTTGACACTCATGGCATCTAATTCTTTTTACCTTTCTTTCTCCCTTTTGAGTTTTGGATTGTTTGAAGTTGTTATTCGATGAGCTCCCGCCTTTTTGCCTAAACTCGGGTTTGTCCTTTTCACTTTCTTCAGCCACTTGTTGAACTCTTGTGTTAATAGCTCTATATCCTCATTCTCGTCGGATTCATCTTCTAAGTCATTCACGACTTTACTAATCTCAGCTTGCAATGCTAATCCTTTCTTTTTCTCTTGATTATCCCTCAACAAATTCATTTTGAAATTTGTAAGAATTCCAATCACCTTCTCCAATGACAAATCATTGATGTCATCAGCCTCCTAATTGCTGCAATTTTCGGAATAAATCTTAGAGGTAGTGATTTCAACATCTTTTTGACTATTTTAATATTGGAATATTTCTTCCCTAATTGATTTGCCTGATTCACTATATCTCGCAATCTTTCATGAAAATGTCTGATAGTCTCATTTTCATCCATCCTCAGTTCTTCAAACCTCACAACAAACATCTGTAGTTTTGATGCTATCACAGATTTGAACCCTTTATAAATAGTTTGCAAAGCATACCATGCTTCTTTAGCTGATTCACAGGTTGATATCATTGAGAAGCGTCCTTCATCAACATCACTGAATTTTGCATGCATTGCTTATGAGTTTCTAAGTGCACTTTCTTCTTCGGCTCTTGTCTATTTAGATGGATTTTTTTGAACTGCCTTTCCTTTATCATCAGTGATCATCAGATGCGTCCACCCATGTACTACTAAGTTCTATGCTCTTGTTCTCTATACCTGAATAAAGACCCTCATCCGTGATTTCCATGCAGGATAATTATAACCGTCCAACAGCAGTGGCATGATAATTGATGCTCCTTCTCTTATGGTCATGTTTGTGAAACTAGGATTTGTACCAACTTGTTACTAAGTTCTGAAGCGGTGACCTCGTTTTGATACAAATTGAAAAAACCGAAGGGGGTAGTAGTTTCGCAAACTTTTCGATTCGTTTCTAGCAAACAAAAAAAATTAGAAAAATTAAGAGAACAAAAAATAAATCAACACTGAAAATTTGGTAATGCTGTTTGGCACACCTTACTTACGTCTGCGGGGCCTTCACCCAACTTAATACTTTCACTGAAGTATAATAGATTTACCGAAAGCTTTACTGAGCCGACATCACTCAACCCTAGACACTATTTCTCAACCTCATTTCTCATGAAAGAATTTCACACTCAATAGTACGACCGCTTTGTACTAACTTTGACAGAGGATTTTCTCAATCAATCTGTTAACGAAAGAACAATGAACGAATAACTAAAGTGATTAGAATAATAAAGAACGAAAACTAAATACACTTGAGATAGAAAAACAACTTCCCTATGATTTCAGCTCCTCGAAATAATTCTTCAATTGAAACGATCCATCCAAATTTAACAGCTTCAATTAGATCATATGGAAGTATAGACAACTGATGAAGCCCACAGTGTTGATCTCATAAACACATCGCACAACTCAGATGAAGACCTCTTGAATAAAACAATAGAATAACCCACTTCACCGTAGCAATTCTGGATGAACTACCCCACAGCTCCTTTACAGTGGCTTTAATCACATAAAAACATGTTATTTAGCTGTGCTTAAAAATATGCGTCCAACGTAGTGTCTTTTTTCATTAACACTTAACGCACACATGCACGCCACTGCTATTGCCTCACGCTCAACTATTGCTCCATGCCACATCAACGTCAAAAGAGATTCACCACAGCTGTTTGTTTTTGACAATTAACGAACATACCCCTTCTGTGACACACACACTCACGTTCGCATTATTACCACACACTCATGTTAAAGATAGACATCAATAGTAGGTAGGAGATGTGCACAATCCTTCAAGCATTGAGAGTCCTACTCCAACCACTTCTCTTTCTTTCTTCTCCTATCCGAAATCCACAAATTTGACACAAAGACAATTCAATTACCAACATGATAATAGACTTCAATCCAATATAGGATTCTTTTTCAACTAGACAATTATCCATGTACCTTTGAATCAAAGCCATTATCTAATTTATATCTTATATGTCCAATCAATAAATAATGTGAAAATTAATTACTTAGATATATAACATATATCCTAACAATTATAATGATGTACGATATTTACATCATTTACTTAACTTGTTACCATTCTTAAAAAAACATAAAATTAGTATAAGAAATCTAAGACTCAAGGAATAGAGGAAAGAATAATATTTTAATATTGTAAAAATAATTAAATAATATCAATTAAGATAGTTATAATCACTACAAGAAAACAATCCCTTCTGCGACAATTTAAAAACGTTGCAAAAGGTTCAAAAACATTCTAGAATACCATTTGTGACGTTTTAAAAAAAGTCACAAAAAATGTCGCAGAATGTGGTGTAGGCAAAAGGTTTCCGTGACGTTTTTTGTAAAACATCACGGAAAACATGGACATTTCGCGACGTTTTAAAAAACGTCACTAAAAGATTGTACCTTCCGTGACGTTTTTAAAAATGTCGCGAAAGGTGACATTCTGCGACGTTTTTGTCAACCTATCGTGAAATGTCTTCCGCGATGTTTTTGTTAAAACGTCACAGAAAGGTTACTTTCTGACATTTTTGGAAACATCACAGAAAGTGACATTCCGTGACGTTTGGACAAAAAACGTCACAGATAGTAATTTTAATTTTTATATTTTCCAAATTTTATTTTAATTTAATAATTTTTAATTTTAATAAATATAAATCTTAATTGTTTAATAACTATTCAATATTATTTATGAATTTAATTTGTTTAATAACTCTTTAATTTTTTAGTATATCATTAATTTAAATAATTATTCATATATCACAAAAATTTCATACCTGCAGACAATGTATTATTTAATTACAATTGGCAAACATGTCATAATACACTAATTAAAATCAAAAGTACATCATAAGTGTATCATAATACACTAATTAAAATCAAAAGTACATCATAAGTGTATAATAAATAGTCATAAGTACATAGGACATGTGCTTATATCAATATGAGTACAAATATCTAAACTAAACGAATACTATGTGTAGAACATAAAAGTTCCAAGATATTTTTTTGTTGTTCAAAATCAATTCTTTGTTGTTCAAAATCTGACCGAAGTCTTCCCTTATGGTCGAGGCTCAACTCCCATGTCAACAACATAATATGATCTAGTGTCCAAGACTTTGTCGGACACTTCATCCTCTGTCATCGGATGACCTTGTTCTATTGAATCTGCTAATTCCTTACACATTAATTCTTGAAAAATTAAGAATTAATTAAATACATAGTCTCATTTAATAAATATTTATAAATGAACTATGTTCTCACCCTTTTTTTTTTTGCATTTGATACTTGTCCATTGACCTTTTTTTTATCATAATAAGTATGATACCATAGCTTCATCCGGTCACATTCTTCTCCATCTTTGTCACTTTGTTATATAGAAATATATTACTAGTAATATTAATTATAAATTTTGAAATGTCAATTAAAGTAAAATATAATTAAAAAGATAATAAAGATGATACTTCTATAGTTCAGAGATCCAAAAACATTCAAAGTCCAAATTATCACATAGTGGAAGAAAAATTAAAACCTTTTACCAATATGGCTGAACAAAAATTGGATGACTAGTAAAATGTATGAACGGTTGAACTGAATTATTTTCTTCATCATTGAAAGTCACTCCAAATTTTTGGTTCAAAAACATCCTGTTGGTCCACAGGGTCATTCCAATCATAAATTCCAACATAACATTAGTTTCTCTAAAAGTTCAACAGAATCTACAAGTGAAATCCTTAAAAGAAAGAGAATGACTGTTCATTTACTCCATCTAGTGATGTGCAGTACGCAGAGGAGAAAATAGCATTCAAAATCAGGTAAACAACATAAAAGACAATAAAAAGACAAAAACTTTCTTCATCCTAGATATCCAAATATCACAAAAGCAAATTCTCATATATACTCATTGCCAGGTGACACAAAAACCAGTAAACAATAAGCTGTTTCACAGAGTTAAATAAAAAAAGAAAATGAGCTACTCATAGAGCTAACGTAATCAAGGAGAGCTACGTTAGCTTCACCGTCCTTAGTCGGTGCGTCTATTTGAACACCTACTACTTCATGGTATCCCAAAATAATCTGAAATCATCATCTGATTTCCTTTCACAATATTAGCCTGAAGCTCCACTCTCCCTTCAAGAAGGTGAGGTTATCTAGAACATTATAGACTTTCATGTTCCTAAGACCAATCACCAAAAGCGATAACTCCATGCCCACCTTGAGGCATCTTCTTAATTCCTTAAATTTGTGACCTTTTTTGTGATTTAAGGCTTGGAATCACTAAGATGAAGGATAACAAGCAGCAACAAGAATTAGGAAATCACGGATTATACTCAAAAACAGGATAAGAGTAAGGGAGAGGGTGAAAGGGAGAGAGAGAGTAAGGGAGAGGGTGAAAGGGAGAGAGAGAGTTATTTTACTTCGAACAATGATTCTGCTTGCGAGAGGGAAGTTGGAGTTGGAGAGCGATGCCCTCAAGCTCAGAACGTTTGGGAAATTCCATCGAGACTTGGCGTTTGCCCAGTCCGAAATAGGAAGATACGTTGTTTCTGGTATTGTTTAAGAGATATCCAACATCGTATTTGCAAGGATTTCCCTACCTATTGCTACATAAAGCGGTAGTACATGAGACTAAAAAACAAAACAGATAGTGGACTAGAGGACGTTTTCGGGGGAGACAAAAAATATTTTAAGGCTAGGTTTTAATTTGGGGGAGGCTGGACAGACGAAGAGACCTGATGCATGAAGAAACACCTGGACGTCGCAGCTCTAAGGGGGGACACACGTGGTAGCTCCTGCGTTTGAAGAAAACCTGACGCATGCGAAGGAGATTAGACACACAACACCAGAAAACTTGATGCAGGTGACTATCTCACGTACGGGGGTGAGAAAAAAAATGAAAAAAAGCACACAAGAAAGAAGAGAACCAAAGAAAAGGCGAAAAAAGTATTTCATCAAGCACCTACCGTGCTATAAGAAAAACATTTTCTAGGAACTGGCATGAAACAAATAACCAGAGAAAGGTTCGAACTTTAGCAAATACGATGAAAACATAGCAGTGGGCATTGGAGCGTACCTCTAGAACTGCGAGTGCAGAGGACCAGGGGCAAATTTGAGAGGGAGATTTGAAGGTGTTGAAGGAACAGAGAAAGAGAGAAAGGTAGTAGTGAGGATGCGGTCGTAAATGAAAAAAATTGCAAAATGAAACCAAAACGATCATTTTAATTAATTTGTTGCTAAAGGCTTTAGTGACTTTTTATTCAACAAAACATTGCTCAAGTTATTTCGTGACTTTTTAATTAAAAACGTCGTAAAAGATGTCACAAATCTGCGACATTTTTATAAAACGTCACAGAAAATTTGAACTTTTTGTGACATTTTTTAAACGTCACAAAAAGTCTTTACAATCCACGATATTTTATCAATAAAATGTCACATATTGTATTGTTTTTTCTGTAGTGAATTAATATTTTAAAGTTACTTTTATAAACTATAAGTGATCCGATTGTTTCTACACGTGGGCCTTTTACAAGTCAACAGCTACCTTAACAAATTCCATTGGCTAAGTTGACAGGCCCCTGCAATAGAATCCATACCAAACATGTTTTTTCCATCTAAGTTGATCATCTTTATCCTTCACCTTGGAATCTGTTTAGTGTAAACCTTTCAATGGTACAGGCATGTACCAACTCGCACGCAAAGTAAGTAAGTTGAAGTAATTGGGAATGATAGTAAGTCTGAGCTAGGCCTGATATGATTGGGTTTGAGATGAAATTATTTTACACGAAATGTTTCTAGGACCTTTTGGCTGACAATGGCACACATCACCTGTTCTCGATACTTTGTTTCTATTATTTTTTATGAGCATCTATTCATTCAATTTTTGTGGGTCTCATTTGTTGAATGGATAAATGCTTATAGAATAAAGCAAGAACAGAGCAACGAGAACAACTGATCTGAATCAATGCCGACAGTCAGTCATTTCTATAAATAATTGAATATGTTAACATGTATCAATTTTAATAAGCAGAATTGGCGCAAAATTCTGATTATTATTCACCATGTTTTGCAGACATGACCATTCTTCAGAGTTCAAAACTGCTGTTTTCAAAGAAATAATTACCTAAAATTCGCTATATTTTCTTATATTTAATATTGAATTTAAGACCCTTTAGTTGTTTAAGTCATCAAAACATAATAAAAAGAATATGGAATAATATTGCTTTACTTTCAAAGTTTTAAAACTTCGACTTCTCAAAGGAAAAAAACCAAAAAGTTAATTATATATATATAGTGCCATGAAGTTGAGATTCACTTCAATAAAGCTTTTGATTGCATTAGTTGGCCTTTTCTCTTCATGTTACTTAAGGCTTTCATCTTCCCTAACATTTTTATGAACCGGGTAAAAGAAGCTTGTGTCTCCGCTACAGCCTATAGTGTCCGGATTAATTATACCCCTCTTGGAATTAATAAGGAGAAGAGAGGCATTAGATAGGGAGACCCTTTGTCCCCTTATATGTTTATTCCATGTATGGAAGTGCTATCTCAATTGCTCAGGACTAAAGTCTTTCATAATCCCAAATTCAAATACCACTCAAAATGCATAAGAATTTTTCTTACTCATCTCTGCTTCACAGATGATCTAATTCTCTTCTCTAAAGCTCATCCTGAATTTATTAAGCTATTGGTAGATACTCTTAATGAGTTTTCTGAGATGTTAGTTCTCAAGGTGGATCTTAATAAAAGTCATTTTGTTCTCTCATTAAAGGTAGAATCTCTTTAGGACACTATTTCCTCTCTAAAATGTGTGAATAGGAAATTCTTGCCTTTGCAATATCTGGGTCTTCCTATAATTACTACTAGAAGGCTATCCTTCAATGAATGCCTACTATTAATTGAAAGAATTTAGAGGAGAATTGGTAAATGGACAAATAGATTTCTTTCCTTTAGATGTAGAGTTCGGTTAATTAAATTTGTTTTATGCTCCCTCCACTTATATTGGAACATGTATTTTCCTCTGTCTAAGAAATTGATCAAATTAGTTGAGGAAATGAAGAGAGATTTTTTTATGGGGTAAAGCATATGGAAATTCAAGTTTTCCTAAGGTTAAATGGGCTGATTTTGTACAAACCTAAGGAGAAGGGAGGGTTGGGGATCATCTCATTAGGAGAAGCCAACGATATTCTTTTGATTAAAAGAATTTGGACAGTGATTTAAGATAAGCATTCACTGTCGATGACATGGTTTTATAACTAGTTTTTGAAAGGTAACAACCTATGCTTCCTTTCACCTAGATCATCCTACTTTTGATTCCTTAACCAAAATTTGAAGAAAAGGGATGAAGTAGCTAGTGAAGTTTGTTGTAAAATAGGGAATAGAAAGGCTGCTTTCTTATGACATGATAGCTGGACTAGTTATGGTTCTCTTTCTCAAAACCCCAATGCAATATTAACCCTTTTTTAAGCTGGCTTACAAGGCTAAGATTGTTATTCTTATCATCCACAATGATATGGTACACTTTCCTGTAGCAATTCAGTAGCTAAAACTTGCTTACTCTCCTTATCCTAACTCCCATAATAGTTATCTTTGGCTTGGAATTCTTATTGAGAGATTTTCTGGCAACATCAGTAAGAAATGGATTTATAGTTCAGAACAAGATGTCCCCTAGTTAAGAATAGGATTGCTACTATGGACCGATTACGACTCATGGTAAATCTGGATGAGACTTGCAGTTTATGCAAAGAAGAGCTACAAACAAAGGATCATCTATTCTTTCTCTGCCCTTTTTCCAATACTATCTAGAATATGGTCAGGGAACTTTTCTCATAGTATGAGCCCTCTAATTTGCTAATGGTGCTAGTTAATACCCTAACTAAAGCACAAGCTTCTAATCCACTGTAGAAGAGGAAGTTGCAGATTCTAGCCTTAACAGCATAGAAGACATGGAAAGAGAGAAATAAAAGTAAGTTCCAAAACAAGGAACGTTTTAAGGATGTAGTAATACAAACAAATTTTCAGAGTGTCAAGGAACAACTTATATGTTGGGAAATATAACATGCTTAAATGAGAAGAAAATATGAGTTTTGGCACCTACTTGGACTAAGTCTGATCCTGCATGTAGCACCTCCACGAGATCCTCAATTTAAAATCTTGAACTAGCTAGCAAACATGGAACAACATTTAAAGGAAGCTTGAAGAAGAAGAGATACACCTAGGTAGAAATTTCTCACCTTTGGCTTGATGTTAACGAGCAAAGTAAACAATCGACTCTAGAATTCTCTGTTCTCCCAACTTTGTTTACTTGTAATTGTGTTGACGTCTTCGCTCTCTTTGGGGGATTGTCTTACCGTTGTCATTATGTTTGAGAGTAACTATACTCTCCTAACGATTTATTGTCTTTCACTATTATTTCTATCAATTCAATTTTTAATTTTTCACAAAAAAGGTTTCTTAGCATCTTAATGAGTTATCGAGGTTTTTTTAAAATAAGTTCAACTTTGATCTAAAATTTAATTGGATTAAGGTTATCCAAATAAAAAAACAAAAGTTTAATCAAATTTTAGTTATTGAAATTAAAAAAAACTATATTGTTATTGGTACCAAATTTGGTTCTAGTATGGTAGTGAATTAGTATTGGTCAATACCGAATATCTTTTTGAGTAATTTTTTAAATTTATAAAATAGTCCATATTTTTAAAAAATTGCAAAATAGCCCCTCAATATATTGTACTGTATAATTAATAATTTTATATCAACCTTGTCTCCAAAAATCATAATAATAAATTTATGAAATAATAAAAATCTATAACTTTCTATTAATATTACTTTTCACATATTTAACATATAAATAATAACAAAAATTAATATTAAAAATATCATATAAATATAATATTAAGGACAATACAAATACAATGTAATTAGATGAATAATATTACATCAAAATATTAAATAAAAGAATAATAACCATCCATAGCTCTTTAAATATTATAATTTACAATAAGAGTTCGTACTAAGGAAATAACTAACTAAAAATAAAACCTAAAACAAAAACATTTATAGTTATAATTATATTGCATATATAGAATTTAACATATACTTTAAATAGAAGTGAAATTAAAAGAAGAGGAGAAATGAAAACTTAGGACTTCATTCAATTGAATATTCGTTCAAATCGCATTGAACCCAATTCGCATTTGTTACAAATTCTCATCATAAAAAGGAGCCTCTTCATCACCATCATTCAAATTCATTACAAATGACATGTCAATAATTTCCCAAGATTATATGTTAAGTCACTTTCATTTATCAAACCCAGTTCTTGAGAAACTCAATCTGTTAAAAAATTAATATAGTCAAGGTAAAATGGATCTATAAAACTACTTATTCTATTAAGAGTCATAGGAAACAAATAAATTAAATTATTAAGAAATTACAAGAAATTATATTAAACTTAACAATGATAATAATATACTTTTCTCGAAGCTTTAAGTTGTAACGAATGAAGACCAAGTCATTCAGTCTTATGTATTCCAATCTATTCCTTTTCTTGGAATGAATGAATTCAAATGTGCTCCAATTCCTTTCATACTCTGTTGCGCTTACGCATTGACTTAGAATTCGAATTACAAATCTTAGCAATTATGGTCTTGACTTGGTCCTACCAAGCAACACAGTCTTAAATTTGTCCCACCAGGTAACTGTAAGACAACAAAAGTAATATTATAAACAAAATAAAATGATGATTAAATACGAACAAATAAAAAGTAATATATACATACCCAGATTAAGCTTGTCTCTTTAACAAATAGTAATGACCATCACAAAATCACCAAAAGCATCCTTATAAACCTCCATTTGTAAGCCTAAGATATCTTGCATCGTCTCATGAGAAAAATTTATTGTAACAGTTAATAGCATTCTCCGTTAACTTCATTTTCTTTATAAAATTTGGTCTAAAGTAGACACTAGAATTAAAAAATTCCCTAATTGTAAATAATGGGGAGAAAAGTTGTCTTTCTTATCACTCGTTCATGATTGCAAGATAAGGTGTGTATAAAAAATGCCTATTTTTATATTGACCTTGATTGCTTCATTCACCCTCTCTATTACATCATAAAAATAACTCATTATTGCCTTCATCAGTATCAACTAGATGAAGTACTCTCACTAAAAGCTCACAAACTCAAATTACAAATTAAAACTGAGACTAAAATTCATAATCTTTAAGTATAATTTTAAATTACTCGACTCTAGTATTAGACATGGAATATTGTGATGCAACCCACTTATCACTTGTAAATATTTACCTCAACTGCTTCTTCATCAAAACAAAACATTAAAGTGAGAAGATGTCGCAAGCTTTGTTATAGTAGGACAAAATAAATGCTTACCATTGGTCAAATCCTTGCTCATCAAATTTAGGACCTATGCATAATTATATATAAACTCGATCACTTTCTTTGCTTTCTGCACAGTCTCATCAATGATACGAAAAAATCTAGCATCTCTTATATTTTTTAATATCGGGTTAATGCAATATGGACCCAAGGAGTCCAATAGAAAGAATTATATCTACTTTGCAATCTTTTGCCAGCTGCTTTGTAAGCAGAATCATTGTCAATAATGAACTGTACAATATTTTCTAACCTAACTTCATCAAATATCTAAAACAGAGCATCAACATTTCTTGTAAGGCCAAATGCATTAATAAGCTTCAAAACATTGTCTCTTTAGCAAAATAAACTAAAAAATTGACAATGGGTTCATATCTTCTATTTGTTTAATCATCACTAATGATTGAACATCCAAAAGTTACCCAAGTCGTTTTGTTTCATCCAAATAAATATTTACTTCATAAATAGAGATGCTCAAAAGTTTACTTTTATAATCATCAATTGAAGGAACCTTATATCTTGAACTATAAAAGACAATAACATTAAGCATAGGCCGGTAAAAATAAGACTGGACAACATTAATGATATACCTAAATCATATCACCGTTTAGCCATTGCTATGTCCACATTCTAAGCCGCTTCTTTAGATTCTAAGACACTATGGATTCAAGGTTGAGCTTCAGGAGTTGTTTGTGGTGTAAAAAAAATCAAACACGTGTCTTTTTCTTTTCTTCACATTAATATTTTTTTCTTGTTAGGTAGGATATCACCATCTTCAACATCCTCACTATCATCTTAACCACCGAAAAAAGAACTCCCACAACCAATTTCATAGTCTAGCCTTTGTCTTCTATTTTTTTTCATGTTGATACTCTTCAAATAAAGTCTTCATTTGTTATTTCACGTCATGACTCATATTTTTACAAGGTTCCACTTTACCATTGATTTCAGCCAAATGTTTCTTTAATCTGGTGATTCTCCCATCTTTCAATTGCTTATTGCAATACACATAAATAATATGGTCCTTCATTTTAGAAACCAATCTAGTATGAGCCCAAGCTGGATCATCAAATCTCTTTTAAATGACTTAGTTATTAGGAATACTTAAACTCTCCTTCATTTATGTAAAAAAATAAATGAAGACATGTGTCAAAATTTACTTAATAAACTCATATTAAAAAATATAGTTTTTGTATCTAATATCATTACATAACCACAAAAATTCAATATTCAATTATAAGCATATCCAAGTTTTAGATAAACTTTATCTTACATCTTTCTTTATAATAACATACATTGCAAAAATACATTTTTTTGATAATACACATCACAAAAATTATTTACACTTACAATTTCACATTATGCTGAGTAAACGAATGGTAATTTTCTCATAAATTCACATACTATTTTCTCATATCTTCTATTTGTCTAACCATCACTAATGATTGAACATCCATAAGTTACCCAAGTTATTCTTCTTTTATCTAAATACATCTTTATTTCTTAAATAGAGATGCTCGGAAGTTTACCTTTATAGTTATCAATCGAAGTAACCTTATATTTTGAACCATAAGAGGCAATAACATCAACTATATGTTGGTAATAATAAGACTGGATAACATTAAATGATACACCTAAATCATACCACCATTTAGCTATTACCATGTCTACATTGTGAGCTATTTCCTTAAATTGTAAGGCATTATGGATTGAAGATTGAGCTCTAAGAGTTGTTTGTAGTGTAAAAAATTAGACATATGTCTTCTTATTTTCCTCACATCAACATTTCCTTCTTGTTGGGTAGGAATGCCATCACTTTAAACATCCTCATTATCATCCTAACCACCGAAAAAAGAACTCCCACAATCAATTTCATAGTTTAGCCTTTGTCTTTTATCTTTTTCATGTTGATACTCTTTAAATAAAGTCTTTATTTGTCATTTTACATCACGACTTACATTTTTACAAGGCTTTACTTCACCTTTGATCTTAACTAAATATTTCTTTAATATAGTGTTTCCTCCACCTTTTAATTGCTTGTTGCAATACACACCGATAGTATGGTTCTTCATTTTAGGAACCAATTTAGCATGAGCTGAAGTTGTATTATCAAATCTTTCTGAAATGACTGAATTATCAAGAATACTTAAACTCCCTTTCATTTATCTAAATAAATAAATGAAGACATATGTCCAAATTAAATTAATAAATTCATATTCAAAGAACAATTTTTGGGTATAATATCATTACATAACTAATTAAAAATTCAATATTCAATTATAAACATATCCATATTCTAGATAAACTCTATGTTACATGTTTCTTTATGATAACATAAATTGCAAAAATGACTTTTTTTAATGATAATACACATCATAAAACTTATTTAAACACTTACAGATTCATATTATGCTGAGTAAACTAATAAGAATTTTCTCATAACTTCACATATTATTTTGATAGAGATACTAATAGGCTATTATTTGATGTGTTAATTTGGGTTAGTTGTGTAGTGCTTTAAGGTAGATGTTTGCTAAGTTATTTTTTTATATTATATTTGGATGTAGAAGTTGTCTTGAAAAAAAGAAGGCAAAAATGGCTAAATTGGAAAAGACATCGAAGCTATTGGTTTATTGTGTTTTGGACACATGAAGAAAGCAAGACAGTAGTAAATTAAAATTATGCATGTGTGAAACGCTGTGTAGCAAAGAGGAGGCTTCGTTGTGTAGCGTTGTCACATGGAAGAGATGTCCCAGCATTTTTTTTAAAAAAAGAAAAGAAACAGCAAGGATTTAGCGTGATTTGGGGGAGACAGAAACAAAACAAAAAAAGGAGCCACCATTTTATTCAAGCCCTCACTTCTCGCCTCCGCTAGATTAACGCTCGTAGACAACACTTCCACATACGCAGCCTTTATTGACGAGAACACCATGCATGTGGTCACCAAGCAGCCTCCATTTTATTCACGCAAGCAGCCTTTGTCAGAGCTTCTTGAACACCTCCATTCCATCCACGAACTATGCATTGCTAACCCCACTGATGCACAACACTTCAACTCACTCCAGCTAAACACGTAGCCACTCTCCATTCACTTCACACACCACCAACACCATAGTCTCCATTGTTTTCGCAAAAAAACCATAGCCTCTAAAAGCCCCCACTCAACATAAACCCTCCACTCACTTCACGCCTCCACACACAAACACCGTAGCCTCCTTCAAATTTTCACGCATTCTCCATTCTCTACTCTACTACCGAAACACAACAGCCCCCAAAACTCTCCATTCTCCACTTACACAAAGTCTCCACTTACGCACAACAGCCTGCCTTCACGTAAAGCCAAGCACACGTACCCTTCCACTAAAGCAGCCTCTATTTACTTACAGATACACCTCTCCAACAATGAAGACGCATCACAACACCAACAACGTAACTGCAGCCTCCATCAAATCTTCTTAGATGCCTCCACTCCATTCACACCACACACTCAAGCAGCAGCTCCACCCACTCCTCACCACGTAGCCACCATTCATCATCCACTGCAAGACAACAACGTTCGCAAGGAGATTGGATAGCCCACTGATTTTTGCAGCTGTTTGGGAGCCACGTTCTTCATTTATATTTGATTCCCTTATGAGTTTGTCTAGGATTTATGTTTTTGGATTGGTTAACATGATGATTTGTGGCTAGAACTTTAATTTCTCTTAGGGATTTGATGTTTTGAAGATGCTTTAATATTAAATTTTGTTGGAATTCATGACTGAAAATTCATACACTTGTTGATTTTCCTTGGGTTTAATTGTTCTTACTTTGGATTATTGGAAGTTTACTTAGTACAAATGCACCTTTGGAAAAAGGGGCGGGGGTTTTGCTAGACGTTTGAAGGAATTTCAACTAGGATTTTCTTGTGAGTTGGGAGACCCAAGAAACCTAGGAGGTGACAATAGAAGGTTGAGTTTGGAACTTAAGAAACTCTAGGAAGAACTTAAGTAAGGGATTACTAAGTGACATCTAGAGTGGATAGATTAATTCACCTTTGGGAGAAGGGGATTAATTACTCTTGAAATTCACATACAAGGTTAGGATTATTCATTTGTGTAGCTAATTCAATATTAACGTTGACAAAAATATCATTTCCTAAGAGAAAGTCATTCCTCATTGACATTAATACCTTTAATTAGTCAATTGTTGCTCTCTTTTCTTAATTAGTTATTGCATAGATTTGTCACATTCATAGTTATTTTGGTTACATTAAATTAGGTAGTTGCTTAGAAATTCCTTTGAGTTTTTAATAATTCTTTACAGTGCGTTTAATTTCTTAAAATTTCGTCTAACTCGATTTCAACATTGTTAGCTAGCATAGATTTGAACTTTCTAATAATCCCTATAGACACGACTTAGTTCTTACCAATTTATTACTCACTTCGACAACCATGCACTTTCGGTTCACGAACGAGTTTTTGGTACCGTTAATGGGGATCAATGTTTGAATGTTTGCTTCTATAGCTAGTTTGATATTTACTTGTTGGTTTTCTTTTTATCCCTAGAGTAACTTATTTATTTCTTTTTCTTTTTGTATTTTCATTTTCTTGCGCAGCTTGTATGTAAAAGGATTGTATGCCCCGAACCACTAAAGGGCAAAAAAGATTGTTTGACCCAGAGTTGAAAAGAACAGTAAAGTCAATTCTTCGGCAAAAGAAAATGAAAAATCAAGCAGAAGAACTTCAGAGAATTCAAAGAGAGAGGGATGAAATGACTAAAAGATTAACTCAGTTAGAGGCCTAGCTAATTTGACTGGAGGAAATGGAAGAGGAGATAGCGGAAATGAACATAAACAGTTACAACAACATCCTATTGGGGAATATTTCTAACCTACAGTGGTAGACAATTATCACGGTATCCAAAGGCCTAATGTTCATGCTCAGAATTTTCATATTTCGCTGGGACTCATCAATTTGATTCAAACAAATCAGTTTGGAGGAACACCAACAGAGGATCCAAATGATCATCTTGCAAGCTTCCAAGAATTTTGTGACACTATCAAAACTAAAGGGGCAACTCAAGATGACATTAGGCTCACTTTGTTCCCATTCTCTCTTCGGGACAAAGCAAAGAATTGGCTTCACTCAATTTCTTCTGATAGAACGCGAACTTGGCAAGAGGTGGCATAACAGTTCTTGATTAAAATTTTCCCACTTGGTAAAGCTACGAAGTTAAGAGCTGAGATCAGTACATTTAGACAGCATAACTTGGAACCATTGCATGAAGCTTGGGAGAGGTATAAAGATTTTTTAAGAAAGTGTCCACACCACGGATACTAAAAGTGGGTACAAGTGGAAATGTTCTATAACGGGATGAATGGCCATACTCGAACTATTGTGGATACAACAGCAGGTGGTACTCTAATGAGAAAAACATCTCAAAAAGCATATGCATTGCTGGAAGATATGGCTTTAAACAGTTGCCAGTGGCCTTACGAGAGAACTAATGAAAAGAGAGGAATTTTAGAAATGGACCAAGTAACTCAGTTATCTACTCAATTGGCAGCCCTATCAAATCAAATTTCAACATTCATGTCAAAGGAAAGACATAATGAGTAGTTGGTAGCTATTAGTCAATCTTTCTATACTAATGATGAGGGGGTGGAATAAGCTCAGTTTGTTAATCAAAGGAACTTGGGATTTAATTCATAACTAATGGGAAATCTATATGGTCAAAGCTACAACTCTAAGGACTATTATAACTATGTTTTTGAAAGGAACATGCCCCACCCACTTAGATATTGACCATCATTGGCAGAACGGAGACCTTCCTTGGAAGAAATGATTGACACTTTTGTAACTGAGACAAGAAATCGTTTTCACAAGAATGAGAAGGAGATGGTTGAGCTAAAGATGTAAGTAACCAGTATTGGCACTTCAGTGAAGGTTTGAAAGTTCAATTGGGACAACTTGCAAATGTTGTTGGGAATTTGAATAAGATGACATTTTCAAGTAATACTGAAACTAACCCAAGAGAGTAGTGCAAGGCCATCATTCTGTGATGTGGAAAAGAATTGGACGAGGTGAAACCTAAAGAAAAAAACTCCACTCAGTCAAATGATAACGAAGGAAAGAATACTTGTGAAGAAGCAAATGCACCTACACAAGTTGAGAAGGAAGTTAGTTTAGAGAAGAAACTAGAAGGGAAGCTACAAACAAAAATCATTCCCAAGCTGCCATATCCTCATAGATTTCAACGGAAGAAAATCAATGATCAATTTGCAAAATTCCTTGAAGTCTTTAAGAAAATTGAGATCAACATTCCCTTGATTGAAGCTATTGAGCAAGTACCGAATTACGCAAAATTCATCAAGGACATTGTTACCAAAAAGAGGAGATTTGAAGATTATGAGATAGTATTGATGACCGAGGAGTGTACTGCAGTCTTGTAAAGAAAGTTACCACAGAAACTGAAAGATCCGGGAAGTTTCATAAATTTGTGTGAGATCCGCAACACATATTTTGGTAAAGTGCTTTGTGATTTGGGGGTAACCATAAATCTCATGCCTCTTTTCATCTTCTAAAAGTTGGGATTAGGAGAAGTCTAAGTCATCGACAATTTGCCTTCAACTAGCCGACCGTTCTCTCACTTATCCTCGAGGTATTATAGAAGATGTTCTTGTTCGTGTTGACAAGTTTATTCTCCCTGCAGACTTTGTGGTGCTTGACATGGAAGAAGATAAGGAGATCCCAATCATACTTGGGTGACCATTCTTGGCTACCGAAGGTGCAGTGATTGATGAGCAACAAAGGGAACTAACCTTGCATGTAAATGGAGAGAAGGTGAAGTTCAACATATATAGATCGCTTAAACATCCAAGTGATACACCGACTTGCAACTGGGTGGATGTCATATCCTCTTATGTGGTAACATCTTTTCCTTCCCTTATATCTAAAGACCCATTATTAACATGTTTGGAAGTATGTTTATAAAAGATGCTATGGATGATGATGATGATGCTTGTTTTATAATGGTATTGGATTCTTTTGAATGCTTGAAAAATTTTGATCAAACTGAGCCTTTGTTTTGTATGACTAATGTTAATGTTGTTGGTGATGTGAAAGATGTGCACCCATTGATTGATTTGAAACCTTTGTCTGAAAATTTGAAATATGCATTCTTGGGTGCTAATTAATCTTTTCCTGTCATTATTTCATCTTCATTAACTCATTTAGAAGAAGAAAAATTGCTTAGGGTGTTAAGTAGTTATAAAATGCATTGGGTTGGTCAATTTCAGACATTAAGGGAATTAGTCCTTCTATTGTAATGCATAAAATTCTGATAGAGGAGTCATTCACCTCTAGCATTGGACCCCAAAGAAGATTGAACCTAGCAATGAAAGAAGTGGTTAAGGCTGGAATCATTTACCCAATTTTCGATAGTTCATGGGTTATTCCTACTCAGGTTGTTCCTAAAAGAGGTGGATTCAATGTAGTTAAAGATGATAACAATGAGACTATTTCCTCTAGGATAATCACTAGATGAAGGGTTTGTATGGATTATAGGAAGTTCAATAAAGTCACTAGCAAGGACCATTTTCCTTTGCCATTCATAGATCAAATGTTGGATAGACTTGCTGGACATGCATTTTACTATTTTTTAGATGAGTACTCAGGATATAACCAAATAGCCGTAATACCTAAAGATCAGGAAAAGACCATATTTACTTGTCCTTTTGGCACATTTGCATTTAGGTGTATGCCTTTTGGTCTTTGCAATGCTCCTGCTACATTTCAACATTGCATGATGGCTATTTTTCTGATATGGTTGAGAATTTCATGGAAGTCTTTATGGATGATTTTTCTGTTTTTGGTGATTCATTTGATAAGCGCTTACATAATTTGTCTCTAGTGTTGAAAAGATGTTAAGATACTAACTTGGTGCTCCATTGGGAGAAATGTCATTTTATGGTGAGGGAAGGAATTATGTTAGGTCATAAAGTGTCTGCTCATGGCATTAAAGTGGACCGAGCTAAAACAGAAACTATTGAAAAGCTTCCTTTACCAACAAACGTAAAGGGTATCTGTAGTTTCCTTGGAAATGCGGGGTTTTATCAGAGATTCATCAAAGACTTCTCCAACATCACCAAACCCCTTTGCAATCTCTTGGAAAAGAATGTGAAATTTGAGTTCAATGAGAAATGCTTGTAGGCTTTTGAGTTGATCAAGAAAAAGTTGATTTCAGCTCCCGTGATGATCACACCTGTTTGGTAACAATCGTTTGAAATTATGTATGATGCGAGTGACTTCACAATGGGAGCAGTTTTAGGCCAAAGGCGAGAGAAAGTATTCAGAGTTATCTACTACTCTAGTCGGACTTTAGATGACGCCCAGCAAAATTACACTACTATAGAAAGGGAAATGTTAGCAGTTGTTTTTGCTTTAGACAAGTTTCGGTCGTATATCATAGTGTCTAAGGTTGTGGTTTTCATAGATCATGCGGCAATCCGATATTTGTTTGCAAAGAAAGATGCCAAGCTGCGACTCATTCAATGGGTGTTGCTTTTGCAAGAGTTTGATGTGGAAATCAAAGACAAAAAGGGACAAAAATGCAGTTGTCGACCATCTATCTTGATTAAAGATTGAGGAATGAAAGCCACTAATACCTATATTTAATTAGAGTCAATAAAAAGCTTCCATGGTTTGCCGATGTGGTGAATTATTTAGCTACAGGTTTGATTCCTCTGGATTTAAATCCATCCCAAAAGAAAAAGTTCTTATTTGATGCGAAAAGTTATTTATGAGACGAGTCTTTACTATTCATGAGAGGTCCTGATTAAGTAACTCAAAGATGTATCCTAGAAGATGAAGTCCTAGCAATTTTGGAGCATTGTCATTCATCACCATACGAAAGTCACTTTGGCCCAATAAGAACAGCAGTAAAAGTTCTCCAATCTAGTTTCTATTGGCTTACGCTTCATAAGGACAGCTATGCTTTCACTAAGACGTGTGACCGATGTCAACAAATAGGTAATATCTCACGATGTTATGAGATTCCTTTGACCAACGTTTTTGAGGTAAAACTCTTCGATTTATGGGGTATTGACTTCATGGGACCATTCTCCAAATCTTGTAAACAATCCTATATCTTTTTGGCCGTCGACTATATATCAAAATGGGTTGAAGCCATAGCTTCACCAACAAATGATGCCAAGGTTGTTCTCAAATTTCTCAAGAAAAACATTTTCAAAAGATTTGGCACTCCAAAGGCCATTATTAGTAATGAAGGTACCCACTATTGCAACAAGTTTCTGGGTAATCTTTTAACCAAATATGGAGTTCGACATAAGGTTGCTTTACCCTACCACCCACAGTCAAATGGCCAAGTTGAAATTTCAAATCAAGAAATCAAGGACATTCTTGAGAAGATAGTGAACCCCAACTGGAAAGACTGGGCTCTCAAGCTTGATGATGCCCTTTAGGCATATAGAACGACTTTCAAGACTCCAATTGGCATGTCTTCATATTGTTTGGTTTTTGGAAAAGCTTGTCATCTTCCGGTAGAGTTGGAATACAAGGCTTATTGGGCAGTTAGGAATTTAAATCTTGATTGGCAAAAATCGGTTGAAAATCGACCTCTTCAGTTGTGTGAGTTGGAGGAATTTCAAAATGAAGCGTATGAGGACTTCAAATCTACAAGGAGAAAACTAAGAAATGGCATGACCAACATATCATGAGGAAAGAATTTGCCTCAGGAGAGAAAGTTTTGCTTTTCAACTCGAGACTGAAGGTTTTTCCAGGTAAATTGCGTTTTAGATAGTCGGGGCCCTTTGTTGTGAAAAATGTTACCTCCTATAGAGTAATGGAAGTTGAGGGAAGTGATGGAAGAACTTTCAAAATGAATGGGCAAAGATTGAAGCATTATTATGGTCAAGAGTTGATAAACATTGCAAACATTTCACTTAAGGACCCATGATCAATTGGCTACGTCGAGCTATTGACTTTAAACATAGCACCTATTGGGAGGCACCCCAATCTTATCCTTTCATTTTAGTTCTCTTTTATTTCAGTTTCTTTTTATTGCTTTCATTTGAGTATCTCATTTGTGTTTTCTTTCTCTGTTTTATTTTGTTTGGTTATTTTAGGAATGCAAGATTGGAGTTGTGAATTCTGATTTCAAGCCATTAAGTCTTCTATAATCTAGGGAGTCCTTATGTTTTCATTTCCTTTTTTTTTTGGACATTGGAGACAATGTCTCATTTAAGTGTGGGAGTAGGACCAATTTTAATTTTTTTTTGCAATTTTGCAATTAAACTATGATAAAGGTTGAACCATGCCATTTTGTCATAGCAGTTGGACTGAGGATTGAGTTGTGTGCTTGAATTTGAATTAGGCAGCTTGAGTGAAAGGTGAATCATATGGATTGATTGAAGTAGTTAGTTGCATAAACTCAGTCAAAAATTTGATGCTTGAGTGATTAGGTAATGTATAAAATTTTGATAGATTTTCACATAAGGACAACTTGAGTGGAAGGTGAATCATATGGATTGATTAAAGTAGTTAGTTGCATAAACTCAGGAAAAATTTGATGCTTGAGTGATTAGGTAATGTATAAAATTTTGATGAATTTTCACATAAGCACATATGAGATTTTGAGCCTACATAAATGCATTTTATATTTATTTCATTATTTTTTTGTTATGTTTCATACTCGTTTAAAAAGGATTCCCTCTAGAACTTGCATTGAACCGGTTTGAAATTACGAGATGCATGCTTTATGGAAATGATGAAGGCATTCTTTGTTTTAAACCTATCAGCTTAAATGACCCACCTTATGCATCATCCATTGCAACCTCTTTTGAACCTTTACCCTTTTTGATTGCAAAATAAACACTTAAAAACTCAAAACTCCACTAACCTTGTCCAATCATAAGTATAATGAAGTGTTAAGTGATCATTTGGTTCATAGTTTGCGACTTTTGAGCTTACTTGTTTTTCTGAGATGTTTATAGAGGTACTCCTACTCATATTTTATTAAGTTATGTTACTTTTGGTTTTCTTTTGTTTTTTTAAAAAGTAAAAGAAGAAAAATGATAAAAAAGAAAGAAAGACACAAAAAAGAAGCAAACATAGTAGCATTAGTTAGTGACGAGTAGTAGTAGTCCCATATATTCATTTGCATATCTCAAACTTTTAATTTAGCTGTCCCTTTTACTTAGTACTTTATTAATGCTTGTGAATTAACCCGTAACCTTTTTATCCTACCTAAACCCAAACCCCATTACAACCCTAAATAAAAGTTCTTTTGATCTATATTGGTGAGCCTATGGTAGTGTAGTCTTTTAGAGGGAGTCTTGAGTGAAACACTGACTCTAAACACTTGAGTGATTCGAGTGAAAACGTGAGAAAAATCCATCGAATTTTTTTATGTGCCTTTGATCAATGGTGTCTACCTTTGACCTTTATGTGTATTGATGAAAAAATTATGATGTGTGTAGTAGCTCAAAACTTGAGTTTGTTGAAGTTTGAATGAAAGTACACACTCGATTTTCTTTAAAAACGAATTGATGAAATTATTTATTTTTTTCTGTTTAAATTGCTTGAGGACAAGCAATAGTTCAAGTGTGGAGGTATTTAATAGAGACACTAATAGGCTATTATTTGATGTATTAATTTGGGTCAATTATGTAGTACTTTAAGGTAGATATTTGCTAAGTTATTATTTTTATATTATATTTAGATGTAGGAGTTGTTTTGAAGAAAAGAAGGCAAAAGTGGCTAAAATGGAAAAGACATCAAAGCCATTGGTTTAGTATATTTTGTACACATGACGAAAACAAGACAGCAGCAAATTAAAATTATGCATATGTGAAACGCTGCTTAGCAAAGAGGAGGCTTCGCAGTGCAGCGTTGTCACATTGAGGAGATGGCCCAGCATTAAAAAAAAAAAGAAAAGAAACAGCAAGGATTTAGCGTGATGGGGGGAGATAGAAACATAAAGAAGAGCCACCATTTTATTCAAGCCCCCACTTCACGCCTCTACTGGATTCACGCCCGTAGACAACACTTCCACAAACAGCCTTTATTGACCAGCACACCTCATTTTATTCACGTAAGCAGCCTTCGTCAGAGCTTCTTGAACGCCTCCATTCCATCCACGAACTACGCACTGCCGCAACCCCACTGACGCACACAACTCACTCCAGCCAAACACGTAGCCACTCTCCGTTCACTTCACACACCATAAAAACACCGTAGCCTCCATTGTTTTCGCAAAAAAAACTGCAGCCTCTAAAAGCCCCCACTCAACATAAACCCTCCACTCACTTGACACACAAACACCGTAGCGTCCTTCAAATTTTCACGCATTCTCCATTCTCTACTCCACTACCAAAACACAACAGCCCCCAAAACTCTCCATTCTCCACTCACACAAAGCCTCCACTCACGGTCTCTTCACCAACACAGCCCGCACAAGAGACCAATCACCCCAGCACATTTCCACGCAGCAGTCTCTTCCAGCAGCCACCGCAAGACAACAGCCTGCCTTCACGCACAACCAAGCACGCATACCCTTCCACTAAAGCAGCCTCTATTTACTAACGGATACACCTCTCCAACAACGAAGATGCATCACGACACCAACAACGCAATCGCAGCCTCCATCAGATCTTCTTAGACACCTCCACTCCATTCACGCCATACACTCAAGCAGTAGCTCCACCCACTCCTCACCACGTAGCCACCATTCATCATCCACTGCAAGACAACAACATCCGCAAGGAGATTGGATAGCCCACAGGTTTCTGCTGTTATTTGGGACCCACATTCTTCATTTATATTTGATTCCCTTATGAGTTTGTCTGGGGTTTATGTTTTTGGATTGCTTGACATGATGATTTATGGCTAGAACTTTAATTTCTCTTAGGGGTTTGATGTTTTGATGATGCTTTAATATTAAATTTTGTTGGAATTCATAACTGAAAATTCATACACTTGTTGATTTTCCTTGGGTTTAATTGTTCTTACTTTGAATTATTGGAAGTTTGCTTGGTATAAATTCACCTTTGGAAGAAGGGGGTTTTGCTAGAAGATTGAACGAATTTGAACTAGGATTTTCTTACAAGTTAGGAGACTCAAGAAACTTAGGAGGTGAAAATAGAAGGTTGGGTTTGGAACTTAAGAAACTTTAGGAAAAACTTAAGTAAAGGATTACTAAGTAATGTCTAGAGTGGATAGATTAATTCACATTTGGGAGAAAGAGATTAATTACTCTTAAAATTTACATACATGGTTAGGATTATTCATTTGTGGAGGATAGTTAATTTAATATTAAGGTTGACAAAAATATCATTTCCTAAGAGAAAGTCATTCCTCATTGACGTTAATATCCTTAATTAGTCAATTGTTGCTCTCTTTTCTTAGTTAGTTAGTGCATGGATTTGTCACATTCATAGTTATTTTGGTTGCATTAAATTAGGTAGTTACTTAGAAATTCCTTTGAGTTTTTAATAATTCTTTATATTGCGTTTAATTTCCCAAAATTTCATCCAACCCGATTTCAACACTGTTAGCTAGTATAAATTTGAACTTTCTCATAATCCCTGTAGACACGACTCGATTTTTACCGATTTATTACTCACATCGACAATCATGTACTTGCAATTTACGAACATATTTTCTATTGTGTATTTAACTACCCATAAGACAAGATGATGAATGTGTATTTGCGACTTATAAGATAGGATTAATATTTGTAATTTTATTTCATAATGACAATAAGAGACAATATAAAAATGCAAACATTTAATTTTCTTAACTTAATTACATATGTTAAATAATTTAATTATATATTAAATCTTATATTTAAATTATTAATAATATGTTAAATACCTTTTGTATACAAGCAATGATTAGTAAATTGCATGTTTCATATAAATTATTTAACAATTTAACAATTTAATGAATTAAATTCGATCTCCTTTTTATGATTATTAAAAAAACAAATAATATGACATGTTCTTAAATTATACACAATTCATAACACTTAAATGTTTTTCCATAATTTATACACAATATTAGTTTAATCTTATTTCTTCATAATTTTTTTTGAAAATTAATATTGGATTAGCTATAAACAAAATTATGTCTTTAAGCCAGGCACTATACAGACAAGTAAATTACAAAAAGAGATTTCCACCAATGTTTCATGTCAGAGGAGAGAGAAAAATGTAAATTTTTTGCAATCAAAGCCCCTCTAATCTAGTTGATAATCCTATCTTATAAGAAATATGGATTTTCATCCAAGGTGGAAAAGTGTCTATTGATGCGTTCCCTCCAAAGGTAGTAGATAGAAGTGGAAAGTGCGGCTTTGTAGAGAGAGTTGCATTAGGCATACCTTTTGTAGAGTCCCGAATGGCCTAAGTCAACGTATGATTCCAGGTATAAGTATAGCCAGACCTTGGTACCATGTGCAAAATCCTACTCCAGACTGTTGTCGAATAAGGACATAGAAAAATTGTTGGTGAATAATTGCTGGCGAAATAAAGTGCAGGGGTATAGGACCTTCCAATTAATGCAAAAACATAAAGTAGTGAAACGGGCTCTTAAACGTTTTGTCGGATAGAAAAACAAGATCCAGATGTCTGCAAGAGGAAACTAGCTGGAACTCAAGCAACTTGCTACGATCATCCTATGGATAATGAACTACTGGTGGCTGAGAATAGATGGTTGAATGAGTATCAAGAACAACTAACATTCCATAATTTGGTCCGCAAGCAGAAGGCCAGACTAAATTGGCTCAAAGATGGGGATTCTAACACTTGCTTCTTTCACGTTTCTTTATTGTCGAGATGGAATGGGAATACCATAACCACATTACAAGACAATAGGGGTGATTTGATCATAGATTGAAAGGAGTTACTAGACTCAATCAGAAGTTAATTCCAACAGTTGATGGGGACCACAGATAACCCTCCATAGGGTTTCAATGTCAAAGATGTTTTTGGAATTTCTCTCTAGCAGGAACTCGTTGATAGATTAACCACTCTTTTTACCTCACAAGATGTCAAGGAAGTGGTGTTCAGCCTTCATCCTTCAAAAGCACCAGGTCCAGATGGATTCACTACATTCTTTTTACAAATCACCTGGGAGATAACTGGGCCTTTATTTACAGATGCTGTTATGGAGTTTTTCTCATCTACCAAATTGCTTAAGGAGGTGAATCACACATATATATGCCTTATTCCTAAAAAATCATCCATCTTTCATAACTGAATATAGACCTATATCCTGTTGCACTACTGTCTATAAAGTGATTGCCAAGGTGCTTGCTCAAAGGCTGAAACTTGTACTATTAGAAGTTATTCACATGGCACAAGGGGCATTCCTACTGGGAAGAAGTATTTGAGACAATATACTCCTCTTACAAGAGTTGTTAGGGGAATGTCACTCAGGGAAACCTATAAAAAACAGTCCGATGAAAATTGATTTTTTCAAGGCGTATGATGCTATCAGTTAGAGGTATTTGCAAGATTGCCTAGAAGTTATAAGCTTACCACCCAAATTCAGAGATTGGTTATTAACATTTTTCCAAACACCCTTTCTCAGTGTAAAGGTGAATGGCATTCCATCTTTCCTTTCAAGCCAATAAGAGGTATTAGGCAAGGGGATCCCCTTTCTCCTTACCTTTTTTACTTTAGCAATGAAGGAGATATCTAGATTGATCTCCAAACTTATCGCCAGTAATGTCAGATTTTACTTGCACCACAAATGTAGACGACTTCAGTTAACACATTTGATCTATGCAGATGATTTGATGATACTTAGTGGTGTAGACACTCACTCGATTAGAGTTTTGGAAAATATTTTGCATATATTTTCATAATGGTTTGGCTTACAAGTGAATATGGAGAAGAGCAGTATATAAATATCCTCAGATGTGTGAAATAAAGAGGAAATCACTGGCATTGTTGGTCTCAGATTACACATCCCTCCTTTCAAATATCTAAGAGTGCCAATTACAATTGCCAAGCCCAAAATTTCTGATTTCATACCCTTGATCAAGAATATTAAAGAAAAGATCAATGCTTTGCAGAATTGGTCTCTATAAATGACAGCGAGGTTGACTCCTATTACTTCAGTATTAAATAGTTTGCATATATATTAGTCTACACATGTTATTTTGCCTAAGCGGGTTAACAAGGAGATTGATAAAATTCTTAAAGTGTTCTTGTGGTAAGGAAAAACAGAAAATGGTAAGAAGGCCAAGGTAAAATGGAGTGACATTACTCTAACAAAGAAGCAAGGTGGACTCAGAGTTATCTCAATTTCATAAATGCAAAAGGTTCTTTTATGCAAAAGAATATGGCGACTCTTCAATGACAAAAAAGCATTGTGGATCAAGTGGGTAAATCAATATAATCTTCAAGATCGGAGTTTCTGGCAACGTGGAAATTCTAGAGAGTATTCCTGGACTTTCAACTACATTCTTAACCTAAGGAGCTTGGTCTATCCTTACATTAAGCATCAATTGGGGAATGGTGCAAGCATTTGGTTTTGGTTCGATAATTGGACGTCATATAATCCACTTATTCAGAGAGAAGCATTAGCACCACTTAGAAACCGTATCCCATTGAATGCGAAAGTCTCTTCACTTATCTATAATGGAGAATTGGGTAGCAATTTTAGAGGTTTCTCCTTACTTTCACTTGCCTCCTCTTGCTGATGCAATGGGAGAGGACAATATCATTTTGCTGCCTAACCCAAGAGGCACATTTCTTAATAGCACCTGTCATAAGATACTGTCGAGTGATGCTGAATGGGTTCCTTGGTTTGATATTATGTGGTGACAATCTTTAAACCCGAAAGATTCCATAAAAATTGACTCACAACCCAAGGATAAGTGGTTTATAAATTATGATCCCATTTGTGTTTTATGTAAACTTACAATTAGAGAGTCGGAATCATTTATTTTTTGAATATAGCTACACCCAGGGATATGGAGTAGGATAATGAGTATGCTACAACTATCCAGGTTTACATTTGAATGTCGGGAGATACTTAACATGATTATTGTCAAGACCAACCCAGGAGAACCAAATGGAACACTTATTCAAACAACTTTTACTACCACCATCTACTCCATTTGGATGGATAAAACAAGAGATTATACAAAGAAATCGAAGAAGGAAAATATCAAATCGTGAAACACATCGTCAATTGGGTTCGAGGTGCATTTATAGCTCCCAACAAGCATAGTGTACTTAGTAATGAATTGAAAAACAGCTGGATGTTGTAATTCATTGTTTTTTTAATCATTTTAGCTCTCTATAGACATCTCAGTATGTACTGATTGTACTATGACAATATGACTCATTGTAATGGTATGATAGCTTTTACTATGATTAATATAATTTCTTTCATTTTTCAAAAAAAAATATTTCTTCATAAATTTACAATGCATAATGTTTTTTAAAAAACTACAATGCATAAATGTTATTGAACTATGCATAATTCAAACAACTAATTTCAACTTTTAAGCCCAAATTATCCAATTATAAATCATTCACAAAGCACAAATGACACAACAAAAATACAATGCAATACAATCCAAAATAGAAACAAGCAACCTAAAACACACAAAAAAATAAAAAAAAATTGCATCCAAGTTAATGAGGATAGCGGGACGGTCAAGTTAGGTTGGGTCGAGTTGATGACTCGGTTCAACCAAATGAATTTGGATTTTGATTTCTACGGTCTGCCCGATGGTGGACTGGTGGAGATGAGTAGACAAGCAGTAGCAACGGTGAAGTGGAGACAAGCAGCTACGACGGTGGAGAGAGCAGGCCGTCCGAGGGTGAGACATTCTAGATTTCAGCCTCCAATAAAGACAATAAGGTAGAGGAAGCGTGCAATGTGCAGCGTGGCGGGCATCGGGGGGTGAGCATGAATGGCAGTGGGTGGCTACAATGAAGAATATCAATGAGTGAGTAAGAAGAGTAAGACGAGCGCGTGCTGTTGGACCTGTTGGTTTGGCGTCTTTAGCTTTAGTTTTTTTTTTCAATTTAGTCTACAAACTTTTTTAAATCACAATTCAGTCCTAAAAAATTCCAATATTTAGGGTACCGATCAATGCCAACTGGTACGATACTTACGTTTTCGGTTCCGTTCTTCGAATGGTACCCCATAACTATTATATTAAGCTCTTTAAACCTAAAATTTAAAGCTCGATGAATTTAAGATTTGTCTGTTAATTTTAAGTCGGACGACATTAAAATACCGTCTTTAGAGATTCATCTACAGAAGTCATAAAACCGACACCTATTTTGATTCTTCTTTTCGTCTCTCTGATGGTAGGTTTGGTCATTTATTATAACCACGGAACTAAAATACAGAGAGAACATTGTTTTACTGGTGTGATGGAGATATTGACCGAGTCATTATTATAATAACTATCGAAGAAGAGTAAAAATAATAATTTTGACATTTCTAAATTTGGCAGCTTTAATTGAATTGGTCATCATATTCAAGATAAGTGGCTTCTTTTTGTTTGTGTTCCATCTTCAATCAGGTTGAAAATGTGTGTCCATGGCTTCTTTTTGTCAATTTCTTTGTAGTAAAATTCCATGATAAGAAGCAAAGTTATGGATTTCGTACTGTTCCGGCCGAAAAACGGTACAAAATCAGTAAACGACAATACCGGCCTCAAATATCGGTCGGTACCGGCCGAAACAAAAAATTCCAACCGGTACTGTAAGTTTTGGAAATTGCAAGGACTAAATTGCAATTTCTGAAACTTAACCCTAATTACCCCCCCTCCCCCCG
Source organism: Erythroxylum reticulatum (assembly GCA_025504915.1). NCBI lineage: Eukaryota > Viridiplantae > Streptophyta > Magnoliopsida > Malpighiales > Erythroxylaceae > Erythroxylum > Erythroxylum reticulatum. The sequence goes on from JANSVA010000001.1 coordinate 32,131,915, forward strand.
CGATTCTTCTATCTGCTACAGCTACTCTGCTCCTCTCTCTTCTCTGGTCGCGATCTCTCTCTCTCCCCAAGAAGTTGCCGTCTCCTCCTCGACCATCTTGCCGTCTCCTCCTCGCCGTCGACATCTCTGCCAACAGCCCTTCCTTCGATCGCTGAAGTCATCACTCCTTCGTCCTTCCTCAGCCATCACTCCTCGCGATCTCTCTCTCTTCCTTCGACCTCAGCCATCACTCCTTCCTCCGCAGCACGTTGTTGTTGTCCGTCGCAGCCACACCGCAACAGCACCGTCCGAGGACCTCAAACGCATCACCAAGATGCGACTCGACGTCAACTCGAAGACCTGATTGTTTGGGTGTGTGTGTGTGTTTTTTTTCATTTTTCATTGCATTTTGAATCTTTGATTGTGTTGGTCATCGGATGATGGATTTGTGTTGTGTATGTTTGGTTTGGATGGTGGATTTTGGGTTGTTCAGTTTTGCGTTATGTTTGTGAACATACTGTGTTGGATTGAATGGTGGATTTAGGTAACAAATTTTACGTGGATGTTGGATTTTGGCTGGGAATGGATATTGAAGTTGAAAATCATGAATGTGTTTTGTGAATGTTGAACTGAAATTGGATTTGGATTTTGGAAGTGGATTGGAATGTCGAATGTATAAATTTTTTGCCTTGTGATTTACAGTGATATTGAATAAAAATTATTGATGAATGCGATTGAATTTGAGCAATTGAGCATAAGTTGAAAATTTGAGATGTTAAGTTCAATTGTACATATATTTTATTTAATGATAATTTGGTGCTTATGGTCGTGAGGTGAGGTGAGGTGAGGTGAGGGTTAGGGATTAGTGTTTAAAGTTAAATTGTTGATGTTGATTAACTGATTATTAAAATTTAAAATTAAAAGTTGATAATCAAATCAACATTTAAACTTAAATGTAAAATTGATAAACAAATCCAAATGTGAAATTAATAATTAAATGTGAAATTGTAAAATTGATAATCAAAATTGGTAAAATTGAAAAAGCTTAAATC
>JANSVA010000001.1:32304362-32316334 GCA_025504915.1 Erythroxylum reticulatum
ATACTAAATTGTCACAATTACTATTGTATTAGTGACAAAAAAATAAATCATCACAGTTAATCCAAACAATAGTGTCAATCAATTGTCTTGTCACAAAAACCCTCGTATTTGTGACAAAACAATAGTTAGTCACAAAAAAATTGTCACTAAATGTCTTAACTCTTGTAGTGAAATATCCTCTGAGTTAAATTCCTAACAGCATTTGCAAGTTGTCCCATTTGAACTTCCAAACCCTTCAATGAAGTCCTAATACTAGTTACTTGCATCTTTAGCTCATCCATTTGCTTCTCGTTCTTGTGGAAACAGTTCCTTGTCTCAGTTGCAAAAGTGCCAATCATTTCTTCCAAAGAGGGTCTCCCTTCGTTGGTGGTGGTCTATATCCAGGTGGGTGGGGCATGTTCCTTTGAATACCATAATTATATTGCTCCTCATAGTTGTAGCCTTGAGCATATTGATTTCCCATTAGTTGTGACTTAAATCCCAAGTTCCTTTGGTTAAAAAATTGGGCTTGTTCCACCCCCTCATCATTGGTGTAGGATGATTAACTAATAGCTGCCACTTGCTCATTCTATCTTTCCTTTAACATGAATTTTGAAAATTAATTGGTTAGGGTTACCAATTGAGTAGATAACTGAGTCATTTGGTCCACTTCTGAAATTCCTCTCTTTCCATTAGTTCTCTCAGAGGGCCACTAATAGTTGTTTGAAGACATATCTTCCAACAATACACATACTTCTTAAGATGTTTTTCTCATCAAAGTACCACCTGCTGCTGTATCTACAACGATTCAAGTTTGGTCATTTAACCCGTTGTAGAACATTTCCACTTGTACCCACTCTTGGTATCCATGATGTGGACACTTTCTCAATAGGTCTTTATACCTCTCCCAAGATTCATGGAATAGTTCCAAGTCATGTTGTCTAAACGTACTGATCTCAGCTATTAACTTCGCAGCTTTACCAAGTGGGAAAACTTTAATCAAAAACTGTTGTGCCAACTTTTGACAAGTTCACATTCTATCAGTGGAAATTGAATGAAGCCAATTCTTTTCTTTGTCTCGAAAAGAAAGTGGGAACAAAGTGAGCATAAACATTAGATCTTTGGATACCGTGATAATTGTCAGCCATTATTAGCTAGAAATATTCCCTAATAGGACGTTGGTGTAACTGTTCCTATTCATTTCCATTATCTCCTCTTCCATTTCCTTCATTCAAATTAGCTGCACCAAATTTGGCCTCCATCTGAGCTAATCCTTAAGTCATTTCATATCTCACTCTTTGAATTCTCTAAAGTTCTTCTGTTTGATTTTTCATTTTCTTTTTCCAACGAATTGACTTTACTGTTCTTTCCAACTTTAGGTCTAAATCTCTTTCTTGCCCTCTAGTGGTTCGGGGCATATAACCTCTTACACACAAGCTGGCAAGAAAACTAGAATGCAGAAAAAAAAAAAAAACAAATAAGTTACTCTAGGGATAAAAAGAAAACTAACAAGTAAATATCAAATTAGCCATAGAAACAAAAATTCAAACATTAATCTCTGGCAACGGTGCTAAAAACTTGTTCATTAACCGCAAATGCACGATTGTCAAAATGAGTAATAGATCGGTAAGAACCGAGTCGTGTTTACAGGGATTATGAGAAAGTTCAAATCTATGCTAGCTAACAATGTTTGAAATCAGGTTGGGTGAAATTTTAGGAAATTAAAGACAATGTAAAGAATTATTAAAAACTCAAAGGAACTTCTAAGTAACTACCTAAGTCAATGCAACCAAAATAACTATGAATATGAAAAATCTATACAATAGCTAATTAAGAAAAGAGAGCAGCAATTGACTAATTAAAAGTATTAAGTTCAATGGGGAATGACTTTCTTTTTGGAAATTATATTTTTTTGCCAACCTTAATTTTTTAATTTTAATAAAATATATTGCCAAAACGTCAAAAACTAGAATTTGCAATCCTATTACAAGGAAATTAAAAATAATTACATTCACTATTAAGCTACTGCCTATTATCAACCCAAAAGAAAACTCATCATCTAAATGTTCCATCTCCTTCTCATTTCCAAACTAATGTCGTCATGCTTCCCAGTAGCAATGAGAACCTCTTTTATCACATTAACTATACAGTCCTCTATTTCATAATTATGTCTTTCCTCCTGCTTATATATCTATCGATTCCTCTCCCTCTATAAGTGGTAAAGCACCAACTGAAACGAAGTCCTGATTATGAGACTATCTGGCTGCCCTGATCAAGTTTCCCGTATAACATCTGCTAACACCTCACTCCACTCATAGGAGGAATGTAATCTACCATGCAAATGCAAAATACGACTCCAAATCGCTTTGGAAAACTCACATTCAAAAAACAAGTGATTTTTACTCTCATCGGCTTATTTGTACAATACACAAATGGGATCAAAACTACTAAACCATCTATCTTTTGTTCTCAACCTGTTCTTGATTGCCAACCACAAGAAAAACGTAGCTCTGGGACTTACAACCTGTTGCCACACCAAATCAGCCTAACTTACCTCCTCCTGCCTCTCTCTGCCAATGCCATGAGCTGATTTGGTTGTGAAAAGTCCAGTATGATTTCCATTCCAAATTTGTTGGTCCGGTTCAGAATAAAGCAATACACCATTAAGATACCGATCAAAGATATGACCAAACCTGCAGCTATGCATTTGAGCTCTCCACCAAACTACCCAAGCCACTGATGCCTCCTTTAGGATATGATTTCTAAAACCAGACAAGTCATTTCTCTGCCAAAGAGGGCTGAAGTCAATCCAATTATCATACTAGAAATTTACATCCTCTCCATACCCAATTTGCCATTTAATGTTAGGGTAAACCAACTCTCTTAATTGCAACAAACTTTTGAAAATCGAAGAATGGTCATACCTTATTTGGATTTGCCAAAAAGTTTGCCCATTGACTCGATAAATATGTACCCATTTGACCCATATGGCTTCTTTATCCACAAATAGTCGCCAAATACGCTTCATAAGCAATACTCGTTGCTTTTGAGTGAACGAAATAATACCCAAATTCCCTTGGTTCTTGGGCACCACAATTTCACTCCACTTGACTTTAGCCCCCTTATAGTTTCCATGCTTACCCATCCATATGAAAGCTTTCAATATCCTCTCCAATTCTTTAATAACTCTTTTCAAAATAGTTACATGGTTAGCCCAGTGTATATGCATACTATTCAGCACTGGAACAATTAAGGTAACTCTCGCAACAAAGGAAAGAAATTGGTTTTTCCATGTATTGATACGACTATTCAATTTTTCTAGCAAAGGGAAGAAATTAAAATACTTTGGCTTACCTGATGTGATTGATACTCCCAGATACCTTAACGAAGTTTCTTAGAGAGGCAACCCCGCCATACTACTGAGTTACTCCCTATTACTGACATCGAAAGAGACATAGATGCCACTCTTTTGGATATTCATTTTCATGCTTGACCATCGAGAAAAGATTTTCATCAAATTTAGCATCCTGATAATCACCTGTAGTTTAACCTTGCATAATAATATCATGTCATTCGCATATAATAGATGAGACATATTCAGTTCTTGACATTGATAATGATATTGAAATAACCCATTACATTGGACCATTTTCCTCAATAACCTGGAAAGACCCTCCATCGCTAGAGTGAACAAGTAAGGGGAAAGAGGATCCCATTGTCGGATCCCTCTATGAATCCTAAAAGGCTTCGTAGGAATTCCATTAATCAAGACACTCAAAGAGGGAGTTTGTATACATTAGAATATCCAATGGAAAAATGGCGGTAACCCAATCCTTTGCATACAATCCTTTAAGTATCCCCATCCAATCATATCATATGCTTTATAAAGGTCTATCTTTAAAGCACAGTTGTATACCTTCTTTCCAGAGTTATAATCACCCAGTAATTCTTGCAACAACAGAATATTATCACCAATGCTTCTCGAAGGAAGAAAAGTCCTTTGAGTGTTGCTAACTATTTCAGTTAAAACTCCCTTCAAATGCTCTGTCAAACAATAATCCATAACCCTCTCAGTTCTCTCCTTTTTAGGAATTAGATAGATACAAGTGTGATTGATCTCTTGCAACGATTTCTCGGTGGAAAAGAACTCAAGAACCGCTTTCGTTAGCAGCTGACCTAGATATTCCAGGTTTGTTGGGAAAACCCAGCCGAATATCCATCAAGGTCGGGCACTTTGGAACCATGAAGCCAAAATAAGGCCTCTTTCACCTGTTGTGAAAAAAAAGGAGCAAGTAGCTTTTCCATTCTTTCCTGGCTGGGAGTAAATTCTAGCACATTTTGAACCCCAAAACCAGTCCCCGAATTATTACTGTTGCCCATAAGTTGAACATTAAACTCCTTAACCTATGTAGACACTACTTCATGCCCTCTCATCACATTTCCTTCTTCATCTAGCAATTCAGTAATGGTGTTGATATTACATCAGCCTAAGATGGCAGCATGAAAAAAACTTTGTGTTACAATCACCCTCCTTGAGCCAAGTTTGTCAGGCTTTTGTTGTACTATAGATTTGTTCAGCTTTAGTGCCTCCTTGTACTTATTCATGCTATCAACCTCAAGTGCTCTTAATCACTCATTTTAGGGCTCCAAATAGCAATTCTTTTGTAATTCAACCAGTTGATTACCCAATTCATGAATGTTCCAAGTTTGATGCTTACTAAACTCCTTAATCACTTGTTTAGCCAACTTCAATTTTTGTATCAACTGGAAAGCTAATAACCCAGTACTTCAATCGGTCAAACTTGCACAAGCATTTCCATAAATCCCTCCACCCATAGCAAGCCATTGAAAAATTGGAAAGGAGCCTTATCCCGATTTTCAACACTCGAATGCTAGATTATTATAGGTGCATAATCAAAAAAACCAGGTTCACCAAACACAGCTGAATGAAGTGGAAAAGAGCTGAGCCATTGTTGATTTACCAATGCACGATCAAGCTTCTTCCGAATAAACATATTCCCTTTTTGTTTATTCTCCTATATGTACCGTCTTCCACTACCTACGAGATCTACAAGATCAGTTTGAAGAAATAATTGTTGGAGCTCTCCTCCTACTTCACCATGAAAGCTCACACCTCCCTCAACCTCATTCGAATTATGGCAACAATTAAAATCTCCTGCGACCAACCACGTGCCTTATAGCCTAACCTGGAACTCCCTCAGTTCACTCTATAATGCAGCTCTTTGAAATGCAAAAATGGAGGCATATAATAATGTGACCATAATTAGGCCCTTCCCTAGAATCTTACACTGTAGGTTCATAAACTGATCTCCCATCTTGAGTACCTGCACTTCCACTTTATCCACATTATACCAGTATAAAATCCTTCCATTATAATTATGAGCATGATTAGAAATGTAACTCCATTAAGTCCCCAAAAAAGCTAAATCTTTCTGATCTATAGTGGCTTTTATTTTAGTTTCAAGAAGTCCTACCAAAATAGGGTAAGTTTCCATCACTAGCTGCTTAACCATCAACTTCTTTAAGGGTCATTCAACCCCCTCGTATTCCAAACTAGAAACGTCATGTTAAAAAAGACACTCCGGGGATATAACCCCTTTGTGCTTTTTCTTCTTTCCTTTCTTCCTACTAATTGTTCTTTTAACCTAGCCACCCAAAGTATGAGAGATCTCCCTAGCTGTAGTTTCCGAGCCTACCTCATGCCCATTACTTATGCTAATTTTTTCTTCTTCAGGAGCTACCCTTCCTATTTTCTGCCTTGCAACCACCATAACTTTCCCAATTGCCGCATTTTCTGGATCCTCTTCTATAATTTGTGTAGACAAAATTCTAGGATTATGAGAACTACTAGACATCCAAAATGCCTCTTGATCACCCTGAATCACTATTTCTTCTCACCTTAAAATTGACCCTTCATTATACGTCTCAGTATCAGTCTTAGTTTGCATGTTCCTTAATGGATTTTTGCTTCCCTCCAAATCACTAGCTCTTGCAAGCTCACACCACTAACTTTGCCCATTGTTATTTTCAGCCAACTCCTCATTCATCAATTCCATAATACCCTTATCCTTTTGGTGAATCCCCTGAACTATCTACCTACCCTGCCCCTCCTTACTACTTACTTCATTCAGCAAATCTTCATGCCATCTTAATTGAAAAACTCACCCCATAGCTACCCACTGCTTGCCTACCACATTTGGCTTCCACGGATAAGTCATAGATATTCAATCACAGATTAACTTCCCTATCTCTCCAAGTCTTTTGATAGACAAATTATTAGGCAACACTACATCCTTCGATACCTTTACACATAACATACCGAATTCTATCCATTGCAGCGGTCTACGCATCGATATAAATAGGCTTACCTAAACCACTAAGCAGATGAATCAGCCCCTCCACCGTCCAATACTCCATCGGTAATCCATAAAACTGAACCTAAATTAGTATGACTTCAATGGATCCCCTATCCAAACGCAATCCTAGCCTCCACTGTCTTAAAAATAATGGTTGATCCCCAATGTGCCAGGGCCCTAATTGCCAACCTTAATATTGAATTAGCTCTCTTCCCCAAATGAAAAATCCTAACCTTATATATGAAATTTAAGAGTAATTAATCTCCTTCTTCGACATCACTTAGTAATTCCTTACTTAAGTTCTCCCTAGAGTTTCTTAAGTTCCAAACCCAAACCTTATATTTTCACTTCCTAAATTTCTTTGGTCTCCCAACTCACAAGAAAATCCTACCTCAAATTCCTTCAATCTTATAATAAAACCCCCTTTTTCCAAAGGTGAAATTATATCAAGTAAACTTCCAATGATCCAAAGGAAGAACCAAGAAACCCAAGGAAAGTCAACAAGAATGTGAATATTCAGTCTAGGATTCCAACAAAATTTAATATTAAAGCATCATTAAAACATTAAATCCCCGAAGAAAAATTAAGGTTCTAGACACGAATCATCATGCCAAGCAATCCAAAAGCATAACCCCTAGACAAACTCATGAATAAATAAAATAAAAACACGACGTTCTTGTCTTGAGGTTGCGTTGTGCATGAGTGGAGGAGTGGAGGCTTCGTCCTCATGCTTTATTGAGTAGAGTAGAGGCTACGTACATTGTTATGAATGGAGTGGAGGCAGACTGCGTGCATTGTTATGAATGGAGGCTGCTTGTTTACTTGAGTGGAGGGTGTCGTATGGAGGCTGTGTTTTTTGTGAGTGGTTGGAAACTGTGTTGTTGGAGTGAAGACAGACTTTGTTGTCTTGCGGTTGAGTGGATGTTTTGTACGTGAATGAAGGTTGCTATTTGTGACTGGAGTGGAGTGGCAATTGTGATGTTTTTGCATCTGGATGGTGTGTGGAGGTATGGAGGCCACATTAGTGGAGGGTTCCAGGCTATGTCTCTTCGTTTCTTTTTATTTCAAAACACGTTAAACCCTCTTTTCTTTTTTGCAAAATGCTGGGCCATCCTCCTTTATGTGATTGCCTTCTTTTTTATTTTTTCAAACACTGGGTTGTCCTCCTTTGCGTGACTCTTTCTGTGGCAACCCTCTCTTTTTTTACTTGGCTTATACTCTACATTTTTTTTCTTTTCTCTTAAACTAACACCGAACCCCTATCCCTCTATACATTGCATTTTCACCTAATGCATAGTCTTCAATTTGTTGTTAGTGTATTGCATTTTGTGAATTCCAAATTTGCTATCTTTTTGCTCTATTTTTCAAAAAAAGTCCTAACATTCAAAGATAATATAAAAACAACAATTTAGCATAATATTTATCCCAAAATATTGCACAATTCACCTATATTAATGCATCAAATAAAAGCCTATCAATATCTCTATCAACCTTATTAACAAATAAAACAAAATACACTCCATCTTTTGAATATGACTATACTTTTCTCATAATTGGTTCAAAATGGAGACATTACAAAGTTCTAAACAAAGTGGAGAAGAAAATGATTATCATGCTTAATAGTAAAATATAGAACCTTTAGCAATTTTTTTGAAAAAGTTGCAAAATGTTGACCCTTTAATAAAAAATTTAAAAAATTGTCACTAAAAGTTTCTTATTTGGTGCAAAAATAACCCTTATTGACCCTAAAAATGGCCTTTGATGATGATTTTAAAAATCATTGCCAAATGTGCCAAATAATTATAGGAGGGAACGAAAATGAGAACAGATCTTTAAAAAACCCTTAAAGCCTTAAGCACCTATCACTCATCCTCTACTCTTGCTTTCCTCTTCTTCCATGAACTGAAGGGAACTTTAAAAAAATCCCTAAAGTCAAAAAAATGTGTCTCATCCTCTACTCTCTTCTTTCCTCTTCCTCTATGAAAATGAAAGGTATATTCTTAATCTAAAGACAACAGTATCTCCTTTAGGTTTCTTTCTTCTCTCTTTTTCTACAAATATTTTTATGGTTTCATTAATTTTAAACGGTTAAAATACCTAAGCTACCAAAATTTGAGGAATTACAAAGTTTGAGTTTCTAAAACTCGAACTCCCATCTTTACCAAAATCTGATTCCATGAAGGAAAGGAAAAGTTGCAGTGACTATGGTGGGGGCGATGAGGAGGCAACGGAAAAATGGTCAATGAGGTGGTTAGTGAGTTTCATCGGGGAAAGGTTATGGGGATAATTGGGTCAGTGAACATTGTCGAAAAGTGAAAAATGGTTGTCAAAACTTAATGGTTGTAGCTATAAATAATGTCTCTATTTACATTTTTTAGGGTTTGAATTTTATTTTTGAGTTTTGCTTTCTAGGAAGCAGTTTTGTAAGTAAATATCTTTTTGAAATTCTAGGAGGTTGGTAGTTTATCTGTAGCTATAAAAATAAAAACATATAATTATTGCACGATTTCTTCTAATCCATGTTTGTTGGTATAATCAGAAACCATTTTTGAGTTCTCTCTATTAATATATAATTATATATCGATGTGTATGCTCAATGTTATCTTTAATTAGCTTGTTTTTATTTCTTTTTGGGGTTCACTACAATGTGTTCTGTTAGGAGGAGGGGTATGCCAAATGTTATTTCATCTCAAATGGTTGATTGTATTTATTGATTCTTTTTTTAAACCCCTTTATGTTATTTTTTTCATTGACAGAAATTATTTGATACACATGGAGTTCATCTCTACGTTTTCTTTTTTCCCACTTGTAGTTAAGTTCAAATGAGAAAAAATGTGTTTTGATGCAAATTCCTTATACATATGAAACCATGGTTTGTTATCTTAATGCCTTCCTAATTTTTGAATAAATATTTATAGATTACCTTGGTTGACTAGTGTATGCTGCCTTTCATTGTTCCAGTTTTCAAAGAATTCATCACAACAAGTGCAAGTTAATATATCTATGGAAGAAATTGGTGCTAAGGAAAGATCTCCTTATCATTTCTAGACATGTAGTGAGGTTTCTTCTTCATCATTATCTCATATTATTCGGTAATTCTTCTCTTTGTAATCATTTTTTTTATTTTTTCTTTTTACCTTTTTTTTGCATGTCACTGAAGCTTTTCTTCTCTTTGTCTACAGACTGTAACCTAGAAATGTGATTTTTAACTATAGGTATTATAATAATAAATTGCAAAACTCCATCTTCCTATGGTGCAGTATGTTTTAATCTACCTTTTCTTCTTTCCTTGAAGTTGCAGGTTTACCTAACATTTAGTAAAAGGGTTTTACTTTACTCTGATTCTTTGTTTCCTTGTCTTCTCTCATGCCTTCAACGAATTTGCTTACAATTGCTGAAGACTTTTCTTGTCCATTTTGCTTAATAAAATGTGTTAGCTTCAACGTTAGACATGTTTCCACTATATACTTGTTTCTTTTGATAAATATAGAATGCTAGTTACTACTTTTCTGCTATATTATTTTGTTTCTCAGCTTTTTGATTTAGCATTTATCTTTTGATGCCCAAAATAATTTTAATCATAAATTTCTTTGTAGGTTCTAAGTTGTCATTTGCCATCATCATATGATCTCTTTAACTTTGAATTTTGGGTTGATCAACTTTTGGAATCTTTGTTGAATTCTCGATAACTTAAGCCTTCTAGACTACGACTAATAAGATAGCATTTATAAGGTGACTAATAAGATAGCATTGATGGTCCTGGAGCTCCAGAGATGAAGTGCTTTTGAATTGTCATGTTTGTCATTCTTCATTAAGCTTTATTCTTATTGTTTAAAGTACTCTTAACCTTGCTGAAGTTATAGAAGCACCTAACGCATATATGTTACAACACTTGCTTTTTGTTTTACTCTCAGGTTGGATTATTGAGTGCTTACATGACAAAGAAGTTGTACTTTGGAAGGTACGTATTTGTTTTCAATGAATATCTAGTTGGATTACCTTCCCCTTCCATCACCCTCCTCTTTTCTTTCCTAACTAAAAATAAACTAGCTTAATTACGCATAATTTTAGGCACCCTATCGATCTTGAAGTTGGTTTCATCATTCTCATGGCTAATCCTTCGTATATGATGGCTGATGTAGAAAGTTACTCTCATCGACAGGGACAAACCTAGAGTCATTCTAGTTACATTAAAATTTTTTTTGTAATCTTAACATTTATAGTTTGTAAACTTGTCTCTATATTTTATTGTTTTTTCTATAAGAATTGATAATGTTGTAATTAAAATCTTGTATATGAAGAATATTCTTTTTGCTAGTCTAATTTAATTATATTTTATTTTTTATATACAACACTTCAAATTATCAATTATTTCCATATTATTTTTATATAATAAATTAACAAAAAACCTAAATATTATAAATAATAATATATAATAATATGGATTAAAAATGTCACAAATAATTATAATTAACATGCTATAACATTTTGTTAAAATGTATACTAAAAAATTGACTACATTTTACAAAATGTAGCTAAAAACATTTGGCTACATTTTCAAAACCATAGGTAAAAACATTTTGCTACGTCTTTGGAAATATAGCTGAAAAAATTAGCTATGTTTTTTTAAACATAACTTAAAATTTTTAACGTAGCTAATATTTTTAGTTACAAAAACTAAACGTAGCCAAAATATATTAGCAAAGATTTCTTAAAACGTTGCTAACAGTTTTTCGTTGAAAATAAAAAGTAGGAAAAAACTATTAGTGACGATTAGTGAAAAATATCGCCTATATTTTCAGCTACAGGGATTTGATGACATTTTTGGCGGTGAATATAAATCGTCGCTAGTGACTACTAGTGATGATTTTGGGACATTTACAGACGAATTTTTTTGTAGCCGAATGTCGTTTTTGTTGTAGTATAATTAGTGAAAGACACAATTTCTTCTATAGTAATTTTCTCTTTTCATATTAGAGGTGAACTCATGGTGATGCTGTCGCTGCAACCAAATATAAAAGAAATCACTTCCGTTAAAACAAATTAATGTAGTAGCGGTAAGCGGATATCTTTCCCAAGAGGAATTTTACAATTATGGAATTACGAATTCAAACGGCAAGAATAACGAAAATAAGAAGGGGATTGTTCACTCACGGCAATAACAGTAAAAATCAAAAGGAAAAATAACAAATCAAAATAACAATTAAATATGAAAATTCAAGAGTAAAAATACCGTGGTTTCGGGTCACCAATGTTACCATGCTACTATGGATCCTCGACATAAAATTGCAACTATTAACAAACATTCATTGGGTACCATTTCTCTTAAATGTAATGACCAGGAACATGTATCCTAACAATGTTATTAAACAATAACCTAGATACGATCATAGGTAAGATTGAATAATAGCATTAAAAATCAAGAATCAATGACAAATGAAAGATATGTATGACATGCAATCAATCAAGTGAATATCTTCTTAGAATTTTCTGATTCTAATGTAGAGAGGTTAATCCTAATTGCTACTTATGGTTACCGAAATTGAACGTCATATTCCGTTAACCTAGCGATTAAACTAATTAATCTCTAGTTGCGCACCTAGAAACTAACGAATC
>JANSVA010000001.1:32358648-32415950 GCA_025504915.1 Erythroxylum reticulatum
ATAGATGCGCTTCGAATCAGCTCCTAGATAAGGTCGTTTGCTTAAAAGAACAATCTGATTAAACTCGTTTTGTTACGTATCATGTTCTTTCATGACAATTTGGATTCATTAACTTTATCCTGATTGAATTATACTTTCATGGAGTCAAACCTTTTACACTGCTTGCTTCTTTAACTTTTTATATGCTAAATTTGTGTGTGTGATGAAGCAAGAATGATAATGGGTAGAAATGGACTAAAATCCCTTATATTCGAGCTAAATTTGAGCCCAAACTTGATTTATATTATAGGTTTGAGCTTGATCAGAAACTTAATCAAGTCTTAAAAGTGCTAGTTTGAGTTGAACTGAGTTTAAAATGTCCAAGTTCGTTTGACAAGAAGAGGGAGAAAAAGGCTTAGTTTTTAGGTCATGCTCAAGCCAAGATGATCCTAGTGAGTTCGAAGTTTGACTCAACTCAAATGTTTTTTGAGTGTCTTATCAAAGAAGTAATGACAATAATAATCCTGACGGCATTCAGGAGACTTGATTATCAAGTTTAGGTTGGGTTTAATTTTTCTTTTAATTTCAAGTTTTAAATTGGGGTTAAGTTAAAAGTTCGAACTTGTCACATAAAATAATATCATTTAATTAGGTTTTGGTCATGTATGTATAAGATTCTTTCCAATTTAATTTAATGTGTTAGTTGTTTAGGTTCAAACATCAACTTCTAACAATAGAATAATAAATATTTTTAATTTAAAATTTAAAAACTTTGTTTTAAGTAATTATGCATATCTACTAAATATTAAACATAAGAAATTCAACTCTAACCAAAACCTTAAAAAATAATGTTTTATTCTAATTTTAAAAATAAGAAATAAATTAATAAAAGTTAGATTTTGACTCGACAAATTTAATTAAACTTGAATTACATAAGACCAAACTTGGGCCCAATAAAGCCTAACTCGGCCCAAGAGCCATTCCCTATTTATTGAAAAGGACAATGCTAGTTCTTTAGTTTTAAAATTTTCCCTCCGCTTTTAAAGCTCCCTCTGTGTTTCTCATCAGAAGTGAGTGTTCGTTCTCGTGATCGCATTCAATTCTGAATTCCCAATCCCAATCCCAATCCTTATGAGTAACAACAAATCCCTAAATTTCCCCTTTCCTTTTAAATCCCCAACTCAAACTCGTCAATCCCCTTTGCGAATCGCCGATATCTTACTCGCCGACGAAGACGACCACCCCGTTCACTTACCGATGAGCGGTTCCGCTGTCATGCGCCGGAACTCGGACTGTTCCTCTCTGATTCGACGGCTGTGCAGGTTTAGGCGGTCCGTTTTGAAGAGTAAGAGTAAGATAAAGAGAGAGGAAGAGAGAAGCGAACTCGGAGACTTCACAGTGCATGCGAGGCCATCCGAGGAGGAATCCAATTGCCGGAATTTTGACTCAGGGAGTAGTCATTCAGGTACTATGTTGCTTCGAATAATGCAAATTTGTGTGAGTTATGTTGTATTCATTTAGATTCTGGAAATTTTTTCCCGAAATGATTAATATTTCTCCAGTAATTTTGTGAAGCAGTTGAAGAACGGCGTGGAAAGGAAGAAACTTATTTCAATGTTGGAGTTGGGTGTGTTCTATTGTCTTTAGTTGCGGCAAGCAAAAATGAACTCGATAAAATGATGGAATTGCGTGCGAATATGGAGGCTCTTCTTCGTACTCTAAGTGAGGAATTGCATAGGAAGAAAGACTCTTTTCCTTGGGAGTTTGAACCAAACAATAATGATGTTAGTGACATGGTCTATCCTGAGTCCACGACTGATGTTCCTCAGGGATCAGATATTTTGCCAGAGTCGTCGCCGATTACGACTTCCTATGATAAGCTTAAACAAGATGATACGATGGATTATTTGGAGGGAATTGATCAACTTGAGGCGGAGCTTGAAGCCGAGATTGAATGGATGCAATTTCAATTGGATGAAGAGAGATTATATTCGCAACACAGTGAAGATACTCTGGTAAGAAGCTGAGTTGATGGCTTTGCTTATGAGTTATGGATGTCTCTATCAGTGAACTTACGAATTTTGTGGTGTTACAATGAGAACCACGATACTTGAATGCTTGACTGGAACAAAAATATTTAATGATTATACTTTGTCCTTATTCTTCCCTGTTTGACCCATTATAAAGACAAGTGATTTGTATAGAACATTTGATGAGATCTTTGATACGTGAAATCTTTTGTTTTCTTCCCATTTCTTGATTTTTTTCTTCTGAACATTGGGGTGTAGAGCTGGCAGAGGAAAGATGTGGATATCGTCTCGGCAAGCTATAGTGTGAGTTTTGGAGGTGAGGCTATTGACCCTCAGGAAGCAACCGAAGAATTGCATCTTGGTGTTCCTCCTCATGAACTGGAGAGGAAGTTGCACGAACTACTGGAAACTAGACAGCAAGAACAAATAAGAGAGCTGGAAGCTGCTTTAGAATGCATCAATCAAAAGCTTTGCGAGAAAGAACTGGAGGTATCTTGGTGGAAAGACACTGCAATGCTCATTGCACAATCACTCTTCACGGCTCACCACATACCCTAGTGTAGGACTTAGCACTCGAGAAGGTGAGCATCAATTGAATAAGCAAATTGTGAAAGCGAAATCATCAACTACCTAGCTCAGACTTGTATTTGATGCTAAGTTGTTTATTATCCTTCTCTTAGCGTCTTTGGAGTGTCTTCGCGTAAATTGCATGATTTTTGGATTGGTGAGTGAGAAAATCAATACACAAATGGAGGGCGAGAGAAAAAGGAAGCTCTAATTCAACACAAAAGTTTCCGTTCTACGTTGTATTACAAAGTTTGGCTGAAGAGGTTTCTGTGTCTGAACAAAAGCTTTCTAACATGGTTTTGTTCATGTAATTTGGGGTTTAAATTTTTTAAATCTTCATCTATTTCATGTCAATTTCCACTCTTTTCTCATTCCTATGCAAGAAAACACTTGGGACATATTCGCGCCAACTAAACTTTTGTCGCAAGTAATGTTTAACTGTGAGTTAAAACTGTTAAAGGTCATTATCTCTAACAAAACAGAACTTCCAATTTGACCTTATTTCAACTTCTTAAAAGAGTTATAGGTGAGTTTGGGGACCAAAGAAAATCAATGGGTTAAGTTAAATTTGACTGAACAAGGAGAACCGTCCCAACCCTACCTAGGTTTCCACCAATCCATCAAACAAGTAGGCAAGGATAACCATTGCCATCACTCCACACCATTATTCTATGGATTCTCTTTGTATTATCAATATCAAGATGGTCTAAAATCAATTGAAGAAAATTTGGGAATCCATCAATATAAAGTACGTATTAGATGAATTATGTCAATAGAAACAGATTTCTTTTTCATTGATAACTTATTCCAGTACCAAAAGCTTCATTCACAGTTTTAATTATCAAAGGCTCCAAGTTGGATTAATATAGACTGAATTCCTTTTGGTGTTAACAGAACAAAAATTCAAGCGAAGAATCTATTCTATGCCAAAATTAAAATGGTTCTAGTTCCCACTCCGTCACAAAACAAAGGCAGTAACTTTCTTCAGCCAGAACTAGAACCACAAGGACCCACCTCAGAAATAAGGTTCTCTCGTTGCTACAGGCAGCTCCAGCTCTGGTGTGAATTCACCAGTTGAGGAGAAACAACATTTCACCATGTCTGTGCTCACTTCACCTAGACTTGGAGGATCCCACTGCATATTTCCATATCAGAGAGATCACTTCTTTGAAAGCTAAGCCTGAGTAAACCGAAAAAAGCGAGAGATGGCTGTATACAGAAAACAAGACTATACCTTTGGGGCAAAATCCTTTTCCACTAAACGAGCTCGAACACCCTACAAAGAGATCAATCAAGCATTGCAATGAACATTTGATCTTCTGTCCCAGAAACTCGATTAGATAGGATGGAAACATACCTCGTAGAAGTCATTTGAGACCTTTCCAGAAATCATATTGAGGGATATTCGGTATTCACGAGCAAGACACTGATCTAGAGATTGAAATCTACCGTCTTGTATCTAAATGCCAAAAAGAAAGATAACAGGATAAAAGCGTATAATCATGATAAGGGCCAACAATAGTACACGAGAGCATTCACTTACAGATTGCAAAGCAACTTTTAAGCTCAGTGGAGAAGCATCTTTCAATTTTCTCAGCGCTGTTTTACACCAGTCATCAGAACAGCTAGATGCTTCACGCTCCTATGATTAAAAATTTAAAAGCAAAACTGGTTCAAACACTCCAATGGATAGACTAGTATGCTTATGTATCATCTAACTGAAAAGAATTGTTACACACCAAAAAAATTTATAATTTGAACAAACCTAAAGATCATTTTAGTGGTATTCTAATTATCCACATCCTCGATAAGTGGGGGAAATTTCACACCGAGCCAATATATTTTCAATTTCATAATCAGTCTCACAAACCATGTGAAGGACTATAAACGAAGGGTACAAGTCAATACAATGAAAACTGAGAAATAGGAAGCTTACCAGAGCATCAGCAATTTCCTCAACTGTATCGTAGCTGAAACATTTATCAAT
This sequence comes from Erythroxylum reticulatum, assembly GCA_025504915.1. Classification (NCBI taxonomy): domain Eukaryota; kingdom Viridiplantae; phylum Streptophyta; class Magnoliopsida; order Malpighiales; family Erythroxylaceae; genus Erythroxylum; species Erythroxylum reticulatum. The sequence continues at coordinate 32,363,212 of JANSVA010000001.1, forward strand.
TATCTCAATCCTGAAATAAACAAACCAATAACATAAGTTGAGCTTGCCATATGTATTTACAGCAATTGCATGTACATGCAATGGCAACTTGCAAGAAACAAAATATATGTATAACTAACTAATGAATCATCACCGTTTACTTAACAAGTGTTCTGCAAAATAACACATGAAATGTGAATTAAGGATTTCTATTCATCTTTCTTCCATTTCCTTGCCTGTGATCTGGGTAGGGATCTTCAAAATGCCATCAATATGACTTCACTTTAGTAACCATCTTAGTATCCTTCAACGAACCCACCTCAGTTTTTTACCTTTTCTTTGGCAATACTAAGCATAACCGTATTTGAATATAGCTTCCAAAAGGCATTTTGAGACATAAAAATCAATAAGCTGAACAATAACTAATCTATGTTTGCCTTCAGTCTCAACCTATAAAATCATTCAAACAACAACCATAGATAGGTCATCCCTTGGTCCGGCAGCATGAATTGATGGCAGACAAGTAATAACAAATATTTTTCCGGCTGTTCATGACTACATAAGTTGTGTGCTCTTTTATTAAAAATCTTCTGGGTCTTATAGCAGCCTAATATAACCCAATACCCACCCTCTGTTAGGTTGGAGCTAAAAACAGTGGCCCCAATGTGATCTTCAGAACCACATAAATGAAACTAGAACTGAAAGCCACCAAAAATTACCTAGGCCTCTTGCCACAATATAACTCACTAACTCGGCAATAATATCAAGACACTTAACCACTAAGTTTTAATTCAAGAAAATCTGCCAAAATCTTGAAATTTCTTCAAAAGGAAAAACAGAAAATGAGTTATTGTAATTCCATTGATTAAATATTCATTTGATAGTGGAAGGTACACCCTATAATGCCTTAGTGTAAAAGGAAGGAGTAATACGGCAATCACGGAGGACACACAATAATAGAACAAAAGCTACAGTAAAAAATAAGGCAAGGCATTACTTTTTAAGGACACTTGTGTTACTTGGATAGACAAGGTCACCATATTGTGCAAGAGAATGCTCTATGACAGTAGGATCATCAGTGGTCAATTTAGTAAGGCGTTCTTCAATCCAAGGAAGTCTCTGGGCAGGAAATTACTTGATTCAATTCACATAATAAATAAGAAGAAAATACAGAAGAAATTTGTATAATGCTGTGGAACATACAGCATTTAATACATAGTGGGTAGCAAGGCCACAAGCAATCATTTCTACACCATTAAGCTTATCTCCTGTTAGCGCCAAGTATTCTCCTGAAACAAAGAACATCGACAGTTAGGCAAATTAACTCAACAATTCATGCAAACACATTCCAGTAAAATCATATATATATAGCCCACTCCAACAAACTGTCAGATGCAAAAAAGAAAAGGACGGTACCTAAGTAGCCAGGGAGGTGAGAAAGGTAAAATGATGCCCCTGCATCAGGATGAAATCCCAATTGTGTCTCCGGTGTACCAAACACCTGCAGAGTTTTTCAGGTTAGTAACAATACACCTGATCGTACTTTCAGTAAGATGAACATATATGCAAAGTATGATCAAAATGCTCCTCAGAATACAACATAATTGGTTCCAGTTATGGATATCGATACCAAAAGGTGCTTTTAAATAGCTTCTATGGTGTATCCAAAGATCTTAAATTAGTTAGCAGAAGAACTTGGTCTCTCTGTAGCAACATCTCATGCGAGGCATCAATTACTCTCAAGAACCAAGCCTTGGAAACTCACAACACCCAAGGGGAATAGGCACTTCAAGTCAGCACATCTTAAAAATCAGCTTTATATGTTCCATTTAACGAGATCAGACTCCTGGACATGAAAAGATTGTGAAATATCTAATTGATACTGAAAACAACAACAGCAGCAAAATTCCATCATGTCAAATCTACAGATGACAAGGCAGATTGTTGATAATCCACTGAAACTTGTTATCCCAGTGAAAGTAACATGGGTGCAACCTAATAATTTATGCAATTCATTGATTGAAGTCTCCAAATAGTCCTGTAACCACACGTAAATAGTTGTTTTGGTAAACTATTTGGGAAAAGATACCATACTCATCAGACTATAGCAATGATCACCTACAGTTTTATCAGTTGCCACACGAAACATTCCTGGGATTGCAATTCCAGCTCCACATCCCATAGTGATACCATCCAAGAATGCTACCTGCAAGAATTCCACCAAACCTTGTAATGTCAGGTCTTAAAGTAATAAGAACTTCATTCCATGAAATACCTTCCACAGAAATTATTAAAAGCAATAGCAACCATAACTCGTGTTCAGTAATAATATAAGAAGAAAGATACCAAAATATATAATGTTTGTTACTTAGGAAACTTGTAAAAAGTTGCTTTCTTACATGCGGCTTCAAATATGATCCTTGTAGGTATACAAATTTATAAAGTGTCTCGAAAAATGTTTTGCATTCTTCATCCTTCCCTGCACACGGTTATATCAGTTGAGAAGCATTTCAGCAGCAATATCACCAACCATGATTTCATAAACTATAAGAAACAGTTGCACAAAAGAGAAAAGCTATCTTAAAAGATATGCAGTTGACAGCAGATCTAACCAGCGAATAGACAGTTAAACTCTCATAAATTGGAGGAACAATAGGAACTTTTTGTCCAAAAGCAAGGTCAAAATTATGGTTAAAAGTTACAAAGTCCACTTCTTTCTCCATTAAGAGAATTCGGGATTTTCACACTGATGCCATTCCTGGAATAAGTGTTGGAACAAAATGAGCACTTCATTGCCACAAATATTCATAGACAATTAATTCTTGTCATACGTTATATACTAACTAGGAAGTTCACACTAGGAAATCAGATAAATTAGATTATTTAGTACATGTAGGAAAAAAGTCAAACAAGAGTCTTTACCACAAAATAACTGAAACAACAAATGATTTTGATTAGCTTTGAAGAATTCCAAATAAAGGTAAAATAGAAACACTGCCAAGAAGTATGATTGGTTTCCTAGCTTCAGTTAGTATATGAACAGTTCTTCAAAAGAAAAAAAGCTCATTTCCTAACTTGCAGTGAGTATACAAACAATTCTTCGAAAGAAAAAAGCTCTAACTTGAAAGTTTACACACCTTCATTATGCAACGCAAAGAGACAAACAGCATCTGCTCCTGAACAAAATGCCCTGCCACTACCCTTCAGAAGAAACCAACAAAGTAGGTCAGACGACAGGTATATTCCCATTGAAACATCAACAGCACAATCGTATTGTTCCATAGTACATTTCCATATTTTCAGTTCCTTTTTTAAGGAAAGAACAACAGAAAACAGACATGATCTTAAGATTCAAAGCCCTTCAATCTCAAAACTTCAAACCGTATAAGAAAATCAATGAAACCAATCACAGAAAGCCACAGTTCTACCTTCATCAAGACAAGGCCAACATCTGGGTTATCTTCCCACGATTCATAAAGTTTCTTCAGCTTAGCCACCTAAAGACAAAAGTTGGCAACTTTTTCCCCTCATAAGCATGAACAACAAACTACCAAAATTTTGCGCGGCAATGAAACATCAACGAGAAAGAAAGCAGACCAGGGGTGTGGTGAGAGCATTTAGATACGAGGGTCGGTCCAAAATGACAGTTCTTGATTTTGCTCCTCCTTCAACACAAACCTGAAGCAACACCGTCAAATATAAATTCCATTCACTGTTCCGCTTCTCAGCTCATACACAACAAAGGGCACAAACCCTTCACAGATAAGACCTTCGTGAGCATAACAGAGTGAGAGTAGAGGGACAGAGGGAGGGAGGGAGAGAAGCTGACCTGGTTATGAACTTCGTCATTTACAGCAAAGCTTGGAAGAGCACAAAGTCCTCTCCTGTGAGGAACGAACCCAACTCCGGCGTTCAAAATTTTCTTTCCATGCAGAATTACTCTCAACCTCCGCATCTCAATTTTAACTATGTCGACGCTTCGTTGCCGTGAAAGATGCTAACTTTGCCTTGAGCCTTCACTGTCACGGTGTCTCTGTTCTGCTCTGCATCGGCCACTCAGCAGAAGCAAAAACAAGTCGACAAGTGATTTGGGCCTTTAAGTAAGGGTTTTAGGAATTACTAGTTAGGCCCAGGCCCAATACACATATTACCTTACATATATTTTACCTTCGGTAAATAAATAAATAGTTTTTAAGTCATTTAACTTTGGATTGAATTATTTAAAATTAAAAAATAAATTTTAAAAATTTAAACTCAAATTCAATTTTAATTATAGATATCTGACTTGAATGATAATGTAAATCCAATATACATATATATATATATATAGAAATTTTTCAATTTTTTATTTAAAACTTAAAATTTTTAGCATATTTAAAATTCAAATAATTAAAAATTTTATCGAATTTAATGAGTTTAAATTTGAAATAAACTTACCAAATTACTCCTAATTCAATCTATTTTTACTATTTTAATTTAAATATTAAAATTTTTACTCTTTTTAAATTATAATGTCAAGATAAAAAAAATTTAATCATAAAAAATTAATTTAATATTTAAGATAATATTAAGAATGATAAATTTGTTTTGAATTTGTTAAAAATAATATTGTATTTAATATTTTAAATAAATTATAAACAAAATCAAATCATCCAATTTGAAAAAAGCTCAATATAGATGAAAAAAATTTCACCAAATTGAGTCAACCGAAGTCAACTAGTGTAATTTAAGTATGTTTTCGATTTATTTAGAGTTTGTTTTTAAATTTTGAGTTTCAAACTGAGTTTTAAAATGAATTATCCATAATTTTTATATAAAATAATATTTTTTCAAATGAAAGAATGATGTTTTGAATTTTAAAAAATTAAAAAGTAAATTAATCAAACTCAATTAAATTTAGGACTCAATTTGAAGGTCATAATTTTTATATAAAGTATATTATTTCAAATAAAAGTACCACGCTTTGAATTTTTAAAAATTAAAAAGGAAATTAATCAAACTCAATTAAACTTGGGCCAATTTTAGGTCAGGTCAAGTTTGATCGGGTTTGATCCGGCCCATTGCCATGCATAGGTCTGATGGGCTGGACCGGATTGTCTTGGAGAGGGATAAAAGCAAAATGGGTACGTGGCAAAATGTTGATGGAGGAAGAGTAATGACGTCCGCGTCTCTTCTCTTCTCTCATTTTCATTATTATTAATTATTATATTAATCTTTCTCTACACACTACTATTTCAGATCTATCAATCGATTTCAATCCATCCGTTTCTCTAACTCTTGTCGGAGCCATGGTGTCTCGCCGAAGATCTCCGCCTCCTTTCACGGCGATCTTTCCGCTGCTCCTCCTTCTCCTCTACTCTGCGCACTCCTTTTACCTTCCTGGCGTCGCTCCCGAAGATTTCTACAAGGTCATTTTCCTTTATTTCTTTGGATCTGCTTTTCATTTCGTTTGCCATTGCGTGTTTTTAGTTTGTTTTCTGTTTTTCCTGTGAAGAATATTGGAATAAATTAAGGGAATTGTGTTCTAAATCTCATCACTGGTAGGTTTTGCGTAAGGAGATTCTGAGATTTATTATCCATGGTTTTTTTTAAAGCGAAATGATCCAGTCTGAACCGCTCAGTGTGAAAACTCGTGGCTTACTTTTGGGATTTGTCCTTTCACGTGGGGATTTATGAACTATTTCTGTTGCTTTAGATCCAACGGTTTTGTGGCGATTAGCTGGTGTTTCTTTTGCGAATCGTTTGCTTGATTTTGACCACGATTTGATAGATCCAAAGATGTGAAATTTCTTATGGAAGATGTTGACGTACAGTCATCATCTTGTTAGTTTCTATCTGTGTCATATAACACACGTGTAGGGAAAAAGTTTAGCTTAATTTCACGGTCGGCTGGTTGAGGAATCCCGTGACCAATGGAATGATCTTTCGAAACACTAAGATTATTTAAGAGCATGTTTACACGTACAAAGACCTCCTCTTTTCAAGTTGTTAGGTTGGGGGAGGCTGCACAAATAGATTTCTTGCCCATAATTTCCTTTTTGTTGTCTTAGTGTCTCCTTGCCATATCATCTTCCCTTTCCGTAATTATGTCATCGTATGAATTCCAAGTATCCAGCATGCCATTTTGAATTTTGTCAATAATGACTTGGAGGTATCGTAACTTGATTGCTTATTCATTAAAGCTCCTTGGTTACAGGGTGATGAGCTGAAGGTCAAAGTCAATAAATTAACGTCTATAAAGACACAACTCCCCTACTCATATTATTCTCTTCCTTATTGTCGACCTGGGAAGATTGTTGACAGTACAGAGAATCTTGGGGAAGTGCTTCGTGGTGACCGTATTGAAAACTCCCCCTATGTGGTCAGTTTCAATTGGCTGTTTGAATGCATGTCCCTTTTATGTATTTTATTATGATTAACTATCTCCCTTGTATGTTTTTTCAGTTTAATATGCGGGAACCAAAGATGTGCAATATTGTCTGCAAGCTTCCACTTGATGCAAAAACTGCAAAGGAGTTCAAAGAGAAGATCGACGATGAATATCGTGTCAACATGTATAAAGCACTTCATTCAGGATCATTAGTTTGTTTGTGTTATTATACTGAATATTATGTATATTAATTGTTTTCCTTTTTGTATGTGTGACAGGATCCTCGATAACCTTCCTCTTGTAGTTCCCATACAGAGGTTGGATCAGGAGTCTCCAACTGTCTATCAGCTTGGTTATCATGTTGGGCTCAAAGGGCAGTACAGTGGGGTATATATGTTGTTATATTGCTCCATATTTGCATTTTTCTTTTGAGCTTTTACTTATTTTATCTGAAAATGTGCAGACCAAGGAGGAAAAATATTTCATCCACAATCATTTATCGTTCACAGTCAAATATCATAGGGATTCGCAAACTGAATCTGCGAGAATAGTTGGATTTGAAGTTAAACCATTTAGGTCAGCTATGTCAAGCTTTTATATAAATTGTTCCCCAAACTTATTTCATCCTTTGGAGCTTTATGTTACGAATTGAAGTATTTGTTCAATGTAGTGTTAAACATGAGTATGAAGGCAAGTGGAATGATGAGAAGACCCGTTTAACAACTTGTGACCCTCATGCAAAACACACAGTTGTTAATTCCAACACTCCTCAAGAAGTTGAAGAGAAGAATGAAGTCATCTTCACATATGATGTTGACTTCCAGGTGAGCTGTTGCTCATCGTTCCAGTTCATATGCTCTTAAACATTTCTTTGAATCATTCTTATACCTCTTTTCTCTGTATTCCTTTTGGTTCATTATCACCAGGTATTCATTTTTAGGTATTTCAAAATTAAAAAAATGTGTGACTGAAGCAGTTTTACATATCGCTTGCTATTCTCATCAATGTCTAACTTTGCTTTTCCAACTTTCAGGAGAGTGATGTGAAGTGGGCGTCCAGATGGGATGCCTATCTTTTGATGACTGATGACCAAATTCATTGGTTCTCAATTGTTAATTCGTTGATGATTGTCCTCTTCCTGTCTGGCATGGTGGCAATGATAATGCTACGAACCCTTTACCGTGATATATCCAAGTACAATGAACTTGAGACCCAGGAGGAAGCTCAAGAAGAGACAGGATGGAAGCTTGTACATGGTGATGTTTTCAGGCCCCCGTTGAATTCAGATTTGTTGTGTGTCTATGCTGGAACAGGAGTTCAGTTCTTTGGGATGATCCTTGTTACCATGATCTTTGCTGTTCTTGGATTCCTTTCACCATCAAACCGAGGTGGTCTTATGACAGCTATGCTCTTGGTATGGGTTTTCATGGGACTTTTGGCTGGTTATTCCTCCGCTCGCCTGTATAAAATGTTTAAAGGTACAGAATGGAAGAAAATTGCTCTCAGAACTGCCCTTATGTTCCCGGGGATTGTTTCTGCCATCTTTTTCGTGCTAAATGCTCTTATATGGGGCCAGAAGTCATCCGGAGCTGTTCCTTTTGGGACAATGTTTGCCTTGGTGTTCTTGTGGTTTGGAATTTCAGTTCCGCTTGTTTTCTGCGGGGCCTACATTGGCTTCAGGAAGCCAGCAATTGAGGATCCAGTGAAGACGAACAAAATTCCCAGGCAGATTCCAGAGCAACCTTGGTATATGAACCCCGCCTTCTCGATTTTAATTGGAGGCATACTTCCATTCGGAGCTGTTTTCATTGAGCTCTTCTTCGTCCTCACATCAATCTGGCTAAATCAGTTCTACTACATCTTTGGTTTCCTCTTCCTTGTGTTCGTAATCCTGCTTATCACTTGCGCTGAAATTACCGTAGTGCTCTGTTACTTTCAGTTGTGCAGTGAGGACTACCAGTGGTGGTGGAGAGCATATCTTACATCAGGCTCTTCCGCCCTATACCTCTTCCTGTACGCAACCTTCTACTTCTTCACAAAGCTTGAAATAACCAAGACAGTTTCGGCAATCTTGTACTTTGGATACATGTTTATCGCATCGTATGCATTTTTCGTGCTAACTGGTACGATTGGTTTCTATGCTTGCTTATGGTTTACAAGGCTCATCTATTCATCGGTGAAGATCGATTAAGTCACAGCACGGTTCTTCTTCCCAACAGCAGGGTAAGCTTCAAGTGGTAGATAATTATGGGTTCAGATGTAAACTTTTTTGCACATTTTTGATGAATTAAGGACGAAGGTCAGGTCATGAATCTAATGCTACAGTCTTGCTATTTTTACTGGAAATCAATGTCTGCAATTTGTAGATTGGTAGAGAAGATGTTATATTGCTTTTTTTATATATATTTTTTGTATGAACTTTCCACGACACCTGTTTCTAAATCTTTCAACAGCAATGTTTTGCAAGACACTGGGTCGTGGGAAGAGATGCTTTATGGGGTTGGCAACAAGTCGGTTCATGCCCATTTGAGCCCAAGTTTGACCCAAAAATCTGCCATTAGGCTCAAATTTAGGGATTAAATATATATATTTTATTTTAAAAAATAAAAATGATGATATTTTATTTAAAATATCCTTATTTTATTTAAACATTTTGGGCTTTATGAGTTAGGCTGGGCTGGGCTGGATGTCATAATTTTAAGATCGGCTTGAGGTCCGAAATATATTTGAGAAAAGTGAGTTCGGCTTGAAGTGTGTTAAACTCGAATTAGCTTGGGTGATTTTTTGAAGGGTGGCAACATGCCCAATTTAAGATAGAAATTTTGGTCCAACAGTAAACTACTGATGGACCTCTTGTTTGTTAGTCAAAGCGCAAATGTTGGAACTGTGAAGTGTAATTTTGATGATGTAATTTAATATAATAAGAGGATTATCATATGGTTTAGTAACAAGAGGAGAGAGAGGTTAGTTTGTTAAATGCCTCTCAAGTTTATCTATATTAAATTATAATCCTTTTATTGCTAAAGCCATTGTATTCAAAGAAGTCTTGTCTTAGTTGATACAATATGACTTCACATCAGTTGAGATGGGAGTAGATTATCTTTAGTAAAAACTGACATCAATAAGTTGGAAATAGATTGTCTTTAGTTAGTGCAGAGATTTCATGAATTAAGAATTGACATCAATAAGTTGGGAGTGATACTGAAAGAATACAAATTAGCGGCATGTGTTTTCCAATTTTTTACGTTTAAATAGATTCAAAGGCATGTAAATATGGTAGCCCACTTGTTATCTAATTCAGCTATTAGATGTCTCAATAGGCTTATTTGGAACATATCACTTGTTTTTTTTATTAAATACTCTAAATTGTGATGTTGTTTTATCTCAATAAATAATTTTTTAAAAATACAATTAGGATTATATATCTTAAATACTTTAAATTAATTAAAAATTAGGAATTTGAAGTTAATTTGTGTTTTATATTTTGACAATTACATAAATCCTGTTGGCCTTGAAATAAACAACAATTTTGTATTATTCGAGTATAATTTGAAAAGGTTGGTTTCAAATTTTTTAAATAATTAAATAAACTGACAAAATTATAATAAAACTGAAACATTCGTCTAATTCAATAAAAAAGAATTCACAATATGAGTGATTATTTATTTTTGTTTGCTAAAAATAGATCCTGTTGCCTTTGCCTTGAAATAAACAGCAATTTTTATATTATACAAGCATAATTTGAAAAGGTTGTTTTAGAATTTCTAAACAATTCAAATAAAATTATTTGATAATTATAGTAAAAATAAAAAATTCAAAACTAATTACCAACAAAAAATTCCAACTTTTTTATTTGAAACAATATTTATTTAAGATTTAATCTCATGTTTTTTTGCCACTTTTTAAACTAATATTAAAATGAGTGATTAGTCCTTTTGAACATTGGATAAGAGCTAATTTTAGATTAAGCAATCTCAATGTCTTCACTTTAAGAGCATTAGAAAAACGAACTAAAAATGAAGAGTTAGCTACTGTAATACATCGCAATTCGAAAATAATTTGGATTGTCGGAAGAGCAAATAGAAAACAAATGGTTAATAGTATGGGAGAAACAAACAGATAATTAAGAATTAAGGTTGCATAAATTGATTTAAGGATTTTATTTTTAACAACATTATTTCTTTAATCTTCATTTATTGGATTAATTTGGCTTATATATATTAATAATTAAGATTTTTAATATTGAGTTAGAATTGAAAAAATTAATAATTTAAGTATTTTATCGTATTTTTTAAAATTCAGTTATAATTACAAAATTGAAGAAAGGCTTCTTTTTATTAACCCAAACGTAAATATTAAATACAGATTAAAAAAAAAAAAGAAGGCCAAGTCCTTTTCATTGGAAAAAGTATTTAAGCACATAAAATAAATATCCAAATGGAGGACATCACCGCAGATAGTTATGGCATAATCTGGAGGCCACAGTGTCTCTTCTCTCATTTCTACCGATAACTCCATAGCCCACCTGGAACAGGCGATCTCAATTAGTACGCTTTGTATACTCTTAATCCCAATTTCTGTTATTTGAGACAATTTGACATGCATCTATCTTGCAACCAATCCATCTCTAGTTTCCTGGGACCATTTCGTTTATCATGGCTGTATTAGTATTATGCTCTTCCATTATGTGCTGTAATTATGTATATTATAACACTGCTTTCGTTGAACGCAACGGGGTTTCCACTTCAATCCATAGTAAAGGATCTTTTAGAGGTGAAAAGGCTGACACGTTGAAGTTCATACGATGTGGGTCTGTGGAAAATGGGAAGAAATGCATGAAAAGGCATGTCAATATATCACGGGTTGCAACAAGATGGGAGAAGGAATTGGTGGTGGTGAAAGGTAAGTCGAATAATGGGCTATCTTCTGACGAAGTTATGGGGGTTCTTGTCTCAATTTCAGACCCAAGTGAGTGTATTTTGTACTTCAACTCAGTTGCCGAGTTGCCCAGTGTTGTTCATACGACCGAAACGTGTAATCACATGCTTGAAGTCTTGAGTGTTCATAGGAGGCTAGAGGATATGGCTCTTGTGTTTGATTTTATGCAAAAAAGGATAGTAAGGAGGAGCTTGGAGACTTATTTGGCCATATTTAAGTGTCTTGGTATTAGAGGGGGGCTTAGACAAGCACCATACGCTCTTAAAAGGATGAGAGAGGCAGGATTCATACTGAACACGTATTCATACAATGGTCTCATCTATTTGCTACTTCAGACAGGTTCTTGTAGTGAGGCTTTGAAGGTATACCGAAGAATGATTTCAGAAGGTCATAAGCCTAGTCTAAAGACTTATTCCGCCCTTATGGTAGCTTTAGGAAGGAGAAGGAATACGGAAGCTGTGATGGATTTGTTAAACGAGATGGAAAATTTAGGACTTAGACCTAATGTGTATACGTATACCATATGCATTAGAGTGCTTGGGAGAGCTGGAAAAATTGATGAGGCATGCAAAATGTTGAAGACAATGGATGATGAGGGATGTGGGCCTGATGTTGTTACTTATACAGTGCTCATTGATGCTCTTTGTACCGCTGGAAATCTTGACCAGGCTGTGGAATTATTTGTGAAGATGAAAGCTAGCAAGCACAGGCCTGACAGAGTGACTTACATTACCTTGATGGACAAATTCAGTGATCATGGGAACTTGGATATGGTCAGACGATTTTGGATGGAAATGGAAAGTGATGGTTATGTTTCTGATGTGGTGTCGTACACTATACTTGTTAATGCCTTGTGTGGTGCTGGAAAATTTGATGAATCATTCAATCTGTTGGATATAATGCGGGACAAAAGGATTTTGCCAAATCTTTACACTTACAACACATTGATTTGTTGGCTTTTGAAGATGGATAAGTTGAATGAGGCTTTAGGTCTTTTCAACAAAATGGAAGCTCTGGGTGTTGAACCTACTGCTTTCACACATATCCTTTTCATTGACTACTATGGAAAATCTGGTGACTATGGAAAAGCTATTGCGACCTTTGAGAAGATGAAAACTAAAGGAATAGTTCCAGATATTGTTGCTTGCAATGCATCTTTGTACAGTGTTGCTGAAAAAGGTCACATTGGCGAAGCTAAAGCTATTTTTAATTGGCTTAAGAGTAGTGGGCTTGTTCCCGATTCAGTGACCTATAACATGATGATTAAGTGCTATAGCAAGGTGGGGCAAGTTGATGAAGCCATAAAATTACTATCAGAGATGTCCAAGAACAGATGTGAACCAGACGTAATTGTGATTAATTCATTGATTGATACACTTTTCAAAGCTGGTCGAGCAGATGAAGCATGGAACATGTTCTCGAGGATGGAAGACATGAAACTTTCTCCTACGGTTGTTACCTACAACACATTACTAGCTGGATTAGGGAGAGAGGGTCAAGTCCAAGAGGCAATTAATCTATTCAAGAGTATGACTGGGCATGGGTGTCGCCCAAATGTTGTAACTTTTAACACACTCCTAGATTGTCTTTGCAAGAATGATGAGGTTGATGTTGCTTTGAGAATGCTTTACAACATGACGCTGGTGGATATTACTCCCGATGTTCTCACATTCAATACTATCATTCATGGATTTATAAAAGAACATCGAGTTCATGATGCAATATGGATCTTCCATCAAATGAGGAAATTCCTCAACCCTGATTATGTAACTTTCTGCACCCTCCTTCCTGGTGTTGTGAAGAACGGACATATAGAGGATGCTTTAAAGATTGCAAAGGGCTTCATTCACAAGGCTGAGTCTGGAATAGATGGGTCATTTTGGAAAGAATTAATAGAAGGAATTTTGACTGAATCTGGAACAAAAAATGCTATTTTATTTTGTGAAAGGGTGGTATACCATCGAATTTGCTGTGATGACTCCATATTGATGCCAATCATTAAGGTTTTATGTAAGCAGAAAAACATCCTTGTTGCTCAAAGTGTATTTACAAGGTTTACCAAGGAACTGGGCATTAAACCAACACTTGAAACATACAACTTTTTAATTGATGGTCTTCTGGATAGCTGTAAATCTGAAATGGCTTGGAGTCTCTTCCAGGAGATGAAGAGTTCTGGTTGCTCTCCAAATGTTTTCACCTATAATGTATTACTTGATTCTCTTGGGAAATCTGGAGAAGTAAACGAGCTTTTTGAACTGTATGAGGAAATGCTTAGCAAGGGATGCAAGCCCAACACTATAACTCATAATATTATTGTCTCCAACCTTGTGAAGTCTAATGCTTTGGACAAGGCTATTGACTTGTTCTACAGTCTTGTAAGTGGTGATTTCACTCCAACTCCTTGCACCATTGGCCCCATAATTGATGGACTTCTCAAAGCAGGCAGACTTGAGGAGGCGAAACAGTTATTCGAGGATATTTTTGACTATGGATGTAAGCCTAACAGTGCCATTTATAACATTATGATAAATGGCTTTGGGAAAACTGGTGATGTGGATGCTGCTTCTGACTTATTCAAACAGATGGTTAGAGAAGGCTTAAGACCAGACTTGAAAACATACACTATTCTTGTCGATTGCTTGTGTACGGCTGGGAGAGTGGATGATGCCCTTCACTACTTTGAGGAACTAAAGCAGTCTGGCCTTGATCCAGATTTGGTTGCTTATAACCGTATGATTAACGGGCTTGGAAGATCACGGAGGGTAGAAAATGCTCTCTCTCTCTTCAATGAAATGCAAAGTAAGGGTATTAAACCAGATCTCTATACCTATAATTCCTTAATACTGAGTCTTGGGGTTGTTGGAATGATAGAGCAAGCATCGAAGATTTATGAAGAGTTACAACATGTAGGTCTTGAACCTAATGTGTTTACCTACAATGCTCTTATCCGTGCATACAGCATGTCAGGCAATCCTGGTCTTGCATATACTGTCTACAAGAAGATGATGGCTGAGGGATGCAGCCCCAACGGAGGAACCATTTTGCAGCTTCCAAATTAATCCTCTTACTTCAGATGTATGCAGCTGGTTACTGTCTGAACTTGTTTACTGATCTTCTGCTCAAGGGTTCTTAGGTATGCCCTGTAATTTTGTTCCCACAGATTTTCTTTGAAGATGGCTTTGACGCTAAGTTTACATTCAAACTTTTCAGGATCTGCGTTTTCCCTTTGCATATCTGTTAAAAAGTTCATTGAAGAAACGCTTGATCCTGATTAATTATGGTGCGTATCCTGATTCTGAAAATGCTGCAACGATCTCATGTATACATCTGCAGATGTCTGATTTGCTTGGCTGTTCAGAATCCATCATCTCTGGAAGCTGCACTTTCCTCCGAATACCGCAGGCAGTTTTGTTCAAGGGATCCTATCTTTTCTGCGATTAGGATGTGCATCGAAGGAGTCTAATAAGAAGTATCATATGTATATATCTGCAAATGCTGGTTTCAGTTGGCACATAATTTGTCAATCTGTGAACTATCTATGTACATTCCATTTCCATTTCCATACATTCATGGCATTCGCAATTTGTCGGGTTCATCCATTGAAGACCTATAAGCTAATCTAGCAATCCATCATGAGGCTGCCAGGCTTCACAGTAGTTAACCACGTTCAAGACAACCAAACCTGCTAATATGATTTCCAAGCATAAATGGGAGAGGAAAAAAAAGAGAAGAGGAGTTGTTTTATCTTCTTGTTTTTCTTCACCTGACTGCTTATCTACTTCTACTATAGAATGGGCATGTGATCTTAACAATTCAATTAAATTTAACTTAAGATTTAATTAAATTTTAAATTTAATATAATTTGATCCAACGTAAACTCGAGTGACACTCTTTACCTAAACTTGAACTCTTATTTTTGTTCATGAATTTAACTGTTACCCGATTCAATGAAATACCTAATTTGTAATTGCATTGCGGAACGGACACTCTCCATTTCTCATGTCAAAGAGACGGCTTTCTTGCAGCAAGTGCATATAGCCATTTATCTCTCTGCTCTTTCTTCTACAGATCCTCTCCTCCCTCTTATCTGCTCATCCTCCACAAACACCTACAAAAGATATTCCCAAAGCCCTCCCTTTCACATTTCGTCTCTCACCATGACCCCTTCTCTCTCTAAATCTTTCTCCAATCGTCTCTCTAAAATGGCCCCAGTTGGACCAAATCTCGTCTTTTGGTTACCAAAACAAAAATTTGTAAAAAGAAAGAAATTTCATACATGGATTGATAGCTAGATATGGCTTCAATTTTCCTCCAACCGTCCATAACTCTTCTATCCCCTTTAACCTGCCAGAATTGCCCTTCTGTCAAACCCTGTCTCCGCTACTCTACCTCTAAACTCTCTTGTCTCTCCTTCATGGGCTTTTTCGGGTTCTCCCCTTACATGGAGAGACGGAGTTCCACAGAAAGAAACTTTCTTTCCTTTTCGTACTCTTATTATATGCTTCTCTTGGGATTCTCGGTACCTACCTTCCTATTGTAGTTCAATAGGGTTTTGTTTGTTTCCTCCATTTAGCATACCCATTTTGATCTCTCTGTTTGCTTTGTCTTCGTGTTTCCCAGTTCGTATTACAAAAGATTCAATTTTGCATCGAGGGTTCTATTCGTTTTTTACTAATTTAGTTATTCTATGTTCTTTCTTTTTTATTTGTAGATGACATATTTCTAGGACACCGTTGGTTTTTGGTTAATCCGTGAGAATTTGCTTGGGAGATACCATGTCTAAGAATACCAAGAAAAGGCTTGCTCGTGATAGTCCTCAATCGGAAAACGGAGACTCAGACTCCATGCTTAAATTTGAACATGAAAGCCTAGTTCAACATTACTTGACTTTGCAAAAGGTTAGTCCTTTTGGTTTTCTGTTAGTTCTGTTTTGTGTTCTTAGAATTTCTTAACTACAAAATCCCACTTGAAAGTTCGGATTTTGTAAGCGATTTTGGCATGTTTAGTTCAAGAACAGAATCTTAAGAGAAGGAATTGCATTGTAGTTGTGTAACATTATTTGAGGAGAATTTCTATTTCAAGAACAATTTCGTTACATTGTTGGTGTTTGCCTTAAACTAATTGAAGTTTGAACTTTTATATCCCTTACGTACATCTTCAATTTGGGGATGGCTTCAGTTTTTCTTTTTGGTTTCTTTAGGACTTTGTTGCAAAGAAGAAAAAGTTGCAGATAGTAAATCTGAAGAGATATGCTCTTTTGGATGATATCCGGTATGTTATTACTTCACTTGTTTTTCTTATGATTCATGGCTCCTCATTTGCTAGATAGGAAGGTAATCAGCACCTGAATTGATAATGTTAAACCCTAATCTTTAGATTCCTTAGACGGAGACATAGATATTTGATGGAGATGCAAACTAATGAGGTTCAAAAAGAGAGAGGTCTTGTTCCACCACAAGATTTGTCTATGCATTGTGAGGTTGTTGAAGAGCCTTTGAGGGTGGAAGATAAGCCCAAGAGTTGTTTAACTAAAGGCAAGAGTCTTGAGAAGAAGAAAATTTCGTGGCGGGATCAACTGGGTTTGAAGGTTCAGGAGCCCTGTATATTGTCAGCCAAGGATACGTCTTGATATTTGTGTATGATAATTCATTAACTATTGATTAGCATTACATACAGAATAACATCAATTTATCTTCATTTTACATGTAAATTGTAAAGAGGAGTTTTTGATGCTTTTGTCCACAGTAAAATATCCATTTGTCAGATTGAATCCTTTGTCAATGTTTTTCAGATGTTCCTGTGATGGTAACTGTTTGAAAACAATTAAAGATGACAAATTGAGTACAGGAACATCTTCCTCTTTCTTATACTTAATCTGATTTCTTGTTTACATACTTGTGTTGCCGTATTGTTTGGGGCGTAGCCTGATACTGCAACTGAAGAATGCTAGAAGTACAATATCAGTTATTTGGCAGAGATGATAAAGAGAGGGATTGAATCTATGGCAGTACTCCCTTGAGCATTTAGGGAAGATTATTTCTCAATGCGGTATTGGCACATTCAGTTGCAGAGAAACAAATGTGACAAACGAAACATAGAGGATATCGGGTTGATAGAACTGTCATTTGAATCAGGATCTCCAAACTGGACAAGACACAGCTAAGATGGTTGTCGTATTGGAACATCTTCCTGGTTTATTGTATCTAACTGTGTTCTCCCTATAGATCCCAGCTCTTCTGCAACAACAAAGTCATTCCATTGTTTCCCAGCTCCTGTTCCTTCTGCACAGAGATCTTCCTAAATTGCTCTTCATCCTTCTTCTAAACTGATCCTGATGGTATCAAGTTCTGGTTTTCTCAATGTGATTGAATGGGATTGCTTTATATTATGTTGGAATGCTGTATATTAAATTGACTAGATTGGGGTAGGATGATAACTGAGGCAAGAAAAGCAGTGTTCATAGTTCCTCACAATGTACCGTTTATAATCAGCCTCGTGCTTTTGCTTGGCTCTCCAGCCAAAAACTTGCACAACTTTCCATTTACCTCAATTATGCTCCATCCAGGAGTTTTAACAATCCCTGATTCTTCCATGGTGTGTCTCCATCTTTCAGCTTCGTCCAACTGACCACATGACGCATACAAATTGGCAAACATCATCAACTCGCCGTCACTAAGGTAGGGAGCCCCGGAAAAAGCAAGTTCTATCACTCTTGCACCAATTCTCAGGTCTTGATTATTTACACAGGCACTAAGCAGAGCACCCAAAATGGATGCTCCAAGATCAAATGGCATGGCTTCCACTAATTGGTAAGCTTGATCCAGGCGCCTGGCCCTACCTAAAAGATCAACCATGCATCCATAGTGCTCTAACTTGGGAGATATCCCAAACTCCATTTTCATGCAATCAAATAACTGGCAACCCTCTTCAATGAGACCTGAATGGCAACAGGCGCTGAGTAGGCATATAAAAGTAATGTCATCAGGTTTTACACCATATAGTCTCATCTCGCCGAAGAGCTTGAGAGCTGCATAGCCATGACCATTAAGTGCCAGTCCAGAGATTAAGGCATTCCAACAGTAAATATCCTTTACTTGAGACTTGTAAAACGCCAACAAACATTGTTCTATGCTTCCACATTTGGCATACATATCAATCAAAGCTGTAGTTACATGGGGACTCGATGCAAGTCCATTATCAATGGCGTATATGTGTACTTCTTTGCCTTTTTCCAGTGATCCCAAATGGGCAGAGGCAGATAAGACACCAGTTACTGTAACAAAATCAGATGCACAACCTTGAGCTATCATTTGGCCAAACAAATCAAGAACCTCTTCGTAGAGTTGGTTCTGTAAACATCCTGTAATCATTGCGTTCCAAGTGATGACATTTTTAATGGGCGTTTCCCTGAAAAATTCACCAGCTGTTTCCATATCCCCAACTCGGGCATATGCTGTTATAATCGAGTTCCAAGAAACAGAATCTCTCAGAGTCATTTCATCAAATACTCTCCGAGCAGAAACTATCATCCCTTTGCTCGAATACCCAGAAATCATAATATTGAACGAAGTTAAATCCTTCAGAGGCATCGAATTAAACAGATTCAACGCCTCCTCCATCATCCCATTAGAAGCAAAGGCATCCAACATGGAGTTCCAAGCAACGACGTCTTTTTTAGGCATTATATCAAACATTTTACACGCATCGGCGACACGGTTAAACGTACTGTACATGTTCATCAAAGCAGTCTGTACAAAAGCATGGGTGGCAAAACCAGTTTTCAAGGTGTGGGCATGGAGGGCAAACCCAACACAAGAGGTGGAACAAGTCCCAGCTGCTTTGAGCAGAAGTGGGTACGTGTAGTTGTCAGCAACAATACCCAGGAGCTGCATATTGAGGTAAGTAAGTATAGCTCCTTCTGGGTCTCCCACGTGAATTCGCTTCTTGATACTCTCATTCCACTTCCTCTGCACAGGTGTCGGTAAGAAGCCGTTGCAGGCTAAGAGCGACATTTCTTGGTATGGAACCGAGCCTGAGGTCTCGAGATAGTGACTTTCACACCTTTCAGTTTAGCCCTGGAATGGTTCTGCCTAGATTTGGATACTGGCTTTACTTTTTATCCTCACTTTTCTTGATAATTACATTGAAAGTTTTGGATTTTCAGCCAGAGTCTCCCTTATCCTGCATCGCCTATTATTACCATTATTTACCTTTTGGAAGAGATTACTTCACCAAGAGAGATAATAAAAAACAGAACATAATATGGCCAATGAATTTCTGAAGAATTACATCTCTTAATCTTTTTGACATAAGCATACGAGGAAAATTTTTTCCTTCAACCAAATTTGAATCAGATGAGCAATAAGCTATGGATATGGACCTTCAGCGAAAGACAGGCAAGGAAATATCATTTCCATATCCTACATTTTCGTCAGCTCATTAAGGTTCTGCTTCTAGACGTGTCAAAATTCAATCTCTGTGTTAAAGACGAGATGGTTCTGCACCGTACAAGAACGTTGAACTTTCTGCCTACAACTTTGAGCAATTTCTTAAATCCGGATAGTGTTGTTGAAGTTTTACTTTCCATCCATGTTGCTTACCAGAGAGACCAATTCAACGTTTTCGATCACTTGAGTTTCAGTTCCCTCTTTTGTGCCAGAGATTTCAGTTGGTAGTATAGTAGCATTCTGATCAGCTTTTGGAACCAAATATAGCAGACAAAGTGGACTGAGTCTCAATAAGTTTCTGATCAGGATGGCCAGCCAGAGGTTATCAAATGTTGTCCGAGTAACATGTAATACATGAAGTAGGAGCCCTCCAACCCATGAAGCGGTGAAGAGTCCAAAGTTATCAATCGACATGAGCAGAGCAAAGAAAGTTCCTTCAATTCCAGGGGGACAAAGCTTGGAACTGAGTACAAGAAGAGGCATCCATTTGAGCCTTCCAATTACATGAGAGAAACTCGCATCAAACGCAGCAAAAAAATAATCTGGTATTCCAAGTTTCAAGTTTAATCGTGTCACCATCATCAAATCGAGCATCCCAATCAAACCAAAGAGGAATTGAGTCCAAAATAGCAAATCTCTGAAGGGATGATCTTTAAGAATATTTTGATAAAGTAATGCCCCCAAGAAGGACCCGGCTGCAGCAAACGACGAAATGAAACCAATGGTATCCTGCTCAAAGCATGCACAGGCAATGTTGCTAATATAGTTGTTATAAGCATTGGTCTAAGCTAACATAATGCATGCATAAATTTTACTTGAAATCATTTGTGAATCAAGAGAAAATAAGTGGAATCAAGTGGTTCTTGGAGATTAGATATCTTGATAATATCATGCGTCACTGTCCAGAGACTGGAAAGAACAAGTACAGAATCATATACCTGGGAGAAGGATGGGCCCTCCTTTGAATCTGTATACCAGTAGAACAACCCTTCATGAATGTTCAAACTCAAAGCGAGGGATAAGTACATATACAAACATGGTCTCCACACTTCTGGGAACTTCAATGTATTCCACATAGACTTGCCAGCTTCAAAGATATTATTCTGGTGTCCCTGAGCAACCCATGATATTTCAATCTGAAAGTGGAAATATCGAGTAAAAGAAAGAAGTGCGGAAAGAAATACCTCTCTATAAGCAGGATTTTGGTTGTTGGATTCATTGAGTATTATTCCTACCAGACATACAAGTCCAGCTGGAATTGTCAGCAAGCCTAGGACCCCCTACCACAGAAGACGAATAAGTCTACCAACACATTCTTAAATGGAGGAATGTAAATTGTTAAATCATAACAGAGTCATGAATATGCAATTAAGTCAAGAAGCAGCAACCTTGGGGCCAAGTAGGCGAACAAAAACACCACTCATGAAGTATCCCAGTAAAGCACCAATCGATGAACTGAAAGCACACAAGCTCTGCATGTCAGATGCAAGTGTAGGATGAATATTACTGTTCTCTGCCACACAAGCATCTATCGTCACGTCTGCCATTGCTACATACATACTTTGAGTAGTCAATAAAACTACAGCAAACAGAATATGGAGCTTCTCATTCAAAGACAACAGGAGTGTGGAGACCACACCAAGGACGCCTGAAATAGACATGAGGAACAAAAGATAGAAAAGAAAATATTATTTTACGTTTGATAATGCAAAATAGTGAATAATATGTTGCTTTTACATAATCATGCAATTCAATTCCATCATGTATTACACAATGGCTCTCAGTGAAAGATATTCATGTCAAGCATTCTCCACATGAGTTATGGACTTGAAAAGAAGGAATCTATATGATGAACCTTTTTCACTACATTGAGTTTGGATGGTATCTTATTCCAGTGCATACAGTTGAAACAGTGAGAAAGAATCACACATAATGCTCGAGTTATGCAAATGACAACGACAAGGTAGAAGTTGCATATGAAAGAATGTTCACATTGTACAAAACTTCCGACATTTCAAACTCCAGTTTTAGACCACTAGCAATTTATACAAAAAGCTTTAAATACAGGGTCTTTATATTTTAGCTACAGAATAAATGAAAAGTTCTCACATTCTTATGCTAGCAGGCTCCTACACAAAGCAATGGCAAATCGTCGTCAGACAAATAGATTGTAGTTCCACGTAGACATTTGGAAGAGAGATTAATTTCCCCAAACTTAGCAACAAATGACAGTCTTACTCCACCAGGTAGATATATTTTCTGTAATGCCATGTACATGCCTTAATTGAGATCTGGAATTCTTGAAACACTTACATATTAGGTTATATCTAACTTAAAAGAAGGCATCCACATTAATGGATTCCATCCAACAATCTGCAAAAATATGATATGTCAATAGTAAGGAAGATCCTTCCTTCTCATTTCCAGAAGCAAACCTCCCTGAGCATTTTGCATAGCTCTAACAATGTCACCAAAGTTTAAATAATTACATTAATCATACTTGGGTTCTATATTCACTACTAACAACCATGGCATCTTTCTTTACTTCCAAATAACCACCGAAAATTCTTTCCTTTCTGGGTAAAGCTCCTTCTTGTGCATTTTCCCAGAAGCTTAAGATGCCAATTGATTTTGATAGGAGGTTAACCACTATATCACCAACTCTCCCTTCTCATACGTGCTTTAAAGCCTACACTGATTAGAACTTCATCTCTAACTTATTTCACATCAATCCAAAACGTGCAGAAAGATTAAATCTCTACAATAGGAAGTAAAGCATAAACATCCCAGCAAACTCCTCAACAAGTTCTATGCTATATAAGTCCAACCTTGATCTCAATTTCCAAGCACACCCTTTACCTATTTTGGGGTCTAAAACGCTACTTGCTGGTCAAATGGCGAAAGAAGCCAGTTCAATTACCAATTTGGTACAAAGAATTAAGTGGATGGAGTTAGGCAATGCTTGAAACTTTTCATGTTTGCAATTTCGAAGAGCATAAGTGAACATGTAAACGAGATCTTATATCAATGACAAGCTCAAAAATGGAAAACAAAAGGCTTTTTTTTTTTGAAGAGATCTCAACACAAAACGGCAAGGTAAATGATGGGGAAGAAATCCCAACTGCTAATATGCAAAAACTTACCAGCAAAGACGAAATAAGGGCGTCTACGATACCCCAGAACTGGAAGAACATCTGTGAGGAGACCCCATACAGGCTTAACAAGCCAAGGAATCGAGATGATCCCTTGATAAATCTGAGACTCAGAAGGCTGAACCTTTTGAACATCCTTCATATAATACTCCGTCCCCACACGAGCTAAAGCTCCACCAAGCCCCTGACTTATTCCATACACAATAACTACCGCAAGCACATAGCTCCAATGCGTCTCAGACGCGAGCCTATTCAGCCAATATATCGGAGCCAACAAGCGGTGAGAAGAACATCGTCTTTCTGGTTTATGCTCTTCATAAGCTTCCTCATTACAGGGTCGAAGACTCAATGTCTCAGATTCTTCGTTAGAGAGTCGTAGACTCTTAGCCTCCAACATGATTCACTCACTCACTCTCTATCCAAACTCAGATTAGCTAGAAAAAGGAACAAACGGAGAATAAGGAGGAGGAAGAAGTTTCAAGGAATAACAATTTCTTCAGTCAGTACAATGTCAGATTCAGCCCAACCAGCCTGGTGACTCTGCGACGACTTTTTTGAACACGCCCACAAGGTATATGCCTCTATATATATATACCAACGCCCCCAACAGAAATAGTGCTTGTAGTTGAATAAATGGTACGTATGGAACCGGTGATCTTATTAACTGAAATGTAAAATTTGGATTTTTTATACTATAAAATTATAAAAATCAAATCGTTATGGGCTAATCCGACCAGATATTTCATTTACTGTATTGAAGTTAACAAATCCATATATATATATATACACACACACACACACGTGACAATGATACCATTGGTGTCTGAAATGAG
Organism: Erythroxylum reticulatum; assembly: GCA_025504915.1. NCBI lineage: Eukaryota > Viridiplantae > Streptophyta > Magnoliopsida > Malpighiales > Erythroxylaceae > Erythroxylum > Erythroxylum reticulatum. The sequence goes on from JANSVA010000001.1 coordinate 32,386,931, forward strand.
CAAGATGACTCCGTGACGGCCGGGGGAAGAGTAATGATAAAGCCAACTAACGAGCTCCGAACTTTCATCAAAGTCTATTCAGTACATAGGATTGGTCTGGTCCGTTTCCAGGAATAGGATTTTGAGACTTGTTACTAAACTTGGGAATCATGTCAGTTTCAGGATCAGGATTATTAATAAACATCAAACACTAGCATTATGATGAGATGACTTAAACAAAAAGCAATTCTGGCACTGAAACTAGTTGTTTATGGAGTATTACTTGCCTACTCATTTCTCTTTTTGGCTATTTTTCATAAATAAATAAACTTGCTACTAACCACCTGATAAGATTATTACATTCCAATATACTAATCTTTTCATTGCGCAGGGTTCCAATCCAATATTAAATAAAGCGGTGTTTTGCAGTTGTATGTGAATATATATATCCTATAGAGACAAGAAAAAAAGCTGCTTACTTTGTTTCCAATGCCTTGTTAAACTAACTTGCTTGGCTTTGTTGAGTAGTTGTACTAGGAGCACTGAATCCACTGATCTGAAACCTATACCTTGGGGATCATTGTTTTTGACAATTATAAGCATATATTATAACCCTTTAGTTTTAAACTTGACCTAGTAATTCCAAGCAGCAATTCTAGCAGCCCTAATGCAGTTGGTTCATGTGAAACAAACATATAGTAACTCGACCAAAATGATTTATTCCTGAGACTAGGAAAGCCATGTTAGGTTTGTTCACAAGATAGAAAACAATACAACTATGATCCAACGATCATGAAATATTATTCATATTTGCATTGCACTAGCTGAAAAAATATACCAAATTCGCCAAGGAAGCTTAGCAAGTCATAACTAAACCAAAATCCACCATCATTTCATCTCGGGTAGCTCTGCTCCATATTCATCAAACATGGCAAATCAAACAGATAACCATGTCCAAATGTGAATTGGATGAAATGCAAAAGGGCTAGCATCAACCAGAAAATAAATAAATGTGTTTTAGAAGTCATTACAAAACCTAAAGCATCAAAATTTCACAATAAGACAATTGCAGAAACTGCCACATGCATTGACAACACAAAAACCCTGTTCGTCCTCATAAGCAAATAGCAGTTATTTCCAAGATCCAAATCAGTAATGTAGAGATTTTAAACACTCATTTCATGCTTTAAGTTCAAGATTCAATTGATTTTTACCACTGCAGTGGAACCAATAGTAAGCTTTGCCCCTCCTCTCCAATGGCAAAAAGTAAGATATGAACCCCTTAAAAGATCCGTCCCGCATGAAGGCATTTATGGTTTTTCCATTTTATCATACTTCGTTCCAAGAGCTACTACGAACTAGCTAACTGGATATTCATCCTATCAGCCCAGTTGTATAGATACCCCGATAGTTGATAGTTCTCAGAAACACGAGCTTTCTTTTCCTACACCAAGTTCATGCCCTAACACCAGAAGCACCTTCAACCACTTTAAAGGTTCAGAACTTCTGAAAGCTTTGGGCTGCTATACAACACCACACAAGCAACCAGAGCGCCCAAAAGATTGGCTAAGCAAATAGTGTTCGAAACCCATGCAGAAACAGAATTGTCATCAAACAGTTCGTCACATCAAGCAGAAGTAAATAGTCCGACAAGAAATAACGGATTCACACATCATTTGAGTACTTACTGACAACAGTAAAATGACTAAACATCGTAAATTCAAGCATTTAAAGCTAAACTTGACACAACTTGAACTTGTTTATATAATCACGGAATGTTATGAACATAACAAAAGGCATTCATTACTCGATGCCCCCAAAGCAGAGAGCCTCAAACCGACACCACCTAACACGTACCAAAGGAAACCAACCAACAGAGTTCAATACAGATACAACACAACGAAAGCTTCAAACTTTTTTCCCCATTATTTAAGAGACCACACGACCAACAACAGGGTATTTAGCTTCAAACTTCTTCTCCCAGTCAGTAAGAACATCGATCTCCTTGTCGGAGAGCCCATCCAGAGAAGGGCAAACATCTTCTTCGTTCTTGCTCATCTTGGCAAGAGCTCTGCTGGCGTCTTTACCGGCGAACATGGAGTAAGAGCCACCGGGGCCGTAGAAGTTCTTGCCGGTGGAGACATCGAAAACTCGACACTTGATTGCTACGTAAATGGGCTTTGATGGGTCTGAACCATTGTAGTGGCTCAGTTGCTCCGCCGTGAACTCCATGGTTTGGGTGATTGAGGAAAAGGCTGATGGGATTGGGTATTAAGGACTGGGGACTGGGGAAAGACAATTCAATTCAATGATTTTGGGAATGGTAGGTATTAGGTAACGCAACTACCAAGTAACTGGATATGGACACGACACCCCATTTCTTGTGTGAATCAAAACGATGATCTTAAATTTCCTCCACATTTTTGGGTTAAATGAGCCAAAAACATTAAATATTTATCAATTATAAAATAAAATGCATCCAAAAGCTAATATTTAACAACATTTATGGCTTTTAATACATTAAAAGGGTAATTTCTTGCATTATTACACCTTCCTTTTGTTTTATGTTTTTATGTCTTACAATTTTGCTTTGTGTTTACAAATCAAGATTTTTCTCATAATTATACAACTAACCTAGAAATATTCTAAATAGTAACATTTTTCGTAAACTTAAAACAAAAAATTCTTAAGCCAATCATACTAAAGTTATTTTTAAGATATATGTTATGATATCCCAGTATTTAATTTTGGATACTATTAAACTTAGTTGGATTTATGTAAGACTCTTTCGAAATAAGTTTGATAAAGTTTAAAATTTTAATTAAGATGTGATTTAAATAGATATCCTATTTTGTGACAAATGGCTATTTAAAGAAGCAAAATTTTCTAAAAATTTGATTTGATTATAGCAACTGAATTGTGGCTAAAATTTGGGTAAGATATGGGTTGAAGTAGTGTTGATTTTTAGCATGAAAAATATAAGTTTCATATGACTTTGGTAGCTGTGATTTTAGGAATGTTTTTGATGTGATATTATTTGGTGTGTTGCTGAATTTTCGGTTAAGTGGATCACATGGTTTTGGGGTTGATATTTTGGTTGTGAGTATGATTCTCTGTAGTTATGCATTTTTTTATTCTTAAAAAAAAATTATTGTGGTATCACACGTGAAAGTAATTAAATAATGTGAGAATTCTACAAACGTAAGCAAGATATATCGAGCTACGTTACTAAATCTTGGGTATTGATTTGTTTATTTTGAGTTTAATATTTTTGTTTTTTTATTTGTGTTAAAATTAACTATAGCTGAACCAAAATTTTTGTAAAATTACATCCTTTCAAATTTTTAGTTATAATTTTGTTAAATATAAGCTTGACAAAATTAGCTCGGCTTAAGTTGAAATTTTTTGTTAAATATAAGCTTGACAAAATTAGCTCGGCTTAAGTTGATTAAATTTTAAGTTGAGTTTGATTTTATTTTCAAACTTTTAAAATTTAGGTTGAACTGTCGTATTTAACTTTTATCAAGACACAATATTTCTTTTTTGGTGTAAAAAGACGTCGTTTTTAATTTTTTAAAATATAGATATATATTTAATCTCGGAGTAAACTTGGATCCTTTAAGTCCAATCAGAATTTGAGCTAAAGGCTAATCTAACCTTATCCATTGCCATCTTTGACCGGATATAAATAACAGTACGGGAGTTGTGAAAATTGTTAAAACTTAAAACTTCTATCAGCAACTTAAAGCTTTCATCCTATCTAACAACAGTTCCCCTCGTAATTGTTCATCCAAATCCAATCAAGTTAAAGATTGAAAAGGAAGAACAAACAAAACAAAACAATAACAATAGCCTATATTTATCCTCTTAAACCATCTGAAACTGCAATAATCCCAAGTCTGTTTACTAAATGACATCAAATTCAAGTGAGTCTCCGCTGTAACATGTCCACTGCAGATCTAACGAACCAATTGTGGAGAATGCAGAATTTTAAGTTCGGCAATCCATTGTTGATGCTCATCCCAGAATTTTCACATAACGAGTAACTTAATGCAGAGTAATACCACCACCCGAATATTCAACCTCCTGCAAGTGAAGATTAAAATCGTCACCAATAACTCCAGGCTAACATAGGTCATTGAAGCGTCTTGTCACGACAAATATGGTGCTCGCAAAAGTTTATCAAGTTAATGGCGAAAAAATGTAGGGTAAAGACAAGCTTGAAGTAACCATGTCCGGAAGCAAACTTCTCAAGGTTTGTGCTATTGATGGATTTGTAGATCATTCAGGAATCATGAACAACGAATAATGAACCGTATTGACATCATATTTTCATTAAACGATATACTTCTCGAGACAAAAAAAGATGACCTAAGCCAGTCTGATGCGTGGGTTGGAAGAAGGCCTAATGTGTTAAGCTGCCAGAATGGAAGATTTACATAAGCAGATAAAACACTGGATGTGCTAAATTCTTTTTAACTGTTAAAAAACGTAAGTTCAGCAAGATAAGGACAATAGATCTTACCTTCCATGTACCCAGAGCCAAACCCCCTAAATTTAGGGCAACAAAGAGTAACTTGGGCCCAAGAAGATCTACCTTACTGTCTTTATAAGGGTCAAAAACTGCAGATAAGGAATAAAATTCTGAACAATGACCTTCATAAGCAGTGTATGTAAGCAGGATATATCATATAAACTGTAATGAGAAAAGGCAGCAAACGGAACAAGGTCTCCAATGTAAAGAAAATAACAAGGCACATGTTATATTCAGAAATATAGCACCTTTTACAACAGCATAACAGGATGTATAAACATATTGTTAGAGATCGTACATTATGAATGATGTCCTCTTTGGCAATTGGCCCCATTAGGCTTTCGCATGTGGAGGAATTTTGTGGATAACAATAGGCTTTCCGTTAATACAAATAAGATCATTTCTTTTTGGCATATATGCGAGTGACCTATCTTGCTAATTGAGATGGAACACATGTTTAATCAGTAGTTTGCTAATTGAAATATATTCCCTAACAATATCAATGTAAATTCACTTGCCACCATTATCAGACAACCAAACCCATCATTCATCCTAAATTACAAAGGCACATCTGGCCTACCAAAATTCCCAAAAAGAGAAACAAAAATTTACAATCATACTAACAAGTATAGAGATATTCCTAACATATCTATTTCATTCTTGTATCCTATGTGATCATGAGGTATAACAAACAGCATCAATGACTTAGAAACACTAAATCACAACGCTTACCATTCAAATATAATGCATCTCCACATAAAAGGCACCGCTAAAATAGAAAAATTATGAAAATAGATTAAAAAAAAAAAGAAGTATAAATCAAAGCCTGAGCTTTCCAATTAGCCTCCGCATCCTTCTTTTGCTTGGTCAGTGTGGAATCGTCCTGTATGTGAAAAACAGAATGGAACTTAAAGAAGAAAAAAGAGTAGGCAAATTCAATAAGATCCACACACACACAGATAGAGATAAAGAGAGAAACCTGGTCTTGAGAAGAGCGAGAGAAGCCGGGGGGATAGGGAAAGTCGCTAGAAGAAGGAGTTGTGGTGAAATCGACTGCCCATCTCCGGCCAGAACCCATCACCGCTTTTCCCTCGTCCATCTCCGTTCAACTCTACTGGGACTCCGTTGTTAGTTGTTACAGCTGATATATGCACACACCTATATTTTAAAAATTGGACGCGAAGTTCATATGATAACGGGAGTGGCTTAAGGTGTATTTCTCGGAATTAAACTTTTCTTAAATTAACTTTTATAAAATAAAATTTAAAATATAATAAAAAGATTTTTATATTTCTCGGAATTAAACTTTTATTAAATTAACTTTTTTAAAATATAATAAAAAGATTTTTATTTATAAAAAATTCAAATTTTAATTCAAAAAATTCGTTAAATGAAGATTAATTGATTTATTTTAGTTTATAAAAGTTTCTTGATTTATAAAAATTAATAAATTGATCAATTATTAATAATGAAAATAAATCGAATCAAAAAAATTAAATGATTTTAAATTTTTACTATTAAATAAATTGATTTAATTTAATAATACATGTATAATATTCATTTTCATATTCATCTTAAACTTTAAAAAGAGAGTTTTTTAAATTCAATTAAGAATTTAGTACTTTGAAATATAGGGAGATCTCCAATTTCAGTTCAATTTAGCTAACCCAAGTACTCATGGGACGTGATCCTTTGACCTCCTTTTTTTATCTTTACCCGGTTTTATTAAATTTTAGCTATTTATTTATATAAGTCCCACATAAATAGATGGTTGAGATTAATTGAGACAGAATAAGAATAGGAAAAAAGGCACCGAAGATTTGAAGGCCATGCTTATACTTTTAAATAAATTGCTAAGATTCAATAAGACATAGTAGAAATAGAAGAAGATGGACAGATGATTTGACAGATGATTTGAAAGCTGTACCTGTCCTTCTAATTTTGTTACCTCTTCACAATTCTTCCCATCAATCACCTTTTGTTGCACTCAAAAAGATTTACTTGACATAGCTTCTGTCTTCTGCTATCATCATCCTATTGTGCTTAGGTCTTCTTCTTGTTTCTTTTTTTTTTTATGCTGGAGCTTAAAACTTACAAGGAAGCTAAGCTTCCTAGTTTAATGAACAACAAAGTGAATTGCGAATTGCAGAAACTACATTTTCCCACAAATTGCCATAACATTCCCAATCGTAACCGTAATTTAAAACCTTGATTGGACCATAAACATATTTTGACAACTCATCTCTTTCCCTCCTAGTGAGACAGCAATATGATTCAATTGGGTGTATACAATGATTTATTTGAAAAAATATATAACGTTAAGTTGATTATAGAAGGGTGTATAGATAAAAGACTTCTTCTCTTGGAGCAAAGATGTAATCTTCTTATTAGTTGTTGCAACAATCAAGGCATGATACTAAGAGCAATTGGATATCAATAATATGTTTATGAAGAGGGGGAGGAAAAGGACGAGGAAGAGGATGGAGTGTACATGTATTTGCAACCGGGTTCCAGTTACTTAGCCACCACACCTTGTTATGTACTGCTAGCACAATCCTCCCTACCTTCAATATCCTCAGCTGAATAAAATATTCACACATTGCTTGTCAAGCGTGGGGCTAATATCATCTCCATGTCTAGGAAGCTGCACATGAAAGAGGGCAAAACAGAAGGGGAAGTTTACATTCCGGCAGACAGAAAAGAACTGACAACATTTTTCTTAATAATCTTTAGGGGCTTCATAGTTTTCCTGATCAAATTACATGGCGGCTAAAAGAGAGCAATGATATTAGGCCTTAAAAGACAAAGCAAGAAGATGAAAAGTACTCCTATTAAGTCCTCTGGACACCGACTGACCTTATCAAAACTGGCACATGGTAGAACTGTTATGTTGCACAAGAATACTGGGGTAAAAAATTCCTCTGCCTGACCAACTCATGAAGATCATGAACAATCTTGAAGACTGCATCAGGTCTTGCCATCTTTAATGCATTTCGAGACATTGTCTTGAGTTCCTCTGCCTTTGGACCAAACCATTGACCTACTATATTTGCAATCTCTTTGGGTGACTTTGAAAATTTCCCACATCCATTTTCAACCACATAAGGTACATTCCCGACCTCCTTCATGTATCAAAAAGACATCATTGAGATTACCATGCTCCAATAATTTTAAGAAAAAGCGAAAATAAAAAATTGCTTCTATCGTTTAAGCAGATTACACAAACTTTCAAGTACAATGTAGGATATTCAACAGCCTACTGACAGAATATCATTCCTGGAGAAACGTAACACAGGAACATAGCCTGTGAATTTTAAGACATTAAATCTATGCAAGATTAACTGGAGGAGGCGCAAGGAGATGATTAAGTTCGAGTCCTGTATATTGCAATTACTCAATCCTCCTTAGAGGACCCTGGATATGCCCATTTTAAACTCCAAAGACAATGTAAGCAGAATGCTTAACCTTGTTAATTTATCGATAGGATATCCAAATTTAATAATCAGTTCCTTGCTTAGGTTACTTAATCAATAATCAGTCGCAATTTGTACCTCATTTAGGCAGTTAAGTAGTCCATACATTAGCTTATTACCAATGAAAGATTTTTTAATGCAAGTTATTAGGACCAATAGCCGTAATTAAAACTTCAAAGGACAATAATACTTAATGCTAATATACAATAACATAATGTGAATAGTCAACTTACTTGTCCAGCTATGTAACCATTCAAAATTATAGGGAGCCCTCGTATCAAAGCCTCTGCAATAGTCCCTGGACCAGCCTTCAGTAGAATGCAAGAAGTAGTTCAGTTATTATTCATCTGTGGTCAGAAAAATTACAACCACGACCACAAAAAGCTTACCTTCGTTATAATGCAGTCACAAGCACCCATAGACTCCTCCATTTTCGTTACGAACCCTTTCACCTATTAAATAGAGCAACTTCTTTAATGCTATATAATTAGTCATGGTTCACCACCAATGCATGTATATGCTTATTTTGTATTACAATATATATGCTTATTTTGTATTATAACTTACCATGAGTAATTGCAACCTACCGCAGCAAGTTGATGGGCGTATACTGGAATATCTACCACAAGTAATGATGCAATGTATAATAGAAATATTTATAGATTTACCCATTATCAATTTCGGATAGAGGATAGGTAGAGGTAAACAATGTGCAAGTGAAAGAAGTACATATTCGTTTTCCACCAAGAGGAGTGGGTTTCATATAGAAACATCTTATATATTCATTACCACACAATCCAAGTACAGATGCATGCATAATTCAAGATTTCGGATGATCTTTTTTGCTTTGAATTTGCATTGGAAAGATGCTAAGAAGTACCAGACAAAAATTCAGGATCACTACTGGCAAAAACAACATCAAGCCACCAAAAAAAATAGTTCAAAAGATTTATGGTTACAATAAAGTTTGATTAGCAAACTGTACTTGCTCTAATGAAGACTTTTAAGACAGTATGATACCTGAACAGGAATCTTCCAATCAATTGACAGCAATTTGTTGGCAAGCTTTTTATTGCGGCCACATATCACAAGGATCTGACCAATTGGTTCACCAAGGTTCTCATCATATAGTGAATTCCCAAGTTCTCTTGCAGTTGCCTCAATTGGGCCCATTCCTTCCCCTCCTCCCATCAGTAACACGGCTGGAAGATCCTCATCCATCCCTAGTTCTCGCCTCAGTTCATCCTATGGCAATATCATGGATTCGGTTAAAGGACAATAGTGAATATTATGGATAATATTGCATTAATCTCCATGACATTCCTATGAAGGCCTTCTTTTGGCTATAAGAAGAGATCATTTTCATTACATGACAATTGCTGACATAGAGTTCTAAAAGCATAAATTTGATCAGGTAGTATTTGAATTCTTGAATATTACAGGACAAAGAGGTATCTGTGAAAAAAGCATGTCAAGTTGTGTATATTTATTGTGTACCATTTTTTAAAAAGTCAATTTCTTGGTATCCCATAGGTTGTGGGATTCTAATAGATTCTTCTCCTTTCCTAGAGAAGTATAGAATCCTAGGAGACCGTTTTAATTTCCTAGAAGAGTAATTGTTTCTTATTTTTCCTCCTACTCTAAGGTGTATATCAGCATGTAATCCTAAATCATCTGAAAATAAAACAATTCACTTTCCCTTCTATTTTGTGACATGATATCACAGCCTTAGGGTTTCTAAGGAAAATTCTGTAGCGGCCTTCATTGCAATTTCTAGCAAACTTCATTATTGCGATAGCCAATCATCATGTAGCCTTCATTCTTGCACTTTCCTAACCTAACATACTAGTTTTTATCATTGCAATTTCTTTCTTTAAACTCTACTCATAAAAGCTATGTCAGAAATCACTGAAAGTAATTCTATCCAACTAGTAAAACTATCCTCAGAGGTAATGGAATTGGACTACTATAGGACTGTTGAGCTGCAGTGTAGCAATTGTTATGCTAAAATAAAAGATTTTATTAAAAAGGATAGGGTGTATGATTTTCTTGCAGGTTTGAATCCTGAGATTGATCAGATAAGGATACAAATTTTGGGAAAAGAAGAAGTTCCTTCACTGAATTAGATAATCTCACTCGTTAGAGCTGAAGAATGTAGAAATGAGATGGTTGAACCACAAATTGTGAAAAAATCAGCACTGAATATTACGGCAGAAATTACCAAAAAATTGCCAAACAAATGTACGAAGCATGGGAGAGCTGAGTTCACCAAAGGAGGGCAGAACAGAAATGGTACCAAAGATCCCAAAGACAACCTTTGGTGTATATACTGTAAGAAATCAAGACATACCACACAAAGTTGTTGGAAATAGCAGGGTAAACCACCAATCCAAGAATGGGGCAACAAGGGAAACTAACAAAAGGCCTCTAGTTCAGCCCACATCACTCAAAATGATCAAGAAAAGCTGGAATAATTGGAAGAATTCAATAGTCAAGATATTGAGAAGCTTAAAAGGATACTGGGTCAGCTAGACAAAACATCACATGCGAATTCATTAGCTCTCTCAGGTTATCCTTCTTGTTTAGTTGGATTTAACCTCGAAAAATTCCTTTTTGTCATTTATGGGTAATAGATTCAAGCACCACAGACCATATGATCCACTCATGCAATCAATTTAGAACTTATACTCCTTGTCCAAGTAACAAAAAGGTTATTGTTGCGGATGGGTCCCGTATCATTGTTGTTAGCATAGGAGACAAACAACTTATGCCATCAATCTTATTAAAAAATGTCCTTCATGTTCTTAAGTTATCCACCAATCTTGTTTCTATACATAAACTAACCATTTTGTACTCTTCCTTTTCTGAATTTCGGGACCAAGGTTCGAGGAAGAGGATTGTACTTGCTAAGGAAAAGGACAGGTTGTACTGCTTGTAAACTTCGAACCAATAATCTATCATCAATAGTAATCTATCTTTATCAATTTTATCACCATCAAAAAGGGATGTTATTTTGTTTCATCATTCTCGTCAGGGACATCCACTGTTTACAACTTTAAAGATCATGTTTCCTTCTCTTTTTAAAGGGACAGATGTAGTGAGTTTTCATTATGATGTATGTGAGATTGCCAAACATACCCTTGTGTCTTTTCCCGTTATCGATCAAAGAACTTCTACCCCTTTTTATTTAATTCATAGTGACAACTGGGGTCTTCTCATATCCTGATATCACTGGTGCTAAATTGTTTGTATTCTTCATTGATGATTACAATCGTGTCACATGGATTTCTTGTTGAAAACAAAATTAGATATGAGTAACATTGTCCCTAGTTTTCATTCTATGATACAAAATCAATTTGGTACTAAAATTAAGCAATTTCAGTCTGATAATGCAAAAAAAATATTTTAGCCAAAATTTGAAATCATACTTTCAAAAAGAAGGCATTATTCATGAATCATCTTGTATCATGGTTGTATCTATACACCACAACAAAATGGAGTGATTAAAAAGAAAAGTAGTCATCTTTAAAATACCATTTACAGCACACTATTGCATCATATTGTACCAAAACAGTACTGGGGGAATATCTAAATTCATATGTTAAGCAGTTTAGGGTACCAACCTTAGGTCGAATAGGCTTCACGAAAGAAGGTCTTATAGGAAGGCCATAAACCTTAATTTGGGAGGGCTGAAGCCTAGCTTTCAATGCCCTCTTTGCGACATCTTCTGTCGGGCAATAGCATCTCGTTACAAGCTTATGGAACCTAAACATAAATTTAAATGAAAGGTAAACATATCTGCAAAACATACTTTCATCAAAATCTCTCCACTTGCAATATTATACCATGTTGGATGGCATGTACTAAGATCAGTGATTACAGTGGTGAACACTATCTTTCGTAGAAGACCCTTGGCCCTCAATATACGAAGAGGAACATGTTGCATCAAAGGATGCACACTAATAATGATGTCAGGCTGGTATTTCATTAACCCTTTGGCAACCTCACTGCAAGAATGGAAACAAAGTTCATATTGGAGAAAAAAAAGGACAGTAAGACTAAAACTTATCCAGATTAATACAATGTAGGTCTAATACAAAAGAATGAAGAAGGTATTGGATAAAAAATAAAAAAGATTTCTTGTCAAGAATCTCATTTTTTATTTCATGTAGTTGTGAAGGAAGTGTCTTATATCAACAACCATGTTGACAAGGAGATAGTTAATAAAAAACATTGAAAATGAGGCTTATATGATCATAAAATTTGAATATTAGATATCATGGTTCCTAAGTTATGTCATTATGAAAAATGTTCCTATTAATAACCAGTTACACATTGCAAATCAAAAATACAAAGAGTAAGTTCAGTAGCAAAGCTAGAATGAAAGCCATCTGTTCCTAAGAGAGACATTTATACAGTACTCTTCAAATCAGAAATTAGAAATATAAACACATAGGGATGAGAATAAGTCGGCATGGTGATAAGGGGTTTGGCTTGGTGATAAAGAGTAAGGAGTACATCAACGATTATAGTCGAAATCATAGTGAGTGCTAAGGAATTAGGTTTACTTGGTCCAAAAATGAAACAATTGAATGAAACTAGACAGACGAAAGTAATGACGTTCTGAATTAATAAGGACAGAAACATGCCAAAAGCTAAACACACTATGTTAAGAGGATGAGCAAGCCTTACCGTGCTATAAATGTTGAAGTCGCAGCAAAGTTAGATTGATGAATCATTCGTGGTGCAGATCCATAATATGTCATTTTCCACAATGGTCCGTGTTTCACCAAGAAATTATAACTTCTGGGCAATTGATTAAACGGCCAAGGGGTATGATCGGACCATAAATCAGTAATAAATACCTGCAACACACAATCTTAACACACTGAAGAATATGAATAAATTCATATCCACTCACTCGCTCAACCTTTTACCCTAAGTCTAATAAATTGTAAATATTGCACTTAGAATATTATTCATATGCAACCCCCCTTAGAAAATGTTACTTGAGGATTGAGATAACCAAATGCACGCCACTTTTGGTTTCAGCTTATCCTTAAAAAAGAACATATCTCGAAACATCAAACCAGGCTAAACTAAGTATTATAGACCCACTTCTATTTTATCAACTTTCACAACTAACCTCATAATCATCGCCAAATTCTTCATTGAACGCTGCTTTAATAGCCTCCGCAGACGCACGATGACCCCCACCAGTATCACTCATCAAAATGAGAACTTTCTTGGGGCTCTCGGCTTCAACACCGTTAGTAGGCAAGCTTTCATTCACCATGACTCCGCAATCAGCATCACTCAACCCACTGTTGTTATTACTGGGACCGTCTCCTGATCCAATGCGAACTGAAGCAAACCCAATAGGTATTCTATCACAATGAAATCTAATAACCCTATTAAACTCACTCCAAATTGTTCTGATACTTAAAGCTCCACGACTACTCAAGCTGAGTGAAGCAGCGACCTTTCGCTTCTTATTACAACTGGAGCTCTCAAAGAAGAGATAATTGGAGTTGAACGACGAGTGCCCATTTGAATTTATGCTCTGGAATGTTGCATTAAGAGCAGAGCTACCCACATGGGTAACAAAATCGAAGATAGGACCAAATTCTTGGCTAACCGTTGAAGGGTGATGCATGATGATTGGAAAGTAATTGGAGCTTAACTAAAAATCCATAACGGTGTTTGCGTATTATATCAAGTAGAAGACAAATGGGTTATACCCATTAGTCGACCCAAAAGAGAACAAAAGAAAGCAATCAAATGGACAGAGAGGAGGAGGGAAGAGAATGAGAGTGACGGCGAAGGTGAAGGTGAAGGTGAGGGTGAGGGTGAGGGTGAGGGTTGTGAGAGAAAGAGGGAGGAAATCTAGGGGAGAGCACTATGGCCACATCGAGAGGATTTAGGAGAGGGAGATGAGAAAGAGTGTGTCCTTTTGTATATGGAATACCACGCATGCACAAAAAGACACTTCAAGATTGGATATGCTTTATGCTTGTTTCAGCCTATTAGCTTCGGGTTTGGTCCTTCACGAGTTTTGTGCTTAGTTTTTAAACAAGAATGTACGGATCCTTCCGTCCTGAGAATAAAAATATATTGACCGAATTGGCTGTTCTTATCTCGAGGCTAGATTTCTCCGTCGCTAATCCAACCCTAACTTAGGGTTGTTAACGGGCATGGTAATTAGGTCGGAATGTAGTCTTATCATTTTGATCGGATTTTAAGTCATATTCACATTCCTATTTACGTGATTGATGTAAATAATTTTTTTGTTGACAGATATCTGTGGACTACTCCCACAAAATTGAGAGGTCAAAATTCAGCACGTGTATCGTGAAAGAAACCAGAACGTAAATAATCCGGCCGTCTTTATATTCATGGCTAGCCCAGGTCTTTATATTCTTTAGGAGCCTCCATTATCAGTCCTGGATCTGTATCAGAGGGACAAGCAAGGCGTAATGTACCGCAAAGCATTGCGATTGTTTGATATTTTGTGTTTAGCATTTTTCCCTTGTAAAAAAAAAAAGTCATATTCAGACTCTTTATCATAACATACACAATATGGCATCGTAAACTCAATACACGTCACTGTGTACAAAACTTTCTCTAAGTATTCTTGGATGTACCTAAAATGAGAGCAAAATTCATCTTTCAAGGTTTCACCAAATGTTTCCGGATTAGGGCTCCAAGTCTCCTTCATTAGCATCTTCAAATGGTTATGGAGGTAAGCTCTTTCTGGGTTGATCTTAGTAACTACGTCTTCTCTTTTCGTCTTCACTCATTTTTCCTTTTTATGAATACTCGAAAGGTCTTCCTACATGTTTGGGCTCCAGCTACAAACTCGCATCTCCCAACTACACATCTTCAGCACCTGTGAGGGATCTGACATAAGGATCTCATGGATCCGTAAGGTAAGACTTCGATTTTAGACTTCTTCACAACTGTTGTGTGTGTGGTATCTGGCTAGATTAAGGAGTAGAAATTGTATGCTCTTTGTACTCGGTAATCTTGGATTATGGTTAGAGTCTCAAAGAAGTGGCTAGGCTCCTGCTGCATTTCTTCTCCAATTGGTTAATGACATGTTGTTCTCTAATATTATTAGAGATGGTTTCCGAGAGGGCAAGTAACGCTCTTTCCTTTTCTGCAATCCTCTAATATTCCTCTCTTGCCATATCTCCTGAATGTTGTTGTAAAAGCTACCGTGTAAACTTCCTTGTCTTGTTTGGGGGCACGATTTCGTAGTATCTCCAAGATAATGTCATTAAGATTAATGTGATTGCTACTGAGTGTACATAGGGATGCGATTTGTCTCCAAACTCTATTAGAAAGCTCACAGTTGAGAAAAAGACGATCCATGTCTTCTTCATCTTGGTTGCCTAAGATACATCCTTTAGGGTAGGAGATGAATTTTAATCTAGTCATAGTGCTTAGTATATCCTTCATGAGTAACCAGCTTAAAAAACTAACGTTTGACTTGATAAAGTTTTTCCAAATCAATTTACCCCATCCAATTGTAGGGTTTGGCCATACTTCAATTGTTTTGCTTGCTTATTTGTTATATCCATTACTACTAGCCCATTCCAAAAATATGTATCATCTCCTTCATTGTATCGATACTGTGGTATTAATAGAGATCTAATCTCGTCTTGGGAAAGAACCCAGTTGCCATTTGCAATTAACTCTTGGACTTTAGCTTTTTTTTTAGAATCTATCCAGAGTATCCCTAGCATTCGGATGATGAATTAGAGCTCCCTGACTTGTCCAATTGTCATACCATAAAGAAATTCTACCCCCTTTTCTTATTCTACAAGTCATATGAAGATGTACTTCTTCAAGGGGTGGTAGTCTATGGGCATTCAGACCTAAGGACAATCTCTCATGGTTCTTTAACCAAATACTTTAACATATAGGTATACACCCATTTAACCTATAATGATTCCTTTTAGCTTAAAATTCTCCATAATCTTGTCATCAATAAGCATTTGTTGCTTTTGCCAATAGATTCCAAGCCCAACCCTCCACTTGTTTTAGGTTCACAAATTTGAATCCAACTGACCTTAGTTATCCCCCTTTCTCCTTTCCCCTTATTCCATAGGAATTGTTTCATCATCTTTTTCACAGTTTTGATCAGTTACTTGGAAAGAAAAATGTGAGAACACCAATAAGTATTCATAGATATAATGACCGATTTCAGAAGCTGAAGTTTGCCACCATAGGATAACGTTTTATTAGTCCATGAATTTAATCTCCTTTGTATCCTCTCAATAAGGGGTAGGCATTCCCTAAATTTGAGTCTTCTCGATGAGATAGGGATGCTTAAGTAAGTGATAGGAGGCTCTTGATTACCCATTCTAGTGATAAGAGAAATCACATTAGCTAAGTGTGCAGCACTCTTCGATAAGATGAAGAAACTCTTTTGAAAATTGATGCTTAATCTCGACATCTACTTAAAACTTTATAAGATATTGATTAGCACCGTAATTAAGGCAATATCAGCCTTACTAAATAGGTTTAGGTTATCTGTAAAACATAAGCCGGTTAATGAAAGCAACTTATACTTGGTATGAAACTTGATGTGTGGAGTCGAGGAGATCTTGTATTTTAGTATAAAGGTAAGAGCCTCCATGCATAATAGAAATATGTAAGGGGAAAGAGAATCCCCTTGCCTAAGTCCCCTTTTGCCTTTAAACAATTCAGTGGGGCTCCCATTCATCATAATCCAAAAAAAAACTGTAAAAATACATTCTTTTATCTAATTGATAAACATCTAAGGGAAACCCATAACTTCCATAATCTACAGTAAACAGCCCTAACTGACACTATTAAACGCCTTCTGGAGGTCAACTTTTAATGTACAATTTTGAGGGGATTTTCCTCTTATATACCCCTTCAAAAGTTCCTATAATATAAGGATATTGTCCCTAATATTCTGCTTGATTAAGAATGGTTCTTAATTTTCACTGATGAGGTAGTGCAACGTATATTTCAATCCATTGGCTAATATTTTAGCGATAATCTTTTAGCTAAAATTAATGCATGAGATAAGTCTGGAATCACTCCATGTAGTAGAGTTGTGAGTTTTTTTGGGATCAAGCATAAGGAAGTCTTGTTGATCTCTTTAAGTATTACCCCTTTTTTGAAAATTTCATGTACTGCTTCTTTCATAATAATTCCAGTAGTATTCCAATTTTTCTGATAGAAGAGTCCATTGAGGCCATCAGGTCTAGGAGCATTCGAACCATTTATTTTAAATACTACTTCTTCTATCTCTTTATCTGTGACCTGCCTAATTAAAAGATCCACTTGATCTTCAGGAATTTTAGTTGCAATAAACTTACTGAGACCTTCCCTGGAAGAGCTAGTATTCCCCTCTGATCCTCGGATCTTTTGGAAGTGTTTCAATGCATCTTGAGCAATTTCAGCTTGTTCATATAATATCTCTTCTGTTTCTGTTATAACCGAAGTGATCCTATTAACGTTCCTTCTAGCGTTAATGGCGTTGAAGAAAAATTAGTACATTTGCCCCCTTCCCTGATCCGATTGACTCTAGATTGTTGTCTTAATAAGGAGTAGTGGTTATCAACTGCTTGCATGTAGGACCTTAGTGCTTCCTTATCAGTTGCTTGCATGTAAGATCTTAGTGCTTCCTTATCCTCCTTTGCAATAATCTCATTAGTAGGGCTATCAGCTAATGATTTCTGTAAAAGGGAGAGTCAATATCTAGCAGTTTTTAGCTCTTGCATTGTGCTAATGCCTCTACTTACATTTAATCTCTTCAATTCTTGCTTTGTAGCCTTTAGCTTTGGCATACAGATGAATTGTTTAGCACCAGTAACTTCTACCTCCATTCCCTTACTGACTACTTCTTGGAAACCTTCTACATTGACTAGGAAGTTATTAAACCTAAAAGGGTGTTTCAAAAAAACCTCCTTGAAAAGATTGTCCAGCTTAATCGGGGTATGGTATAAAATTCCCGGGTCTAAAAACATAGCTTTACTATTTGGAAAAGTAGTTAACCACTCCACATTCACCAATAACCTATCAAACTTCTTTCTGATAAACCAGTTAGAGCTATGCTTGTTATTCCAAGTAAATATATGCCCCTCATATTTTAAGACTAAAATTTCCACTTCTCTAGTGTAATCCAACAAGTCTAAATTGTAGTTGTGCAAATTAAAGTCCCCTTCAGCTTTCGATTGATAAATAGTACTGTTGAAATCGCCATTTATAATCCATGGACCACTAGTTGTTCCTTTAAGTCTTCTTATAGCATTCTATAGGTCCATTCTTTGAAATGCAGTAATATGACCATATACAAAGGTAGCCAACATTGAAGTGTGCTCCATTGTGAAAGTCATTCTTGTATGCATAAATTGCTCACTAGCTTCCAAAAGCCCACCTTTATAAACTCCTTATTATAGATAATGATGATTCTTCCATATCCATGGTACCGATGGTTGGATTTAATCTTCCATTGATTCCCAAAACAATCTAATTTATTCAGGTTTTCAATTTTGATTTTTGTTTCTAAAAGACAAAAAATTGAGGCTTCTCATGCCGAACAAACTCTTTCAATGCATCGAACTTCGAAGGGTTGTTTATTCCTCTAATATTCTAAACCAAAAAGGTCATGTAGTAATAATTTTACCTTTCAAGCTGTTCCTACTGCTTTAATTGCTCTTTCTAGTTTGAACTTATTCCATCTTTTCCCCATAATTTTCCATCTGATGCGAAAGATCTGGTTATTGTGGTTCTTGGGTGGCAGCCTATTGCTGAACTCCTAGGAGATCTCCATTCTGTAACTCCTCTTTATTTGTAATATAGTTTTCCAATTCTGCCCCTCCCTCTAGTTGTTGTGTTGTCATATTCACAGTACCAACCGATTATGCTATTGATTCTCAATGTTATGATCAGATTGATCCCTTTTAGTTGCATAGTGCTGATTTCTATCAACCTGAATATCCAATTCCTGATCCACCGACATCTTTTTCTGCCCTTCAAGTTCCTCAGTTTCTGCATTTCCCTTTGTATTATTCTCATCTAAACCCATTAATTCTCCATAATCTCCCCTTTCAAAGGCTTTCCCTATTAGTTTCCAGGTGTTTGCCTTAAACTTGTAGAAAAGGTTTCCAATAATAAGTGACCATGACTTTATCCTCCTTTAGAGAATTACCATCAGCCAAAATCTCCTTTGAAATGTCTATGCTCACACATAGTCTAGCATAACCAACCTGTTTCCTCAAAGTTGTATTCTCATCCGTACAGATCAGTTTACCCAAATAGCTAGCTAACAAGCCTAGGCCCTTAGTGGTCCAATATTCCAGTGGAATGTTGTAAATGTTCACCCATAAGGGTATGTTCTTGACTCTTATTTTCTTTAGTTCCATTTCAGGCTGCCAATTTTGGAGAAATAATGGAAGTTGTGAAATGTGTCATGGACCTTCTTCTATCACTTTTTAAGCTTCTGATTTAGCACTAAAAGTGAAAATATTGTTGTCATTCTTTATTAGCATTATCTCTTGTATACCTCTTCCTTTCCAATTTCTCTGAACCCATGCTTGTATTATAGGAAAAGGCGGACATTTATCTATGAAGAAGCCAATGATCGCAGCTTCCCATGTTTTTGGTCCCGCCTGCAAGATGTCAATACTTGAGACAACCATCAACTTCCCATCCACTTCCACCGGGGGACTGTAGAAGAGGGAAGATTCAGTAATTTCCCCCACGACCTGTTTCTAAGTTCTCATGGTTCCTTCTATGTTTTGGTAAGTTGCTATGGCTTATTTGGGTGGGTTTGGTTGTGTGATTGAGGTTGGTGCTTGCCTTTAAATGTTGGGAGCAAGATCAAAGGTGTTCTGGAGAATCAGAGGCTTGCTGTAGGATACAGATGAAGGGGAAAGAATATTAGGTTTAGTTTTAGCAAGTGACGAGTCTGGGGTTGATTCAGTAGAGGAGGGTGGTGAGTTGCATGAGGGTAAAGGGGGAAATCAACAAGGTTGGGAAGTGTGAGGTTAGACATTATGAGACAGTTTTGGTAAGTAAATAGTAGTGCAGTGAATGGAGGTGGAGATGTAGGTCTAGAAACGGTAATGTGAGGGGGGTGGGAAATTTTTTTTAGAAAGAATGACAACACTACCCCTAGACTGGAGTAGTTGTAGAAAGAAAAACGAATGAAAGGGAGAGGGTGTTGTGTAGAAGAACAAGTAAGAAAAGGACGCAAAAAGGGCTTCAGACGAAGGAGCAAAGTCGGGTGAGGAGGAAGAAGGTGCAAAGCTCAATCTAAGCTCTACATCCCGAATGGTTGTCAAAAGGATTCAACCATGTTCTCCACTTAAGTAAAGAGCTCTAGGGAAACTACTCGTAAAAGAAAAGTGAGGTTGGGCTAAGGAAATGGAGATAGGGTGTAAGTCGGCATAAGTTGGTTCAAAAATTATTGTAAAACAATGTAAATCTTTGGAAACACCTACTCAGTTATCACGTTGCAAGGTTGGCGGGGTTTATATTGTTTGACTTGATTCAATTTGAATTCACACTTTTTAAAAAATAATTAAAAAAAATTAAAAAATTAAAATAGATCAAATTTTAAAATATCTAATCCCAATTGAGCTTAGACTCAGAGTCATATATCTCAACCCAATAGAGCTTCCAGTCAAGGGCCGAGTTCAAACACTAATTTTTGAATGCCAGTCCATTCCAACTATTGTCATCTCAATTGTCAAATAGATAAACCCAACTCTAAACTATAAGTCATGGGTAATTTGAAGCTTAAATCCGTATTTTATTTTAATCCGAGTAAAGCAACTTTTTTCCGATCTCAAATCTAATCCAAAATTTAATTAAAAATCATATTGAAATATCTATCCTATTCTCACCAATACTTGAATTCGTAAACCTATTATTCAACAAAGCTACTGTTTTTTCAAACTCTTAACTATTTTTTTCAAACTCTGAATCTAAAACTTAATCACAGGTTGAACAAAATTGAGTCAAAAGACGAAATATCAATTTAATTCTCACCAATCCTCGAATGTGTAAGCCTATCATTCAACAAAGTTACTCTTTCCCGAAACTCTTTTTAACTCTCATTTTCAACTCTTTAAACTTCAAGCGCTAACACTGACAACGAATACCTTACTAAAAGATATTTTGGTACCATAAAAAAGGTTCCAAACGTATGGAGGGGACGCGGAAGGCTGGAACGTAACCGAAGGAAGATCATTCAAGACTTGATTTTTGAGAATTTTATCCAATTCTTCGTCTCCTCTTTGGAACACTAAATGCCGTGCTGGGCAAGTTTTTGTGGTAAGCCGGGTGGTGCTGGTGGCCAAGCCCATTGACGGTAGAATACCTAAAAGAGTCTCGGCTGCTCCCAGGGCTTGTAAGGTTAGGGCTTCGGTGGTTAATTCATCCTCTGACTTTGTCAAGCCCATGGAACAGGCTTGGTTGATTTCTTAGGTAACTTTGTTTGACTAGCCTACGCCTCACCTGTTAATGATTCCATTGTAACATGTATGTGATGCTTTTCATTGTACGAGATAAGATGCTCTGCCAAGTCCCTTCAAGAAACTCCAGTTGTGTTATACGTATTGGGAAGGTACATTAAAACTTCAAAGATCCATGATCATATCTCTCTCTCACCCTTTTTCTTCTGGCTTTAGATTTTGAATATAGTTCCAACTAATACTTCACACGGGTCAATATGCTGCTCCAATTGTAAAGGAACAGTGCCAAGTGGCTGGGAAAGCCTCCTATCTCTACCTAGCAACACTGTATTTCAATTGACATGCAGGGCGTAAGAAGTTTTGCTGGCGGTCTAATCTTTGGCCCTCAAATGTATATCAGACTCATCCATATAGCAACTTGTGCTCTACCTCTATTCAACTTCAGTGGTTCAAATCATACATTTATTCTATAGTGGATTAAATTGTAGCATTTTTGGCAATAATTTGATAAGAGTCATCAGTGAAACATTCACATATTGCTTGGTAAAAAAGTAAACTTATTTTTCCTGAAATACCTGTTTCAAGTTTCTGGTACCTTGATCCCGTCTTTTTCATGCACAATATGTACCTGCAGTAGCATTAAAACATATACGAATATTAACTAAATATGCATTACTATTTCAGGCTTTCATCTGCCCATCTGGGGCGTTGTTAAACTTAACAAATAGAAAAAGGTCGAGTAGTTGCATATGCAAAGCCCGACATCAAGAGAAGATTTCCCACAAGATATCAGCTTAGTGCTTTGGAACCGGAGCACCTGTTTAGATGTGTGCAAAAGGAAGTAGATAAACCACACAAACACAAAAGGAAACTTCGATAATCAATCTTCCATACATCACATCTGAAAGAACAAACACAAATTTGGCATGTGTTTGCGCAAAACAGTCATTGATCTGTGAATGCATGATCTACAATTACATGACCAAGATTCAGAGTCCCCGTCTGATTGTGTTGCAAAGTTCCTATAACTCTCAGCAGTCATTTCAAGAAAGTCCTTCAGTTGCTTTGGACTATAGCTGAGAAGAGTAATTTGTTAACATCCGCAGCGTCTGAGTTGTGCCTCTCATCACCTGCAGGATATGAGGTATTTGAGTTGCGACTTGTGTTTACAATCACATTTCTGCTAGGCTATATGCTTTATTTTGTGCAATGTTTTGAACACAATTCAACAAACGCATTCATCTGATATAAAACTCCAACTTTAACCAATTTCATACCCAATGACACTTAAAATGCCAAATTCTGGCTACCAGAGGCGAGTTTTAGTTTCGAGCAATGGAAATTTTTTGGTAAATCTGAGGTACCTCGTCAGCATGCCACACGGTAATCTCCAATTAAATGATTCCACAGTGTTCAGATTACCTTAAATCGTACCTAAATTAGGAAAATTATAAAAGGCTTTACTTGTCCTATTTAGGTTTAATATTAAAAGAAGACCATCAATCAGTTAGTACTCACTCTGCACCTAGTAATTTCTGTTTAAAAACATTCTATATGATCGTTACGTATGATAGTCCATGAGCTCACAATTATGCCACTTTATTGTACAGAGCCTAAGTTATGTCCACAAGAATCAATCTGTAGTATTAGAAACCAAATGTTCTGTTAACCCTTTACCTGATCTGGATCTGACTTGCTCCGTCCACTCATCAATAATCTGTAGAAAAACATCTGATGAGTTATACTCAGTTGCGTCACAAGCTGCTGTATATATATTTCTTGCAATAGTAATGAATGGGAAATTATAAGAAAAACATAATATTCAAGCTCTATATTGTAGGCATAAACAGTTGACGGAGAACTACCCACCAGTATCTATGTGTGGACATTTACTGGCAGAAAGCCTCATGAAGACTTCAATATTGGTTGCTCAGTGGCAAGCAGTGCAAATCCTTGTGCGCCACTCGGAAAACATGCAACCTTCCACATCACTCACCACTAATGGGGAAAAGAACTTATCCATACAGAACAGATTTTAGATTAAAGAGTTGCACCTAATTTAACAGATTTTTGATGAAAGTAGTTTCATCTACTTTTCTTTGCTCAAACGCAAAGTTATAGAATCAATCTTGGAGTTGCAAAATCGGGGACATTATGCAAACTATGTTGTACTGAGACGCGAGTGGAGCACATAAACAACTACTTAAGCCTTCATCCTACGCCATGAGCAATTTACCTGATTGAAGTTAGCAAAAGCAGCGTCATCGGAGTCAGTAACAAGGGAAATTCCCATGGATGCTTGCATGCGTCGTAGCAAATTTCTGTTCCCAATAAGACTTGTACGGGCTTTATCAATCAAATCCTGCAAACGCAATTCAAATCACAATCAAATCGCTTTCCTGTCGTCATGAATATCTTAATCTTTGGAAATACTATCCCAAGCTGAATACCTGTTTAGCAGCTAGAAGATCGCGACATTGTTGGTTCAAGAATGTGAGATCTTCCTGTACCTTCTTTATCCTGTTCACTAACTTGATAGGATTCACCTGAAGACGCCCAATTTCAGCTCGTTAGCACCAACAGAAGAAAAAAAGAAGTTGGATAACATGAGAGAGGGTTTTACGTTATCGGGATAGAGTTGTTGAAACTCCTTTTCAAGCTTGAACTGAACCACGTTGAGATCGTGGTTCGCTTTCGTAAACAAACTCACCAGACCGTCCGTCGCTTGGTGGTGGTGCTCGTGACCCATTTCCTTTCTTCTCTTGAAATTGAAATTTTACGCGCTGTACTATTCCAAAACCGAACGCACAAAAGTTCAGGAGTCCGCCACATGGCATGGGTCATCTTCATCGATTAAATTGACGACAACACTACTAATGATAATTTGGCCGTTTGAAATTAATAAATAAATTTGTATTAATTAAGTTTAAAATTAAATTAAGATTAAAAATTTTAAACTGATTTTAAATTAATAGGGTATTTAAAAATTAAAACCTTTTATTTATGCCACATTTGTTTGTGCTTCCATTGAGATAATAAAATAATGCATATTTAATTCAATTCAATCTTATCAAATTTAACCTAAAATTAATGAAATTAATTATAATAGTCTCATTTTTAAGAATATTTTGAACTTTTTATTTATAAAAAAACTTAAGACTTTAGGTCAAGTTTGAATTGATCTTCACGTTCTAATACGAAGTCTAATTATATTTAAAATAATATTATCTTATTTTTAAATGATAATGTATTTAAGCATGCTTAGGACAAGGGGTCAAAAGCTCAATTGGACAAAGTTAAAGCAAAAGTCAAAGAGTTGTGATTGAGGAAATAACTCAAATTTTCTATTTATAAAGTTACTTTCATCGTCATTTGAAGATTAAAAACATGAGGAGGAAAGTAAAACATTTAGGTGTTTACCTTATGTAATGTGTAATATGAGTTTTATTTACGCACTTATGATTAAATATGAAATTGAATAAACAAAAAAAAGATAAATATCTGTTATGCTTTTCTTAACTTTATACGAGCTTTTTAATGCTAAAACTTCTAAACTTTCTTAACAACCTTTACGAAAGTTAATTAATCGAATGTTGTTAGTATTTTTCTGCGACTTTCTTAACATGTAAATCTCTTAATGGATTAGAAAATTCGGATATTCATGATTTACTTAAGCAAAAGCAGGAGACTTTAGCTTATATAAATAGCAACAATATCGAGTCTTTCTATCACAGGCTTAATATATATCTGACTCACATCAATTAGGGTTCATTTTTTTCATTAGACTTTAGCTTATTAACCTAGATCATTTATTAAGCTATTTTATTATTTTCTAACCGGATCAAATTTGATTCGTGTAATCTTAAGTTTATTAAAATCATAAAATCATAATTAATTGTTGTCCAACCTAGGAAAATTACTAAAAACTTAATCATTAAACTTTCAATAAGTTGACTTTTAGGCTTGATTTATTCCAATTAGGTTTTGGAATATTTAATATTTTTAGGTTGAGCTTTTGGGCTTGATCTAACCTACACGGACTTTAGACTATCTATACTTTAACATTTCATTAAAAGTGTTGGACTTTTTGACGTATTTCAACCAAATTAGGCTTCACTTGAACCATTTGAATCTAATTAAAACTTAATTAGGTTTAAGCTTACTCCAAATTGCTTAGGCCTAATTAGACTTTGGGTTGCTCAAAACTTAATTAAACTTAGATTTGAGGTCAGACCTTTTAACTTGATTAAAATTAGGGTCAAGTTCAGACTTGGTCAAGGCTTTCTAATTTAATCACAATTTAGGTCAAGTTTCAACTTTAAAAAAAAGGGAGAGCCAAATTTGAGTTATAGGAGATCTGAACTCAACATAGCCCGTTATCATTTATATGTTCCTCTATTTAACTTCTTGTATTGTTTTCTAATTCTTTTTTATTTTTCATTTCCAATTATCTTTTTTATTTTTTCCTTTTTATGTTCTATTTATTTTTTATTTTAGTTATTATTTATTATTTCAAGTTATTGAAAATTATTTTGATGAGAAAGTTTATAAATCTTTTCAAATGTAAAAAGCAAAGCAACAAATGCAATTCCAGATACATTCAACTGTTGCGAGATTTTCTTCTTTTTATTAGGCTGTAAATTAGTGTATTGTTTCCTTGTAAATTATGCCCAAAATAGGCATCTAAATGGTTGTCAATTAGGCTGTAAATCAGTTTCTTAGTTTTAGGATACTTACCATATTTAGCTCTTTTATACAACTTTAAATTGTAATAATTATGATCTTTGAAAATTATTTAGCCAATTTACGTCTTTATGGTATCAGAGTAGAAATACCTTTCCTTGTAAACCTACTTCACCAAATCATGTCAGACATCTCCGAAACTACGAGTGCTGTTGAGAATATTCCTACAGGCCTGCCTACACCCGCTACTACTCAGCCTTCAATTCCCGCTACTACAGCCCCTTCTTCAGAGTCTCATTCCATTCAAATCAAGACTATAAAGTTAAATAGAGAGAACTTCCTACGCTGGTTTCAGTCCGTGCGCCTGTACATCCGAGGCAGCCGAAAAATCGACTATTTAATAGGAGAAAAGAAGGAGCCTGTGTGACCAGTGATGTTGCTTACTCAACTTGGGACGCAGAGAACTCAATGGTAATGATTTGGTTAGTGAATTCGATTGAGGAGGACATCAATTCTAACTACATGTGCGGCGGAGGAGCTTTGGGACAACGACAATCAAATGAACTCGGACTTGGGAAATCAATCTCAGGTATATGAGTTGACTCTGAAACTCAAAGAAATTCGCCAAAGTGAGAGAGCGTTACTAAGTATCTTAATTATTTGAAGCGTCTTTGGCAAGACCTAGATCTTTTTAATGATTATGAGTGGAAGTGTTCTGGTGATTGTAATCACTATAAAAAAACTTTGGAAGAGAATCGTATTTTTAAATTTCTTATTGGCCTTAATGTTAAATTTGATGAGGTTAGAGGCAGGATTATTGGTAGGCAACTACTTCCTTCACTCGAAGAAGTTTTTTCTGAAGTCCGTGGTAAAGAGAGCCGTTGTATAGTCATGCTAGGAAAAAAGTGGCTCGGGAATCCTGTTGACAACCGGGCCCTAACTATTAGTTTGGGTTCTAAACGAGGTATAGGAAGGAAGCCAAGTGACAAATACTGTGCTTGGTGTGACTATTGTAACAAGCAATGCCACACGCATGAGACATGCTGAAAAATATATGGTAACTAGAAAATTGGAAGGATTCTCACGAAGGAAAATTTAAGAAAAACCCCACTGCACATGAGGCTAGTTCTGCCCCCTTCAACAAGGAGCAGATTGATCAACTCCTAAAACTATAGAATTCTAGTTTGGGCTCATCTAGTGCTCTTAATGCTTCTATGGCAAAAGCAGATAATGATTTTAAGGCTCTATCGTGTCATTCATTTAATCCTTAGATCATAGATTCCGGAGCTTCTGATCATAAATTTGTTTCATTCTTATTACCCTCATTCTAGCCATGAAAAAATGTATATAGCAAATGGATCCTATTGACCGATAACTACAAAAGGTGTGGTTAATCTTTCACTAAGTGTTTCCTTACGAAATGTCTTATATGTTCCTAAATTGACCTATAATTTGCTATCAGTTAACAAATTATCTAGAGATTCTAATTGTCGTGTCACTTTCTTTGATTCCTATTGTATCTTTCAAAAATTGAATTTGGAGAAGACAACTGGCAGTGCTAAGCTAATCAATGGCCTCTATTTCTTTGAAGATCAATCATCCAAGAATAAAGAAACACATGGTTTAAGTAGTATGAGTTCTTCCTCTATTGGAGATAAGATTATGCTTTGGCATTACAGACTTGGCCATCCTAGTTTTCCTTATCTTAAAAAACTATTTCCTACTTTATTTAAGGGTTTGGATTGTTCTAAGTTTTATTGTGAAATTTTCATTTTATCTAAAGTCATCGGACTTTTTATCCTCCTAAAGGGCATCAATCCTTAAGGCCTTTTTACTTAATTTATAGCGATATTTTGGGGCCATCGGGGATTAATTTGCTTTCAAATAAACTTTTATCAAAGATCATACTTGTTTATGCTGGGTTTATCTAATCTTAGAAAAATCAAAGGTTGAATAATTACGTAAATGTTTTACTCTATGGTTGAAAACCTTTTTAGAATCAAAATTGAAATTCTCCACTCTGACAATAGAACAGAATATTTCGAAGGAGTTTTTCATAAATTTTTTTTATTGAAAAAGAAACTCACCATCAAACTTTCTGTGTTGATACACCACAGCAAAATGACATTGTTGAACGAAAAAATAAGCATCTTTTAAAAGTTGCTTGTGCAATCATGTTTTCTATAAATGTCCCCTATTACTTATGGGGAGGAGCGGTTTTAACTGCATCATATTTTGTTAATAGGATGCCTACTTGTGTTTTAAATTATATAACACCTCTTGATTGCCTTAAATTTTTTTTTTCCTGAGACAAATATTCCATCCAACCTTCTTCTTAAAATATTTGGTTGTACAACGTATGTCCATATTAATAAAGGGAGATCAAAACTTGATCCTAAAGCAAAAAATTGTGTTTTTATTGGCTATTCCCGAAATGAAAAAGGGTATAAGTGTTTTAACCCTCAAACAAAAAGGGTTCTTGTTTCTATAAATGTTACATTCCTCGAGAATCAACTTTTCTTTCAAAGGGGAGAATGAAAAAGACAAAGGAAATTTTTGAGATACTCTTACTTTACCCAAATCTATTGATACTATCGATTTTATAGCTAATGGAACTGTTACTAATTCCACAAGTGGTGATGAACTCCTAAATAAATTAGGAAGTATCAATGATAAGGAAAATCTTGAGTCAGAGTCTACTTTGCCAAACGTACTTGAGTCTTCTGTGAAAGCGATCTAGAAGGGGGGTTGAATAGATCGTTTAAACTTTTTTGTAGAGTTCTACACAAAGCACGGAATTAATACACAAGAAACAATCAAATTAAACAAATAAAAAGAGTAGGGAAGAAAGCAAACACTGTTTTTATAGAGGTTCGGTGCTAAGACCTACG
>JANSVA010000001.1:32419067-32438636 GCA_025504915.1 Erythroxylum reticulatum
AGAAGAGAACTCGATGGCAAGAAGGCTCAACTTGCTGCTGCAGAGCTTGCAAAATTGTCAAAACGTGTTTGTGGTAGGCTATTTTAAATAATTGAAACTTGGATGTTGTTAGATATAATGTAGCTAAACAAACATTTCGATGATTAGATTACTTCATTCATACTGTTGTTTGATTCCTAATAAAAATACACTGTGATGGGATTTACATTCACTAGAAATTGTACAATTGTTGTAATTCTTATCACATTACTTCCTCTATTCCATGAGAATACATTCTATAAAAGATTCATCAATTACATGGCATTCTGCCCATTATCACAATATGGCTACTTTTAGTTCATAGGCCTTGTAGTTTGGATGGAAATTCTAAACAAACTAAAGAAATTAGAGGAGCTTCTACCATCTTTACCAGTTCCATTATCATAATTATGCATCACCTACTGCCTCTTGTATGGATACTTGCATGCTTAGTATTCATTTTAGCATGGTGCTACTTACATTTTTGTTGTTCCTTGCAGAGAATAACAAGGGAAAGTCTTTTTTCTCTTTCATTGCTACTAAGGTAATGCCATATCTACTAGTGATAATATCTTGGTAGCATGGATGGCTTATGCAATAATCCTTTCACTTATTCTCTTCTGATTTAGTATTTTTTTCTTTGCTAAAGTACTAGTAGATTTTGTTTTATTGTTTGGTTATTAGAGAAATCTATTGTTGAATTTTTTTGGTATCATTATGATAAATTTTGTGATTTTGTGATTTGTTATTTTGCTTTTAGGCCTTTGACATTATCCTGGTGTCTATAAAAAATTTGCATGTGCAATATAGCGAAGTGCAGTTTGATTCGGTAAGCTCAATTTCCTTTATTCATCTTACCTGTTTTATAATTTTACCGCAGAAATTTGTCACTATTGCACTATTCCATTTTACATTTCTTTTTTCTTGATTACTTCTCTTAATAACAATGATGGAATGTGAGAAGAGTGAGAAGAATAAGTTTTCTGTATTCAACTTAGAATAATACTACAGGTATTTATACAGGAATACATAGGTTTAAACTAGGAAAATAATCCCTATAATCATGCTAAAATCCCTATGATTGTTATTTACATTAACTATATAATTCCTATAATTACGTAACTGTTATATTCTGTAATAGTCCCGCTTAAGCTGGAGCATAGATATTGATCATGCCCAGCTTGTTAC
Organism: Erythroxylum reticulatum; assembly: GCA_025504915.1. Lineage (NCBI taxonomy): Eukaryota > Viridiplantae > Streptophyta > Magnoliopsida > Malpighiales > Erythroxylaceae > Erythroxylum > Erythroxylum reticulatum. Next base: position 32,420,274 of record JANSVA010000001.1, read on the forward strand.
AAATATAATTATCTCAATTCCCCGATAATGCTTTGGTGAACACATTAGCTAATTGGCTCCCTGTTCTGACATGTTGAGTTGAGATTGATCCATCTCTTAGCTTTTCCCGGTAAAATGACAGTCGACTTCTATATTCTTGGTTCTCTCATGAAACACAGGATTATTTGCAAATATAGATGGTTGCTTCATTGTCACACCATAAGTTCATTGGTTTAGATTGAACAAACCTAATCTCACCGAGTAAATGACGTAACCATATGAGTTCACAGGTAGTTTGCACCATAGCCCTATATTCGGATTCTGCACTTGATCGGGTACAACACTCTATTTCTTACTCTTCCAAGAAACAAGATTGCCTCCAACAAAAACAAAGTAACCTATGGGAGAGCGCCTGTTTGAAAGATATCCTCCATAGTCAGCATCTGTGAATCCTTCTATAGTGTGGTGACCATAATTTCGATATAAGATGCCACTCCTGGTGCACCTTTTAGATATCTCAAAATATGAATAACAGCATCCCAACGTGAGGTTCTAGGAGACGACATGAACTGACTTACAACACTTACTGAAAAGGCAATATCAGGATGAGTGATGGTAAGATAGTTCAATTTTCCTATATTTTTAAGGATTCTCAAGCAAGTCTCCATCTTCAACTTTTAACTTCACATTTGGTATCATAGGCGCATGACATGTCTTTGGCTCAATAAAACCAACATCATTTAATAAATCCAGACAATATTTTCATTGAGATAGATAGATCCCTTTATGATTGCGAGAAACTTCAATTCCTAAGAAGCATTTCAATGGTCGTAAATCCTTTGTCTGAAAATGAGTTCCAAGGAATGCTTTCAACCTTGTGATCCCTGCTTCATCACTTCCAGTGATCACTATATCATCCATATATACAACCGATAAAATGCACCCCATGATGCAAAGAACAGTAAGTGATCATATGCTCTTCTTCGCAAGCCAAACTCAATCATTACAGTACTGAATCTTCTAAACCAAGCACAAGGAGATTACTTCAAGCCATATAGAGACTTCCGTAATTTGCACACTTTCCTTGACCCCCCCTGAGCAACAAATCTAGGTGATAAATCCCCATGTAAGAAAGCTTTCTTCACATCAAGTTGCTGAAGTGCCCAATTGTAAGTGGCAGCTAAGGAGATAAACAGGCGGACATATGAAAGTTTTGCAACTAGAGAAAAAGTCTTAGAATAATCCACCCCATATGTCTGAGCTTATCTTTTAGCAACCAACCAAGCTTTTAATCAAGCAACAGAACCATAAGGATTTATTTTAACAGTGAACACCCACTTACAACCAATGGCCCGTTTCTTTGAAGGAAGAAACACAAGATCCCAAGTATGATTATGCTCTAAGGCCATCATTTCTTCCTCCATTGTAGCTTGCCAACCATTATGAGCCATTGCTTCAGTAAGGGACGTTGGGATAACAACAGAGTATAAGGAGGCTACAAAAGACTTAGAGGAGGGAGATAAAGCATGATAAGATACAAAAGAAAAATCAGAGTAAGTGCATGTGCGTTTACCTTTACGAAGAGCAATAGGAAGATAAAGGCTAGCATTAGGTATTGGTGAGGAATCTAGAGACGAAGTAGAATGGGTCGGGTCATGCCTTGGTTGATGGGAGGTGCCTCAATAGACTGCTGCACACGTCGAGAATAAACTTGACGAATAACAGGTCAAGAGGGAGGAGAAACTACTTGTTTACTGACTGTATAAATAAGATCGTCCCTTGAGGGGAAGAGAAGGGATTATGGAATCTGATCATCAAAAATTGAAGAAGGCATTCGGTTGATTAGGAAACAAGCAGTAGAGACTGCATCGGCCTAGAAAACTTTTAGGACATGCATATGGAACATTAGTGCCCGGGCAACTCCTAACAAGTGATGGATCTTTCGCTCTACTATACCATTTTGTTGAGGGGTCACAATACATGATGACTGATGAATAATATCATGCTGAGAGAGAGAAGATTGAAAAGTATGGGAAACATATTCTTTAGCGTTATCACTTCTCAAAATGCATATGGATTTGTTGAATTGAGTCTTAATTTCATCATAAAAGGCACAAAATATAGTAAACAATTCTGATCGAGATTTCATAGGATAAAGCTAAGTAACTCGAGAATAATCGTCAATAAATGTCACAAAGTAACGAAACCAGATTTGGATGGAATAGGAGAAGGACCCCATACATCAGTATGCACCAAGTAAAAGGAAGACTCAACTCGTTTATTTAGTCTAGGAGAATAAGAAACCCTATGATGTTTGGCAAATTGACAAGCTGCACACTCTAAGACAGATTCTTGTTTAAGACTAGGACATAACTTTTGTAAAACTTTGATAGATGGATGACCAAAATGACAATGAAGTTGCAAAAGGGAAGATGAGCTTGTGCAAGCATCGATCGAGGTACCGTCTCAGAAGTTGAATCAAGAACATATAGGCCATTCACCAGACGCCCCTTACCAATAATCTGCTTCGTCCCAAGATCTTGAAAAAGACAATAATTGGAATAGAAAATAGTTGAAACTTTTGGTGAATTGGTTGACAGATAATAGGTTAAAAGGGAATTGTGATAAACATAAAACAGAGGATAATGGGAGAGAATTTGTTGCGTTTGCTGTCCCACGCCCAATTATAGAAGCGGTAGATCCATTGGCTAAAGTAACACAAGGTAAATCAATAGTAGACTTTAAATAAGAGAGAATACCTGTGTTGCCAGTCATATGATCAGTAGCACCTGAGTCAATAACCCAACTATGAGATGAGGTGGAGAGACAGGCAACAGTGTTACCTGTATTAGCCAAAGCTGATGTCACAAGGGATGGTTGTTGCGAATCATGAGTGGCTGAAATTTGTTGATAGGCATTGGTTAAACGGGCATGTTCCATCCGCTGAAATCATGATAGACGGCGAGGATGATTGAGGAAGGGGTAGGATGCCATCCTGAGTAGCCACATTTGCAAATTTTTTGTTATTATTCTTATCCGAGTATTTGGGAGGCTTATCGTGCAGTTTCCAACAATTCTTCTTGATATGTCCTACGACTGCACAATAATTACAGGTGTGAGGGGTGCCACTTTTTTCAGTAACGGAACCACTATTGTTTCCACCAATGCCACCGCGATTATTATTTGAAACATTGCTCCTTAATGTTGTTGAGTCATTGGTCACCATATCAAAAGTCACATATTTGTCTTTACAAACTCGAAGCAAACGAGCATATACTTCTGTAAAAGAAGGAAGCATCTCACTAGTTAACAATTGTGTGCGTGCCACGTTATATTCGAAACTCAACCCTGCTAAGAAACACTGTACCACAATCTGCTCCTCTTGTTCTTGCATTTGCTTTATGTCAACAACAGTTGGAAACATGGTTCACATTTCTTCAAATGTCTGTTTTACTTCAGTATAGTATTGAAATAGGGAGCGACCTCTTTGTTCTGCTCGATAAATCTTTAACAATAATTCATGAATACAAGACAGATCTTGTTTGCAAGCGTACAAAAATTACAGATATTCCCATACTTTGACACTATCATAATGATTCACAAAATCATCAATAGTTGGGTCTAGAGTATTTTGGATTTGATTAAATAATTTATAATCCTCCATTAAGCATTTCTTTCGAGCAACATCAATCTTAGGAGGCGGATTACTAGTTAAATGATCTTCCCAATCTACACTAGTCACAAATCTGCGAATAGTCCTTTTCCTTTGTGGATAATTTTTCCTTCCAATCAATTTCCTATCAGAAATTTTGGATGAACCTAACGTAATTTCAGTAATAGTCTTCTTATCCCTACCCATATCACAACTCTCAGCCATTTTCCAATTCACAATATTAAGCAAATAAAGGAGGAAAGAAATGACAGAAACCAAAAAGGATACCTCAGACTGTTTAGAACAGGAAGCTTCTCCACTACGTAAATACCACTACCTAAATAAGAAATATTCAGCAACACAACAAAAATATTCTAGTAGCCACACCAACACAACAGAAGGGAGCTACGAAAATCAGAAGCACTCAAAAACAGGGAGCTATGGCTATATACCACACCAACACAGACCAGCAATACCCTCAAACTGCCCGGATATTCAGACAGGGACAGAGGAGGCGATGCCGAAGGAAGAATCCGATTCGGAAGACGACGACTCACTTGCCCTCAAGTGCCGGTGCGTGGAGACGACGACTGCGATTGGGGGGCGTGTGCGGATCAAGTACTCAAGATCTGACGACCGAATTTTAAGGGATGGCCGATCGGCAACAGTAGTGTCGTATGAAGGAGGTGAGAAAAAATTTCTTATCAAAAAATGTATCACCCACACATTCGGTATACTGCCTTATGATAGGGCAGAACACGAAAGACCAAAAAGTAAGGAAGAGACCTAGAAACACGACTAGGCTCTGATATCATGAGAAGAATGAGAAGAATAAGTTTTCTGTATTCAACTTAGAATAATACCACAGATATTTATATAGGAATACATAGGTTTAAACTAGGAAAATAATTCCTATAATCATGCTAAAATCCCTATGAATATGTTATTTACATTAACTATATAATCCCTATAATTACGTAACTACTATATTCTGTAACAGAATGGAATATTAGTGACCAAAATTTCATCACTTTCAAGGCTTGCTATTCGAACTAAAAGATTTATTGGACCAAAGAAGTCCATAGTAATAATTGGAATATTATATTAGTTGAAACATTTGGTTTGTTGTTTGGACTTTGGAAATTAGGTTGGATTTTGAATTAATTAAGACTAATGATTGATTTTTGTTAAAAGTTTTCTGCTGATTACTTTAGTTGCAAATACAACCTGTGTTACATTTCATGTTCTATTAAGAGCTTTAGGGGTTTTGTAGCTTATTTTAAGTTTGCTCAACATATAAAATAAGCAGACTCCAGCTTAACATGTTTGAGTTGCATAGTTTGGGGATCATGAAGTGATTGATGTTGGAGATTTGTGTTCATGGAAGGATGTGGAGTGTAATATGGTGCTTTTTAAAAATACTTTCCAACTGACTATCACTACCTAGCATGCATATTAATGATTGAAGCGGAGCAGTTATTGAATTGCACGGTTGAGGGTGATGAAGAATTGTCGGTGTTGAAGATTTTTGGTTCATGGTACAATATGGAGTCTAACATAGTGTCATTTTCTTCTTGTTCTCTTTTACTATTTGGCGTAAATAATGATTATCATGTCTCTTTTGAAAATTTTTAAGTCACGAGATCTCTTTGTCTTTATTTGGGTAAGGCAAGTTTTGTTGATCAAGAAGAGGGTTCTAAAGGTTCTTTTGCTAAACATTTCCTAGAGAGCCACTTGCAAGGACAATCTGACAATTTAATAGGATTTATATCTTCCTAAAATGACCTTCAAAATGTAAAAGCAAAGGAAAAAACCCATAGTGGTAACATACATAAAGTACTCAATCCAGAAGAAATTGAAGATTGCAATTAATGATACTGATAATTAATTGATACAATAACTTTGTATTAGTTAAAAGGAGCCTGTCATCGTGTTTGTGTTTATTGCCTTAAAGACTGATATAATTGGTTCACTTTTTTTTTGTTTGTGTTGTAAATCCTGCATTTGAGAAGTGGTTTAGTTGAATGAGTAGTAGTTATTTTTCCTTTTCATTGTTGCAGCCACAGCTTCTTTTGGGTTTGAAGTTTTCAAGCTTAACAATGAAGCAGAATCTGGTTGGGTAAATTTTTTAGGTCAACTCTTTTATTAACTGTAGTTCACATTCTTGTGCTAATGTTTTCTTTCCCTTGTTCTGTGGTTGTGTGAGTTGAGAACTGTGACTGCCTGCCACAAGTTTACTTATGGAAAATCATTTTTTGTGGAATTTCAATTTTTCATCTGTTATTCTCTTGCTGTTTACCTTTGATAAATCACATGCGTTGGCTTGCATGCAATGGAAAATCGATAAATTTCCCAAAGAACCAATAGTAAAGAATCACAAATGGTTGAGGAATATGCACAGTTTGACTTTGACATGCAAAATGTACTCTTATTAGTGGAAATATGATATTCATTACTTCCATTTTCAATTACTCAACAATTTCATAGGTATATACGTTTAGCTGTTTCTTGTAGTATATAATGTTGCACCTGAGTATTCAGTTGATCCATGGTGGCTGAAAGCAGTTGGAATTATTTGGCTATACTATTTTATGATGTTCAACCCACTAATAGATTATACGAGTTGCTTGGTGCTTTACGTTGCTGTTATCATGAGCTTGAATTTTTAAATTGTAATTTTGTTGTGTCCTTCATGAGGCTACTTGGCGTACATATCTATGGTTGATTAAGACAAGGAAAATGAAAATAATATTTTTAGTTCTTGTATATGGATCTGACAAAGTATTAGAGAGGGAAAACCTACTCTTGAAATGTAGAATAGAGCTACTAGGGCCATGGAAATTAGGAAATCCTTTTGGCTGTACATGTGATACCACTCTGTGCATTTTCATATGGTACTTGTATCTTAACCTATTATAAAGTAAAAGAGATACTAGCCGGCTGTGAGAAGATTTTTCATTCTTTGGTATTAGAGTGACAAGAGTAGTAAGGATAGAAGAACTCTAGGGAATAAATACAGAATCTGTTTGTGTGGCTTTGCAAAACTTTCAGTATGTGTTTAGAACCTGTCTATGTTGGCTTATGATTACATCTTTTTTCAGCTCATCTGTTGGAGGGGACCAAGTGAATAAAACAATAGAAATTGAAGGTTTCGAAATTTATTGCAATGCAAGTGAAGGTCCTTTGGAATCAACAAATTCTGGTGATGCAATGGACTATAAGTCCCAGGGCAGTGCAAGATCGGATGGCAGTAAATTTGACCGTTTATTGCAGCCGTTTAATGCATCTTTGTCACTTGTGGTATGAGAAATGAAAATGATACTCTTTCTTCAAAAGTCATCAAAGTCAGTGGAATGTCTTGTTTGAAGATGTTTGTCTTCATGAGATATTTGTAGGCATGGATATAATATGTAATTCAGAGTGCATTGCTGCTTTTGGTAGAAATGATGTGTTCTTGTCATGGGTTTCTGTTTTCATTTTACTTTTCCCCTCCTCTCCTTGATACTTACCTAAGAGTATGACCTTGATCTTCTTGTTAATTCTGTTTTATATGCTTAGCTCTCTACGTAGGTTGGCGATTGGGTCTACTTAAACAAGATGTGGAAGTTGGTTCTAATGTGAGTTTGCTTTTGATACAACATTGGTTTAGTAGAGAAATCAATTTAAAAAAATTTAAGATGCATAACATTGTGGAATCATGTATTATTGCTTCGGATTTCCTGGCAAATATTTGGTGTTAACATATTGTATGTTTACTCATTAAAGTGAATCTTGTTTATTGCAAGCGATAGTATGTGTTAGTTGGCTTATGGTCAATATCTTGTCTCTTCAATTATTTTTCTTATCAAACATGATGGACAAATATAATCTAGAAGTCATTGGATGTTGATGGCAGTTTTCCTATGGTGTATTTTTGATAAAACAACATGGTCTAAGATTATATGATTATTATTTACAAGGTTTAGATTGTGAATATTTGACTTTCTTCTGTAGTTTAACAGAACAGGAAAACTTGATGGTGATTTGCCACAGTACTCAATTGCAGCAGAGTTGACAGGCTTGGTTGGTTCAATGTTTACTTGAGGCATTTACTAGTTATACACATGTGCCATTTGTTTAATAACTTAATGTAAAATAGTGCTAAAACTGTTATGTTCTTTGTATCTTTTTTTTCCCCCTAGGAGGTGTTTCTAAATGAGGTCCAATTGCAAAAAATTCTGATGTTATTTGATTATGTAAGCACAAGCCGCTTACGGGAGAAGTAAGTTCACTTTTATCCCCTTTTCAACATTTCTTTGATTGGTTATGTGCTTATACCAGTAGACTATTAATAGATCTGTACATGGATTTTTTTCTACATATCATGTCAAGAAACTAGTGAACTCGAAAGCTTAGGTTTATGGATGAAGCTTAGCACTAATCATATATTAAACCCAAAGTTTTTTTTCCAGAACTTTTATAACTGATGTTATGGATTTAACTTCATTTTATCAGCTACTGTTGCTAAGTTTGATGTCTAATAGATTTCTACACAACATTTTGTTTCACTTGTTTTGTTTCTTGTGCTGATTTTTCAGTCTTCAATGTGGAGTGCCACCTTATGAAGGAGATGCATCTTAACCATTTTCCTTTATTAATTCTTTGATTACTACTCGTTTTCTTTTCTTCCCTTTCTTGTTCTCATGTTGCATCATATGTTTTTGTGCTGACCTACAGTAGTAAAACCTATGTTGCATTTATGGGAAAAATAGAGTCCTCATCAATATCAAATTATTTGCTCATTTGCTTTAGTGTATAATCATGATATGCATATCCTGCTGCTGCCAACATCCAAACCCAAAAGTTGTATTCAATTTTCTCTGTTAATGTTTGATGTAGGTACGGAAGGTATCGTCCCTGGGGTTGTCCAACACGAAAACAAAATGGTTGGCAAAAGTTATGGTGGCACTATGCACAGGAATCTATCCTGTCAGATGTTCGCCGGAAGCTGAAGAAAACTTCGTGGAGATATCTGGGACAACGATTGTATGTGTGTTTATATCTTAGATGTACACTGTGACTTGGATTTGGCTTGATAAATTTTCTTCCTTAAGACTTGACATAAGGGTTTTGTGACAATTCTGATAATTTATTAACCGCTTCCAGAAAATAAAAGAATGGGAAATACATGGATAAGTAAAACTACGAAGCCTAGTGGTTAGGGAGAAAGTACTTCCTCATCATCCAGGCTTCAAATCCTGATAGATGTATGGGGTTAAGAAGTTGTAATTATTAATATTTGCCATTGTACCAGAAAAGAAAAATGATTATTCCTTACTGTCAATTTGAAGAATCATGCATTTGTTACTAAGTGATTCAGCCCCACTGTCTGTCAAATATTTTTTAACTCATAAGTATGGAATGTAGAAGGCGAGAAAATGTGAAATCACAGGACAGGGTAAAATTCTATGATATACTTTTGCTGCATGTGCGCCCATGTTTTACAGATGTACTTTTTTTTCTTCTTTATATTTAGTTTTTTTATTTTGAATATAATAGTTTTTCACATGATCACATTCTTCTTAAACTACTGAACTTTTTATCTCCCTTTTTATTACTGGGACCAATTACAGGATTTATCGTCAGAAGTATATTGCGTTGTACAAGAATAAGCTAGAATTTCTTCAACATGAGCAGGTAATTGTTTCTCGGCCATATGTCCATACTATTGGTCTATGGCCATCTTATCAATAGTTTGGATGCATAAACCTCAATGAGGGTTTCAATAGCTAGAAAGAAAATGCTGAGGGTTTCAATAACTAGAAAGAAAATGCTGAGGGTTTCAATAACTAGAAAGAAATGCTTATCTAAATGTAGGTTGTAAAACATAGAGTATCTTGGTTTATGATAAGGAAATCGATGGTGCTAGATCATGTTATTAAAATAATTATAGCCAACAAGAGTGGAAGTTAAGAGCGTTTCCAATATATTATGAATACAAGACATCTTTGCTTCTTTCGCTTAATTGTAGAGGACAATTTTCTCACTTTATTCCATTTTCCTGCTTGTATTGCTGTTGGTTTGCGGGAAACAGATTTGTTACTTTCTATCCGTGGTGGCATTGATTTAGTTATGTAACATGTATTCAGTCAGTTGATGATTATATTCTTCGGGAGTTGGAGCAAATTGAGAAAGACTCTGATGTTGAAGATATCTTAAACTACAGATCTGCTGCTGAACATGAACTAGAGGTATATACTTATCAAATGCACCCTTTGGTTTTACTCCGTTGTGTGGCTGTTCTTTGATCTGTTTGACTAAGTTACTTTGTTAAGCTCCAAGAGATGCATTACAATTTGGTTTCAAATTCTACAGGGGACTAGGTATTAAATTGCAAAATCACTTGTTCTTTATAATTAGAATCCACAGGAATTCCTAGTGGTGCATATAACTTAATACCAGAACGGGTGCAGGTGTTTTACTGCATTGCGAATTCCCTTCATCGACTAGCTGCTTTTATTTTTGGTGGAATTTTTCGTTGAAACTTCTGTAGATGAATTGGAATTCGGTTGTTAGTCTTAGATGAGAGTTTTCAGCATCTTCAATATCACTTTTACATATAAAGGCATGCTGTCAACAATTTACATATGTAACTGATTTACAGGAACTTCTTTCAAACTCATCGTCTTTGAATCTTGGGATTAGTGGTCCTAGTGCTGTGGCAGAGAAGACACTAGATGAACCTGCATATGGAAAATCACGTGGTTGGTTGAATTGGCTCTCTCTTGGTATGCTTGGTGCTGGTGGAACTAATGATTCTAGTCAATTTTCTGGTGTCGTCTCTGATGAAGTCGTACAGGTGGATTTCTAGTCTTTATGATAAACTGTTATTAAGTGAATTACAATACATTTGATGGTCATCAATGATTTGCTTTTGTCCTTTATTCAGGATATTTATGAAGCAACAGAATTCCATCCACCAGTTTTATCCACTGGGGATGCTGATGTAAATGAAAAGATGTTTGCTTTTGCAATGAAGTTTAGCATAAGCCAACTTTCTATAAGCTTGGAAAGCCTGTATGCTTTCTGATCTTCTGATCCTCTCAAGTCACTTTTCTTGTTTTGAGTTTGGGATATTGTTGCCAGTTGATCAAACACTTCTTCACATTTGCAAGTTGATAAATTATGCTTGTAATCATTATTACTCAGTAGGTAGCACATATACAGTTGTTTTCCATCTGGAAGTGGACTCTTTCTAATGTATGTCTGAGTTTATTGACTAGAATGTAGCTGCTGTCTGGTAGTCTTCTACTCTACATCTAAATCGTTGGTGGTTTTTTCTTGTTTCAGTTCTTCTGGGAAAAAGATTGCATTCCTGGTATTTGAAGATGTGGTTTGTGAATTCAAACTTTGGGAAGAATTGGCAACAGTAATATGCTTTATTAATTCTGGAGAGATACTTGATCCGTGTAATGGAGCTACCATCCTAAAGATGAGAAAGGTTTGTTTCTTGTGTGGTAGCTATGTGTGTTATGATTATAGTTCTGAATGATTGGTTTCAAATTGTGTTTGTCATTTTGTTTTTCTGTTTATGGGATTTGCTTCTCTCCTCTGCCTCCTTTTCCTCTTTCAAGTCATTTATATGATAAATGGGAAGAAGTTGGTCTGGGATAACGTTAGCCCCTTGTTTTAGTTCACATAATTTGGAACTTTGCCAGAGGGAATTTCAAATCATTAAAATGTCTTTGCCTTTTAACAGTCGTTGATGGATAAAAATGTCAAGGAAAATGGTCTTAGCTCTTGCAAGCTTCAAGTTGATGTATCCTCCAAACAAGAGGTTGGACTGTCTGTGAAGGTACCATTTTGTTTCTGGTCCTCTTTGTTTACAGTTTTCTCCTTGCTGTTTCTGAATCATAGCACTCGATGCAGGCAACGATTCGACCACTTGAACTTACTTGCGAGATGAATTTTCTTCTAAACTTTGTGGAGTTTTTCACCATATTGAAGTTGGTTGAGTTTCAACATGATAGGGTAATGCTTATTATGTTCAATTGTTTTTCATTCCAAAGCCCAATTTTTGGATTTTATTGCCATGCTTTACTATGCCTGATTCCTAGATTTTTGAGTGATTCTATTTTGAAAGAATTTATAAGAATACGGGTAAAGATGCTCTAATTGGGGTGTCAAGATAAAAACAAATATAGATAAGGATGCTATCAATGGGTGCCCTGGGTTATTGGAAGGAAAGACTAAAGAAGGATAGTGAGGCTCTCAATGGACTACCATACGAAAACTTAAGAGTATCAATGTCTCAATGGGGTATTGGTGTTTTGAAGAGGATAGGTTCTCATAATTGGAATTTGGCTTTGATATCCCATAAGAAAGTAGAGATAAAAGGAGTGATAAAGGAGAAGGAAGGAGAATATACATAATGGTTTTTACGTGTTCTAGTTTTCAAGTTGACTTTTATGTATACTAGGACTTCGAAGGTTTCTAAGTTTTATCATTCGTTACTTTTACTCAGTCTATCTATAATAGTAGGGTAATACAATTCTCCATAATAAGATTGTACAATATTCCATAATAAGATAATGTAATATTATTACTAATAACTAAACTATCACATCGTGAGATACAAAAAGATATTTTTATCTTGGACATATAGTAATATTCCTATTTCCAAATGTTAGATTTTCTTTAGTTTCAACACACCCAATTCCTACAAATGATATATTTACGAAATAATTCAACATTCTTTACTGTTTTTGAATAATATATGGTAGAAACTTGAATTCCAACTGTAAATTTTAAAAAACAGAATCACAAAACTCTTCCTTAGGCTTTTACCCAAATATATCCTTATATACAATTGAGAATGTATGTTAATAGGTTGAATGTTTCCTATACGGGACATATGCCTACATTATTAAGCATACCTCTCAACACCCTCCCTCAAGTTGCGAGTACGAGTATCTAATACACCCAACTTTTTACAGAAAGCACTCGCTCTAAGCCCATGAGTAACGAAGTAAAAAGATCAGTAATTTTTTTCCCAATCCTAATATGAATAGATACAAACAGTTCCTATTGATTCTTTCTCTAATTAAATGACAATCAACCTTAATATGTTTGGGTTGCTGCAGTCTATGCTCCTGAAACACAAGACTGGAGGTAATATATACAAGTACTTGATTATTATACCACATCTCCATAGGAGTAACTTTTTCAATCCCAAATTTTTTAGAATTTGTTTCATCCCCACTATTTAACCCAGGACTAGATTGAGAAGACACATATTGTTTCATGCTCTTTTGTGAAACCATCTTTAATCATCAGCAGACTTAGCCCAGGCATCATCATATTGATCATCAATTCTGGTCTGTCCATGATATACAGCATACCTGGACCCTTTCTTAAATTTCGTAGTTTGGGCTATTGCTTGCTTAGGTGATTTCGAGGTAATAACACAAAGTGGCTTTAGGATAGCATCGTAGAAAGAATCTGTCAACAACTCATTTCAAGACCCTTGTGATGAAAAGGTGGTTGAGTAGTCTCCTCAAATGTAAGAGATAGTAGAGATTACGCAGATGTGGCAAATGAAAATAGAGAAAATCTTTTGAGGGAGAATAGGATTATTCAATTGAAAATGTCTAAAAATATCTTTACTTTGGCCCAAAATGTGTAGGGTACTGTGTTAAAATATTAAATGCATGAATTACATTTTCAACATCAACAACAACAATTTCCAGTATAAATCTTGCTGATGAACTAGCTTTTCAGAAATGTGAAGAACTTTTAGAAAGATATTGCTTCTCATCATTCCTTTTTTCATTAGATCATACTTTTAATGCTATCACCATTCCTCAGCAGGTTCTGTCGTCATTAAATGGCTTTGAAGATACTAGAACTCGTCTATCGGCGAAAGCTGAGTGAGTTCCTTTGACACTTCTGACGTTGATTAGTTTTGCTCAAATTAGTAATCCTATGAATTCTGATTTGAGAATTTCACATAATAATTTTACAGATACATCTTCTCGAATCACAGAAAGCTTTACTGGGATGTCAGAATCAGCAATATAAGTGTTAATTTTCATTGGGAAAAGGTTGATTCAGAGCAATATGTGTTGGTAATTTCTTTCTATTATCATTCTTGTGGATCTTTCTTTTTCTTTTTTGTGTTAGTGGCCTTCTTCTGAGGCTAATGTCTGTGTTATTGCTATGATTACCATTTGCACTTATGTTAACATGCTTATCCAGTTGTTTGAATAAGATTTATTATTCTTCCTACTCATTTAGTGTCTGGAACACCTCGGATGTTCATCTAACTTGAATGCAAATACTTTCCTCCCTTTGTTTGTACAACCTGTTCAGTGGATTTGATATTACTTAATTTTGAAAGCGTGAATGACTACTACACCTTTTGTTTAGTCAACCAATTTTACTGGTTATTTTTATCTTGCATAAAACTTTTCCAAGTTTACAGACTTTCACAATCATCGCAAAAATTGAGCGGCCATGTGTTAAGTGCAAGAAGTGTTTTGGTTTTGGGCTTGCTAATTGGAGTTCCAATGTTTTTGCCTTTCTGCATACTGTTCTAGAATTAGGGTCCTCTTATGTGTATAATCACAAGCCAATCCTCTTACTTTCATAATTTCCTTCTCAGTACTCTTACTGATTGAAATTTATCAACAAAGTCGCTAATAATCTTACCAAGAAATTCTGCTTATAGTTTTCAATCTTCTAAATTTGTAATGACATTTTTATTAGTTTAGCTTTGAAAGAAGGTTTTATTGTATTAGAAGATCGATAATAGGAAAAAGTCCCTCTACTTCTCCAGAAATGAAATAGAAAGGTATAAAGTATCTAGTAATAAGGCAATATGTGAGGTAGTGAGAAACAATCCATGCGAATGGACATATGTTGTATTTGGGTTCTGGAATTTAGTCAATTATAAATTTGTAAATTGTCAGGGAGTCAGGGATGAGCCTGAAATAATTTAGAACCTCAAGACTTCTCCAACAAACCAACAATTCATCGTCTCTTCGCAGCACTCTATTCTTTAACTGTGACAACCTCTCAGTCTCTTTGACTTGGGATAAGCTAGAACAAAGTTGGCCTGAGCTAGAGTATGAATGTTCAAGGGCTTATGTACTGATTTCTTTTTTATCATTTAACTTTATCTGATGCCAACCTGCCTGTTAGGACCTTTATTGCAACATTAATCAATGGGACGTGCATTTTTTCCTTCTCCCTTTATGCCCCACTTTATTCAATTCAAAGTTCCCCAACACGTATACCCAGAATAAATCAGTTGGTGGAAAGTGCCAAATATTTATAAGTTTACTTGGTATCATGATTGTTGTTTCTTATGTTACACGGACCTATTTTGTCTGATGTGATGGAGAAAATAAATTTTAGCTTTTGAAATTGTAAAAAGACCTCACAGTTTGTTACTCTGCAGACATTTCATAGATTTGACATCATTTATTGGGCAGGTACTGAAAATGGAATCCCTTCTCTGTACTTCTAGGTGTGATACTCCTAATTTTGGTGAAGGATGTCATATCAGGGAACAGTTTTCAAGGCCAGATACTGCCAACAATGTTCTAATGGGCTTCCAAGTTGAAAATTTCTTCAACTATTTTGAAGTCAAAATAAATGATGTTCAGGTAAGTTGCCCTGTTCTCCTGAGATTTATATGCTCTCATTACTGATTACTGAAAGCCAGGTCGGAATGCTGCAGTTGAAGTTACTTATTCCTCAGCATCCTCAAACAATTACTATCTTGGACAAATTCAGTGCTTCAATCACTTTGGCGTCCTGCATCATTTCTGATGAATCAATACTGAAACAATTAGGGGTAAGTCAATCCAATGTTCAGCCTATACTATGCTGTACGATTTGCTATGTTTGGTCTAAACCCACTTACTTTGTAATTGACAAAAGGAATCCTAGTTGGTACAAAAGTAAGCTCTTTACCCCCTGCTAGATTTCTGAGAAGTTAACTGGAGATCAATAATTAGTTTGTGACAGTTTATCACGTGAATTTTTTTAAATTTGATTAACTGCATTGTTTCTCCAGATCAGTGAGATAGGTTACTTTCGTTTCAGCTTTCATATTTGTGTTTTGGTCGCAGGTTTATATAATTCTACCGTCAATCCATGCAAACTTTAGCAAATCAATTTATGAAACAATGTTAGCGTTCATCAGATATCAACATATTCTTCAGTCAAGGTCCAGGCTTCTGAAACTGAAATGTTGTAGATCAGATGAAGCCACAGTGATTCTACCTTCTACTTCTGTTTTTGGTTTCTTTATTATGGCAAAGTTGCATTCTGTCTCTTTGCGCGTCGACCTGGAAAATGATGGAGAAAATAGCTCAGTACTAACACTTTCAGTTCAAGCCCTAAGTACTAGGTATATTGTTTGCCTGCTTAATCTATAATTTGGAGTCATTGTATCAGGCTCCTTGAACACTATATCCATACTTTTTGTACTCACACTTATCTTGTACAAAATTGAAGGTATGCTCATGCAGATTTTCAAGAGTTCTGTCTCTGTACAAAAGCATTGAAAGTTTTTACTTCACCCTTGAATGGTGAAAGTGACAGCCAGATTCTTTGCTTATCTGGCAATCAATTTGATTCTACCTCTGTGTACCAAGAAGGCTTTGATTTCAATGATGAATGTAAAACCACCGAATCATGCTTTTGTTTAAATTATGGAGCTCGCCAAGGTTTCCAGGAGTGTACTATTGGTCTTAATAATACTGAAATCCATTGCAATCCACTTATATTTGGGCTGTTGTTTGGTTTCTATAGCAGAATCATTTCATCCGCTGCTTCTTTTATTAGCGATGATTCCTTCAGTGGTCTTGCTGTGAAAGGTCAAAACAAAAGGCCAGGTTTTCGGTTCAATAAGTTTGGATTCTCAAATTTCTTTGACACTAGCTCTTCTGACCTTGCTGGCATTTCTTTGGATTGCTACCCGTTCCTTACAATAATCAATACTGGGTCTATTGGTAATCTTGAGTGTTCACTCCGTTATGCCAGTCAGGACTGGAGGAAATTGTTAAAGCTAAGGAATGAAGATCCCAATTGTCCAAAACAAAGTTCGGAGAAAGAATGTAAAAGTTCCTTTGATGCAAATTCTGTCTCAGGAAGTTTTTGGGATTCAAATGTGTTTAATATTGATTTTAATTTTTCCGAAGTCAGATTGCATTTCCATGATTCTTCTTCTGTTATTGGATCTGTTTCACTCCCCTCCTCCAAGTCTTCAATTGTACTCTATGAGGATACTCTGGATCTGCTTTTTTCCATGGAAGGATTGATTCTCACATCTCCACAATGGACTAAAAATTTCAGAGAGTTTCTTTGGGGACCTTCATTATCATATCTGCCTCCTGTGATAAATGTCCGTATTAGGAAAGGAAGTGCTTTTTCATTGACTTCTGAACTTGAAGTAAGCATTGGTATTCAACATGTCTACTGCGTTTTGCCACCCGAATATTTGGCCATCATAATTGGTTATTTTTCCTTGCCTGCTTGGAGCTTGGATTTAGGTGAGCGGGCAATGAATGAAGTTCATAGTGGCATTGAAACTGAACGTGGGACTCAGATTGTATATAAGTTTGAGATCTTGGATTGCAGTTTAATTTTGCCAGTTGAACAAGATGACCATCATTTTCTAAAGATAGAACTTCCACAGCTGTATGCTAGTTTTGTCCAAAATTGTGCTTCGGATGGTGTTCTAAAGGACATTCCTCCCCAGTACATGGTTTCATGGCGTAATGTTGCAAAAACGACTCACTGTTTAAATTTATTTGGAAGGGATCTAGTTTTGTCCCTTATGTTAGGCAAGGATGACGAATCAGGTAACACTACCCTAATCGCTCCACTCAGTGCTGATGTTTGGATTAGAGTACCTTGTGAAAGTGAATGCTCCTCAACAAGCTTTTCCAATTTTACATCTATCATGTCAAGGATTAGCAAATGTCAACTCATTGCTGATGGTAAGATGTTTTGGTTTTTGTTACTTACGCTGCAGCTTCTATACTGGTGTTCTCTTTTCAAATAATGTGTTAATCTCCTTCTATGACAGATTGCAACACCCTGAATGGATTTGAGGCGCTATTTTCTGTCATAAATCATTTAGCTTCTGTTGACAAAGAATCTAAATATTTCACCTCTGATGTCTTGCACTTCCTTCAGTTAAGAAGGAATCTAAAGGAAAATGGTGAATCTCCACCTGATGACATGGACTCTGTGCTTACAGAAATTAAATGTTGTGTTGACTCATTCTCTATTACCTTGTGTCAATCACGAAATGAAATCTCATCAAAACCTGTGGCCAAAGTGGATCTACATTTCTTGTGCTCTGCATCTTTTATAAATGATATACCAATGACCATGGAGTTCAGTTTCTCATCCTTCACTCTATATTCATTGCTTAATTCTGTCATGATGGTGCAATGCCTCGACACTTCTTCAAGGTCATCTGCTCTTCACATAAGTTATACGGAATCCCGTCAGGGTGGAAAACAACTTCAAGTAACCCTTCCTTCCCTTGATATTTGGCTACACATTTTTGACTGGATTGTGTTCGTCGATTCGTGTTACTCTTGTGCTCAAAGAATGACACAAAACAGTGTCTTGGAGGTAGCAACTAAGATCCCAGCTAAAGATATTGTTGATCCTCTGGGAGATCATGCAGCTCATGTTTTACAAGCTTCTGATGAGAATTCAGGTATGGA
>JANSVA010000001.1:32438736-32454710 GCA_025504915.1 Erythroxylum reticulatum
GAATCTGGTTGGGTAAATTTTTTAGGTCAACTCTTTTATTAACTGTACCTCACATTCTTGTGCTAATGTTTTCTTTCCCTTATTCTCTGCTTGTGTGAGTTGCGAACTATAACTGCCTGCCACAAGTTTAGTTATGGAAAATCATTTTTTGTGGAATGTCAATTTTTCATCTGTTATTCTCTTGCTATTTAGCTTTGATAAATCACATGCATTGGCTTGCATGCAATGGAAAATCGATAAATTTCCCAAAGAACCAATGATAAAGAATCACAAATGGTTGAGGAATATGCACAAGCAGTTTGACTTTGACATGCAAAATGTACTCTTATTAGTGGAAATATGATTTTTATTACTTCCATTTTCAATTACTCTGCAATTTCATGGGTATATACTTTTAGCTGTTCTTTTAGTATATAATGTTGCACCTGAGTATTCAGTTGTCCCATGGTGGCTGAAAGCAGTTGGAATTATTTGGCTTTACTATTTTATGATGTTCAACCCACTAATAGATTATATGAGTTGCTTGGTGCTTTAGGTTGCTGTTATCATGAGCTTGAATGTTTAAATTGTAATTTTATTGTGTCCTTCATGAGGCTACTTGGCGTACATATCTAGGGTTGATTAAGACAAGGAAATGAAAATAATATTTATAGATCTTGTATATGGATCTGACAAAGATTTAGAGAGGGAAAACCTACTCTTGAAATGTAGAATAGAGCTACTAGGGCCATGGAAATTAGGAAATCCTTTTGGCTGTACATGTGATACTACTCTGTGCATTTTCGTATGGTACTTGTATCTTAACCTATTATAAAGTAAAAGAGATACTAGCCGACTGTGAGAAGATTTTCATTCTTGCTGCTTAGAGAAGTTGGGTATTAGAGTGATAGAGTAGTAAGGATAGAAGAACTCTAGGGAATAAATATAGAATCTGGTTGTGTGGCTTTGCAAAACTTTCATTATGTGTTTAGAACTTGTCGATGTTATGTTTTTCTTATCAACGCAATTTTCTATTTTCATGAGCTCTCTACTTCTTTGTACCATACATTTTCAATTACTTGTGGCTTACGATTACATCTTTTTTCAGCTCATCTGTTGGAGGGGCCCAAGTGAATAAAACATTAGAAATTGAAGGTTTTGAAATTTATTGCAATGCAAGTGAAGGTCCTTTGGAATCAACAAATTCTGGTGATGCAATGGACTGTAAGTCCCAGGGCACTGCAAGATCTGATGGCAGTAAATTTGACCGTTTATTGCAGCCGTTTAATGCATCTTTGTCACTTGTGGTATGAGAAATCAAAATGATACTCTTCTTCAAAAGTCATCAGAGTCAGTAGAAATATCTTGTTTGAAGATGTTTGTCTTCATGAGATATTTGTAGGCATGGATATAATATGTAATTCAGAGTGCATTAATGCTTTTGGTAGAAATGTTGTGTTCTTGTCATGGGTTTCTGTTTTCATTTTGCTTTTTCCTTCCTGTCCTTGATACTTACCTTAGAGTATGACCTTGATCTTTTTGTTAATTATGCTTGATATGCTTAGCTCTCTACGTAGGTTAGGGATTGGGTCTACTTAAACAAGATGTGGAAATTGTTTCTAATGTGAGTTTGGTTTTGACACAACATTGGTTTATTAGAGAAATCAATTTAAAAAAATTTAAGATGCATAGCATCGTGGAATCATGTATTATCGCTTCGGATTTCCTGGAAAATATTTGGTGTTAACAGATTGTATGTTTACTCATTAATGTGAATCTTGTGTGTTGCAAGCGATAGTATGTATTAGTTGGCTTATGGTCAATATCTTGTCTCTTTAATTATTTTTCTTATCAAACATGATGGACAAATATAATCTAGAAGTCATTGGATATTGATTGCAGTTTTCCTAT
This sequence comes from Erythroxylum reticulatum, assembly GCA_025504915.1. Lineage (NCBI taxonomy): Eukaryota > Viridiplantae > Streptophyta > Magnoliopsida > Malpighiales > Erythroxylaceae > Erythroxylum > Erythroxylum reticulatum. The sequence continues at coordinate 32,440,627 of JANSVA010000001.1, forward strand.
GGTGTATATTTGATAAAACAACATGGTCTAAGATTATATGATTATTATTTATAAGGTTTACATTGTGAAAATTTGACTTTCTTTTGTAGTTTAACAGAACAGGAAAACTTGATGGTGATTTGCCACAGTATTCAATTGCAGCAGAGTTGACAGGCTTGGTTGGTTCAATGTTTGCTTGAGGCATTTACTAGTTATACACGAGTGCCATTTGTTTAATAACTTAATGTAAAATAGTGCTAAAACTGTTACGTTCTTTGTATCTTTTTTTTTTCTAGGAGGTGTTTTTAAATGAGGTCCAATTGCAAAAAATTCTGATGTTATTTGATTACGTAAGCACAAGCCGCTTACGGGAGAAGTAAGTTCACTGTTATCCCCTTTTCAACATTTCTTTGATTGGTTATGTACTTAATGTACTTATACGAGTAGACTATTAATAGATCTGTACATGGATTTTTTTCTACATATCATGTCAAGAAACTAGTGAACTCGAAAGCTTAGGTTTATGGATGAAGCTTAGCACTAATCATATATTAAACCCAAAAATTTTTTCCAGACTTTTATAACTGATGTTATGGATTTAACTTCATTTTATCAGCTACTGTTGCTAAGTTTGATGTCTAACAGATGTCTACTCAACATATTGTTTCACTTGTTTTGTTTCTTGTGCTGATTTTTCAGTCTTTCAATGTGGAGTGCCACTTATGAAGGAGCTGCATCTTAACCATTTTCCTTTATTAATTCTTTGATTACTACTTGTTTTCTTCTCTTCCCTTTCTTGTTCCCATGTTGCATCATATGTTTTTGTGCTGACCTACAGTAGTAAACCCTATGTTGCATTTATGGGAAAAATAGAGTCATCATCAATATCAAATTATTTGCTCATTTGCTTTAGTGTATAATCATGATATGCATATCTAGGTGCTGCCAACATCCAAACCCAAAAGTTGTATTCAATTTTCTGTGTTAATGTTTGATGTAGGTACGGAAGGTATCGTCCCTGGGGTTGTCCTCTAACACGAAAACAGAATGGTTGGCAAAAGTTATGGTGGCACTATGCAGAGGAATCTATCCTGTCAGATGTTCGTCGGAAGCTGAAGAAAACTTCGTGGAGATATCTAGGACAACGATTGTATGTGTGTTTATATCTTAGATGTACACTGTGACTTGGATTTGGCTCGATAAATTTTCTTCCTTAAGACTTGACATAAGTGTGACAATTCTGATAATTTATAACCGCTTCCGGAAAATAAAAGAATGGGAGAAACATGGATAAGTAAAACTACGAAGCCTAGTGGTTAGGGAGGAAGTACTTCCTCATCATCCAGGCTTCAAATCCTGATAGATGTATGGGGTTAAGAAGTTGTAATTATTAATGCTTTCCATTGTACCAGAAAAGATGTCAATTTGAAGAATCATACATGTGCTACTAAGTGATTCACCCCCACTGTCTGTCAAATATTTTCTGTTTAACTCATAAGTATGGAATGTGAGAAAGAAGGTGAGAAAATGTCAAATCACAGGACAGGGTAAAAGTCTATGATATACTTTTGCTGCATGTGCGCCCATGTTTTACATATGTTCTTTTTTGTTTTCTCTATATTTAGTTTTTTCATTTTGAATCTAATAGTTTTTTACATGATCACATTCTTCCTTAACTGCTGAACTTTTTATCTCCCTTTTTATTACTGGGACCAATTACAGGATTTATCGTCAGAAGTACATTGAGTTGTACAAGAATAAGCTAGAATTTCTTCAACATGAGCAGGTAATTGTTTCTCGGCCATATATCCATACTATTGGTCTATGGCCATCTTATCAATAATTTGGATGCATAAACCTCAATCAGGGTTTCAATAACTAGAAAGAAAATGCTGAGGGTTTCAATAACTAGAAAGAAAATGCTTATCTAAATGTAGGTTGTAAAACATAGAGTATCTTGGTTTATGATAAGGAAATTGATGGTGCTAGATCATGTTATTAAAATAATTATAGCCAACAAGAGTGGAAGTTTAGAGCGTTTTAAATGTATTATGAATACAAGATATCTTTGCTTCTTTTGCTTAATTGTAGAGGATAATTTTCTCACTTTATTCCATTTTCCTGCTTGTATTGCTGTTGGTTTGTGGGAAATAGATTTGTTACTTTCTATCTGTGGTGGCATTGATTTTGTTATATAACATGTATTCAGTCTGTTGATGATTATATTCTTCGGGAGTTGGAGCAAATTGAGAAAGACTCTGATGTTGAAGATATCTTAAACTATAGATCTGCTGCTGAGCATGAACTAGAGGTATATACTTATCAAATGCACCCTTTGGTTTTGCTCCATTGTGTGGCTGTTCTTTGATCTGTTTGACTAAATTACATTGTTAAGCTCCAAGAGATGCATTACAATTTGGTTTCAAATTCTATTGGGGACTAGGTATTAAATTGCAAAATCACTTGTTCTTTATAATTAGAATCCACAGGAATTCCTAGTGGTGCATATAAACTTAATACCAAAATGGGTACAGGTCTTTTAGTGCATTATGAATTCCCTTCATCGATTAGCTGCTTTTATTTTTGGTTGAATTTTTCGTTGAAACTTCTGTAGATGAATTGGAATTCGGTTGTTAGTGCTAGATGAGAGTTTTAAGCATCTTCAATATCACTTCTACGTATAAACGCATGCTGTCAACAATTTACATATGTAACTGATTTACAGGAACTTCTTTCAAACTCATCGTCTTTGAATCTTGGGATTAGTGGTCCTAGTGCTGTGGTAGGGAAGACACTAGATGAGCGTGCAGATGGAAAATCACGTGGTTGGTTGAATTGGCTTTCCCTTGGTATGCTTGGTGCTGGTGGAACTAATGATTCTAGTCAATTTTCTGGTGTCGTCTCTGATGAAGTGGTACAGGTGGATTTCTAGTCTTTATGGTAAACTGTTATTAAGTGAATTACAATATATTTGATGGTCATCAATGATTTGCTTTTGTCCTTTATGTAGGACATTTATGAAGCAACAGAGTTCCATCCATCAGCTTTATCCACTGGGGATGCTGATGTAAATGAAAAGACGTTTGCTTTTGCAGTGAAGTTTAGCATAAGCCAACTTTCTATAAGCTTGGAAAGCCTGTATGCTTTCTGATCTTCTGATCCTCTCAAGTCATTTTTCTTGTTTTGAGTTTGGGATATTGGTGCCAGTTGATCAAACACTTTTTCTCATTTGCAAGTTAATAAATTATGCTTGTAATCATTATTACGTGGTAGCTAGCACATATATAGTTGTTTTCTATATGGAAGTGGACTCTTTCTAATGTATGTCTGAGTTTATTGACTAGAATGTAGCTGCTGTCTGGTAGTCTTCTACTGTACATCTAAATCATTGTTGGTTTTTTCTTGTTTCAGTTCTTCTGCGAAAAAGATTGCAGACCTGGTATTTGAAGATGTAGTTTGTGAATTCAAACTTTGGGAAGAATCGGCAACAGTAATATGCTTTATTAATTCTGGAGAGATACTTGATCCGTATAATGGAGCTACCATCCTAAAGATGAGAAAGGTTTGTTTCTTGTATGGTAGCTATGTGTGTTATGATTATAGTTCTGAATGATTGGTTTCAAATTGTTTTTGTCTTTTTTTTTTTTCTATTTATGGGATTTGCTTCTCTCCTCTCCCTCCTTTTCCTCTTTCAAGTCATTTATATGATAAATGGGAAGAAGTTGGTCTGGGATAAAGTTAGCCTCCTTTTTAGTTCACATAATTTGGAACTTCGCCAGAGGGAATTTCAAATCATTAAAATATCTTTGCCTTATGACAGTCGTTGATGGATAAAAATGTCAAGGAAAATGGTCTTAGCTCTTGCAGGCTTCAAGTTGATGTATCCTTCAAACAAGAGGTTGGACTGTCTGTGAAGGTACTATTCTGTTTCTGGTCCTCTTTGTTTACAGTTTTCTCCTTGCGATTTCTGAATCATAGAACTCGATGCAGGCAACGATTCAACCACTTGAACTTACTTGCGAGATGAATTTTCTTCTAAACTTTGTGGAATTTTTCACCATATTGAAGTTGGTTGAGTTTCAACATGATAGGGTAATGCTTTTTATGTTCAATTGTTTTTAATTCCAAAGCCCAATTTTTGGATTTTATTGCCATGCTTTATTATGCCTGATTCCTAGATTTTTTAGTGATTCTATTTTGAAAGAATTTATAAGAATAGCGGTAAAGATGCTCTAAATGGGGTGTCAAAATAAAAACAAATATAGATAAGGATGCTATCAATGGGTGCCCTGGGCTATTGGAAGGAAAGACTAACGAAGGATAGTGAGGCTCTCAATGGACTACCATACGAAAAGATAAGATAAGAGTATCAATGTCTCAATGGGGTATTGGTTCTCAATGGGGTATTGGTGTTTTGAAGAGGATAGGTTCTCATAATTGGAATTTGGCTTTGATATCCCATAAGAAAGTAGAGATAAAAGTAGTGATAAAGGAGAAGGAAGGAGAATATACATAATGGTTTTTACATGTTCTAGTTGTCAAGTCGACTTTTATGAATACAAGGACTTTGAAGGTTTCTAAGTTTTATTATTCATTACTTTTACTCAGTCTATCTATAATAGTAGGGTAAGACAATTCTTCATAATAAGATAATACAATATTCCATAATAAGATAATGTAATATTATTACTAATAACTAAACTATCATATCATGAGATACAAAAAAATATTTTTATCTTGGACATATATTAATATTCCTATTTCCAAATTTAGTTTAAACACACCCAATTCCTACAAATGATATATTTACGAAATAATTCAACATTCTTTACTGTTTTTGAATAGTAGATGGTAGAAACTTGAATTCCAACTGTAAATTTTAAAAAACAGAATCACAAAACTCTTCCTTAGGCTTTTACCCAAATATATTCATATATACAATTGAGAATGTTTGTTAATGGGTTGAATGTTTCCTATATGGGACATTTGCCTACATTAAGCATACCTCTCAACACTCTCCCTCAAGTTGGGAGTATGAGTATCTAATACACCCAACTTTTTACAGAAACCACTCGCTCTAAGCCCATGAGTAATGAAGTAAAAATATCAGTAATTTTTTTCCAATCCTAATATGAATAGGTACAAACAGTTCCTATTGATTCTTTATCTAATTAAATAACAATCAACCTTAATATGTTTGGGCTGCTGCAGTCTATGCTCCTGAAACACACGACTGGAGGTAATATATACAAGTACTTGATTATTATACCACATCTCCATAGGAGTAACTTTTTCAATCCCAAATTTTTAGAATTTGTTTCATCCGCACTATTTAACCCAGGACTAGATTTAGAAGACATATATTGTTTCATGCTCTTTTGTGAAACCATCTTTAATCATCAGCAGACTTAGCCCAGGCAACATCATATTGATCATCAATTCTGGTCTTTCCATGATATACAGCATACCTGGACCCTTTCTTCAATTTCATAGTTTGGGCTATTATGCTTAGGTGATTTCGAGGTGATAACACAAAGTGGCTTTAGGATAGCATCCTACAACGGATCTGTCAACAACTCATTTCAAGACCTTGTGATGAAAAGGGGGTTGAGTAGTCTCCTCAAATGTTAGAGATAGTAGAGATTACACAGATGTGGCAAATGATAATAGAGAAAATCTTTTGAGGGAGAATAGGATTAATCAATTGAAACTGTCTAAAAATGTCTTTACTTTGGCCCGAAATGTATAGGGTACTATGTTAAAATATTAAATGCATGAATTAGATTTTCAACATCAACAACGACAATTCCCAGTATAAATCTTGCTGATGAACTAGCTTTTCAGAAATGTGAAAAACCTTTAGAAAGATATTGCTTCTCATCATTCCTTTTTTCATTAGATCATTCTTTTAATGCTATCACCATTCCTCAGCAGGTTCTGTCGTCATTAAATGGCTTTGAAGATACTAGAACTCGTCTATTGGCGAAAGCTGAGTGAGTTCCTTTGACACTTTCCTTTGACACTTCTGATGTTGATTTGTTTTGGTCAAATTAGTAATCCTATGAATTCTGATTTGAGAATTTCACATAATAATTTTACAGATACATCTTCTCAAATCACAAAAAGCTTTTCTGGGATGTCAGAATCAGCAATATAAGTGTTAATTTTCCTTGGGAAAAGGTTGATTCAGAACAATATGCGTTGGTAATTTCTTTCTATCATATCTTTCTTTCTCTTTTTTATGTTAGTGGTCTTCTTCTGAGGTTAATGTCTGTGTTATTGCAATGATTACCATTTGCACTTATGTTAACATTCATATCCTTAGTTGTTTGAATAAGTTTTATTAATCTTCCTACTCATTTAGTGTCTGGACCACCTCAGATGTTCATCTAGCTTTGAATGCAAATACTTTCCTCCTTTTGTTTGCACAACGTGTTCACCGGCTTTTATATTACTTAATTTTGAAAGCGTGAATGACTCCTACACTTTTTGTTTAGTCAACCAATTTCACTGGTAATTTTTATCTTGCATAAAATTTTCCAACCATACAGACTTTCACAATCATCGCTAAAATTGAGCGGCCATGAGTTAAGTGCAAGTAGTGTTTTGGTTTTGGGCTTGCTAATTGGAGTTCCAATGTTTTTGCCTTTATGCATACTGTTCCAGAATTATGGTCCTCTTATGTATATAATCACAAGCCATTCCTCTTACTTTAATAATTTCCTTCTCAATACTCTTACTGATTGAAATTTATCAACAAAGTTGCTAATAATCTTACCAAGAAGTTCTGCTTATAGTTTTCAATCTTCTAATTTTCTCATGACATTTTTATTAGTTTAGCTTTGAAAGAAGGTTTTATTGTATTAGAAGATCAATAATAGGAAAAAGTTCCTCTACTTCTCCAGAAATGAAATATAAAGGTATAAAGTATCTAATAATAAGGCAATGTGTGAGGTAGTGAGAAACAATCCATGCAAATGGACATATGTTGTATTTGGGTTTTGGAATTTAGTCAATTATAAATTTGTAAATTGTCAGGGAGTCAGGGATGAGCCTGAAATAATTTAGAACCTCAAGCCTTCTCCAACAAACCAACAAGTCATCTTCTCTTCGCAACAGTCTTCTCTTACTGTGACAAGCTCTCAGTCTCTTTGAATTGGGATAAGCTAGAACAGAGTTGGCCTGAGCTAGAATATGAATGTTCAAGGTCTTATGTACTGATTCCTTTTTAATCATTTAACTTTATCTGATGCCAACCTGCCTGTTAGGACCTTTATTGCAACATTAATCAATGGGACGTGCATTTTTTCCTGCTCCCTTTATGCCCCACTTCATTCAATTCGAAGTTCCCCATGTATACCCAGAATAAATCAGTTGGTGGAAAGTGCCAAATATTTATAAGTTTACTTGGTATCGTGATTGTTGTTTCCTATGTTACATGGACCTTATTTTGTCTGATGTGATGGAGAAAATAGATTTTAGCTTTTGAAATTGTAAAAGAACCTCACAGTTTGTTACTCTGCAGACATTTCATAGATTTGACTTCATTTATTGGGCAGGTACTGAAAATGGAATCCCTTCTCTGTACTTCTAGGTGTGATACTCCTAATTTTGGTGAAGGATGTCATATCAGGGAACAGTTTTCAAGGCCAGATACTGCCAACAATGTTCTAATGGGCTTCCAAGTTGAAAATTTCTTCAACTATTTTGAATTCAAAATAAATGATATTCAGGTAAGTTGTCCTGTTCTCCTGAGATTTATATGCTCTCACTACTGATTACTGAAAATCAGGTGGGAATGCTGCAGTTGAAGTTACTTATTCCTCAGCATCCTCAAACAATTACTATCTTGGACAAATTCTGTGCTTCAATCACTTTGGCGTCTTGCATCATTTCTGATGAATCAATACTGAACCAATTAGGGGTAAGTCAATCCAATGTTCAGCCCATACTATACCGTAGCGTTTGCTATGTTTGGTCTAAACCCCACTTACTTTGTAATTAACAAAAGGAATCATAGCTGGTACAAAAGTAAGATCTTTACACCCTGCTTGGTTTCTGAGAAGTTAACTGGAGATCAATAATTAGCATGTGACAGTTTATCATGTGAATTTTTTTAACCTTTGATTAACTGCATTGTTTTCCAGATCAGTGAGATAGGTTACTTTCGTTTCAGCTTTCATATTCGTGTTTTGGTCGCAGGTTTATATAATTCTACCGTCAATCCATGCAAACTTTAGCAAATCAATTTATGAAACAATTTTAGCATTCATCAGATATCAACATATTCTTCAGTCAAGGTCCAGGCTTCTGAAACGGAAGTGTTGTAGATCAAATGAAGCCGCAGTTATTCTACCTTCTACTTCTGTTTTTGGTTTCTTTATTACGGCAAAGTTGCATTCTGTCTCTTTGTGCGTTAACCTGGAAAATGATGGAGAAAATAGCTCAGTACTAACACTTTCAGTTCAAGCACTAAGTACTAGGTATATTGTTTGCCTGCTTAATCTATAATTTGGAGTCATTGTATCAGGCTTTTTGAACAGTATATCCATACTTTTTGTACCCATACTTATCTTGTACAAAATTGAAGGTATGATCATGCAGATTTTCAAGAGTTCTGTCTCTGTACAAAAGCATTGAAAGTTTTTACTTCACCCTTGGATGGTGAAAGTGACAGCCAGATTCTTTGCTTATCTGGCAATCAAGTTGATTCTACCTCTGTGGACCAAGAAGGCTTTGATTTCAATGATGAATGTAAAACCACTGAATCATGCTTTTGTTTAAATTATGGAGCTCGCCAAGGTTTCCAGGAGTGTACTATTGGTCTTAATAATACTGAAATCCATTGCAATCCACTTATATTTGGGCTGTTGTTTGGGTTCTATAGCAGAATCACTTCATCTGCTGCTTTTATTAGCGATGATTCCTTAAGTGGTCTTGCTGTGAAAGGTCAAAACAAAAGGCCAGGTTTTCGGTTCAACAAGTTTGGATTTTCAAATTTCTTTGACACTGGCTCTTCTGACCTTGTTGGCATTTCTTTGGATTGCTACCCGTTCCTTACAATAATCAATACTGGGTCTATTGGTAGTCTTGAGTGTTCACTCCGTTATGCTAGTCAGGACTGGAGGAAATTGTTAAAGCTAAGGAATGAAGATCCCAATTGTCCAAAACAAAGTTCGGAGAAAGAATGTAAAAGTTCCTTTGATGCAAATTCTGTCTCAGGAAGTTTTTGGGATTCAAATGTGTTTAATATTGATTTTAATTTTTCCGAAGTCAGATTGCATTTCCATGATTCTTCTTCTGTTATTGGATCTGTTTCACTCCCCTCCTCCAAGTCTTCAATTGTACTCTATGAGGATACTCTGGATCTGCTTTTTTCCACGGAAGGATTGATTCTCACATCTCCACTCACATCTCCACGGTGGACTAAAAATTTCAGAGAGTTTCTTTGGGGACCTTCAGTATCATATCTGTCTCCTGTGATAAATGTCTGTATTAGGAAAGGAAGTGCTTTTTCATTGACTTCTGAACTTGAAGTAAGCATTGGTATTCAACATGTCTACTGCATTTTGCCACCCGAATATTTGGCCATCATAATTGGTTATTTTTCCTTGCCTTCTTGGAGCTTGGATTTAGGTGAGCAGACAATGAATGAAGTTCATAGTGGCATTGAAACTGAAGGTGGGACTCAGATTGTATATAAGTTTGAGATCTTGGATTGCAGTTTAATTTTGCCCGTTGAACAAGATGACCATCATTTTCTAAAGATAGAACTTCCACAGCTGTATGCTAGTTTTGTCCAAAATTGTGCTTCGGATGGTGTTCTAAAGGACATTCCTCCCCAGTACATGGTTTCATGGCGTAATGTTGCAAAAACGACTCACTGTTTAAATTTATTTGGAAGGGATCTAGTTTTGTCCCTTATGTTAGGCAAGGATGATGAATCAGGTAACACTACCCTAATTGCTCCACTTAGTGCTGATGTTTGGATTAGAGTACCGTGTGAAAGTGAATGCATCTCAAGAAGCTTTTCCAATTTTACATATATCATGTCAAGGATTAGCAAATGTCAACTCATTGCTGATGGTAAGATATTTTGGCTTTTGTTACTTATGCTGCAGCTTCGATACTGGTTTTCTCTTTTCAAATAATGTGTTAATCTCCTTCTATGACAGATTGCAACACCATGAATGGATTTGAGGCTCTATTTACTGTCGTAAATCATTTGGCTTCTGTTAACAAAGAATCTAAATATTTTACCTCTGATGTCTTACACTTCCTTCAGTTAAGAAGGAATCTAAAGGAAAATGGTGAATCTCCACCTGATGAGATGGACTCTGTGCTCACAGAAATTAAATGTTTTGTTGACTCATTCTCTATTACCTTGTGTCAATCACGAAATGAAATCTCATCAGAACCTGTGGCTAAAGTGGATATGCATTTCTTGTGCTCAGCATCTTTTATAAGTGATATACCAATGAGCATGGAGTTCAGTTTCTCATCCTTCACTCTATATTCATTGCTTAATTCTGTCATGTTGGTGCAATGCCTTGACACTTCTTCAAGTTCATCTTCTCTTCACATAAGTTACACGGAATCCCGTCATTGTGGAAAACAACTTCAAATAACCCTTCCTTCCCTTGATATTTGGCTACACATTTTTGACTGGATTGTGTTCATCGATTCTTGTTACTCTTGTGCTCAAAGAATGACACAAAACAGTGTCATGGAGGTAGCACCTAAGACCCCGGCTAAAGATATTGTTGATCCTCTGGGAGATCATGCAGCTCATGTTTTACAAGCTTCTGATGAGAATTCAGGTATGGAAAACACAGTAAAGAATAAAAGACTGGACCTTTTCCTCACATTGAAGTCAGAAGATATTGGCCTTACCATTCACCTTCCAGCAGCCATGGGTGAATCTAGGATAGGGAATGTTCAAGACATGGGGCCTCAAAATGTTTCATCTTGCTCTGAAGGGAAAAGCTATAAGTTTATTGTACTCAGTACACATAGCCGAAGTTTTAAATTAGCCTTGGTTGGTAGAAATCTAAAATTGAAGTTCACTCTCGAGAAAATGTGTGGTTTCTTGGGAACTTGTGAAGGAAAAAGCATTACCAATTGGCCTTTCTTCCAATTTTCCCAAATCAATGTGACAAGTGAGATCTGTAGAACTGAAGCGGAGCTTCTTAATATCAATCTGGGGGTTCAGTGTGATCGTGTGGATGTATGGCTTTCTCATCGAGTGCTGTGCTTCTGGTTTGATGTTCAGTTTGATACTCTTGAAGTAGGATCATCCCAATCTTTATATGGTCGCATAGATTTTAGAATCCAGTTGAGAAAAGCTTCACTTTTGATATCTGATGAAAGGGTATGCATGCTTTCTACAACCTATATTTCATATCATTTGATTTTGGACTGTTCTTACCAACATAAATGGCAATTAAAATTCTGCTCTATTGTGAACTTGTGGTAGTAGTTTTCTTCTGGCCATTTGATTATTCATCTTTTCAATTTATGGCATGAATACTGCTCCAAAACTACTTGCCCGTAAAGTTTGTGGTTGGATTCATTTCTTTGGACTCTTTGCATGTTTTTTTTCTTTCTCTTTACAGGATGATTTTTCTTAAGATGTAAGGCTTTGAATTGGCTTATGTTCCGTTTCTTTGTGAAAAATTAACAAGGAGACACACTAAGAAAGAGGTGGATTGTGTTAGCTTTGTTAGAAGTTTCAGTAATTCAAATTTTGTGTAACCAAAGTTGTTATTTTGGAGAGAAAATTTAGTGAACTGTACCTTGCAGTGTTTGAAATAAAGATTGGATATTTGTTCTGTTTGCTGGGTACCCTAGAATTATTGACCAATTAGTTGTGGTCCCTCTATTTTCTGATATTTTTATTAGGAAATGAATTGGTTGAATTTTTTGGATTTTGGAAGATTGTATTGCATTCTGGTAAATATATGTACATTATTCTAAGCATTGTTATACATTTGTTCAAGGATTCTCAATGTTCTTTGGCAAGTTAACATATGCTCCAAGTTGTTTATCAAAACTTTACTCTATCGTCAGGTATACTTTGTTACAAACAGTGGATTAGGTATTAAACATTCCAGTTTCATTTATGTATATAGAACACGAAATTTCATTTCGCATGATTAGCCACATCTCTCATGTTCAAGTGAAATTTCTTGTTTCTCCATGCTTAGGAAGCAAGGGGAGTTAACAAATACCATGATATTAATCCCTGATTTAGCATATAAAGATAGATTATATCTTAAGTGAGTAAATGCTCCCTTTAAGGTGGTTCTGTTTGGAATACACATTTGAGCCACATTGTTTAACAAGCTTCATGTTTAACCAATCTTGCTGGATTGCACTAGTCTTTTTTTGAATATTGCCCATTGTTGTCAGAGATGTTGTTTCTTCAGTCAGGATGCTATAGATATGAAATCAGGTGAAGGTTCTTGTCGAATTATGTAGTCTTACTTGGAACGATTGTATAGTTATAGAAATCGTATAATCCCCTGATTTCTAGGGATTAGAGTAAGATACAGATTTCCCTATTTATTAGGGAGTTTGTTACTATATTTAAGCTAGACAAGTGTGTATATAAAGTAAGGTTGTAACCTAATTTATATTAGAAAGAAATTCATTCTTCTCTTATAATATTCGATAGTTCTACTGGAACTTGAATAGCCAGTCTGTTGTTTTTGGTGGGGCATGATCTAAACAAAAGTGTTAGTCCAATAGTGTTTAGCTAAGATTTTCTAATAGAAGTGTTAATATTCTAATAGTGTTCAACTAAGATTTTGAAAGTGTTTTCCAGTTTGGTTGAGGTAATATCAAATCCAAAGTAATTATCATTTGGATGGTTCTATATTTCAATCTTAGTTTTCAACAAAATTTCATCTACTCACCAAAATCAAGACAACTATCTGCATATGGTCACCAAAAATCAAATCTTTTATTTGGATTTTCCACTTCATGCTAAAATTTTAATGTTAGAATTCTTTATAATGTATTTGCTTCTTACACTGAAAGTGTTTTTTATTATGTCTAATCAACTGAGTATCTTGCAGTAAATTACTTCCTGTGTGCTTCCTATGTGACAATGAGGAAAACCGAAGTCCATTTTTTTGTTATTTATGTTGCTTTTTTTCCTCCTTGTTTAGTGGAGCTGTTGTGGACCATTGTTGGAGATTCTTTTGAGGAACATTGACTTGCATATTGTTGCAACTCCTAACAGTATTGAGTGCTCAATTGGTAGTCATCTTGAAGTGAACTACAACAACATACATAAGGTGTATGAAACTCTGGAGATGTTAATGCCCTTAACACTTTAAATATGACAATTTGCTGATAACTTCTCGTGTATGTTGAAGGTACTGTGGGAGCCATTTGTTGAACCTTGGATTTTTCAGATAGATATTAAAAAAAAAAAAGAGATGACTGCTTTCCTAAGTAGTTCTGATACCACAGAGATGAATCTCACGTCAACTGCAAAGCTTAATTTGAACTTTACAGAATCTCTTATTGAGGTATGTTGACAGGCTAGTATATGTGCACCCTCAATCATCTTTCTGCTGAGCAGGCATGCCTTGAAACATCATTAGAAATTCAATCAACCTTATTTCCTTGTATTGCTAAATGGTACAAAAACAAACATCACATTGGTGGACTAAGCAAAATAGAATCTTTCAAGAAAGAATATATTTGACATTCATCACATATAATTTTCCTGCATATGCTTACCAATGACCCTTGATTTAGGTTTAGATGCTTATATTGGATGCCTGAGTACATGTTATTGAATAGAGTTTTTTTATCTTTGAGCATAGAATTGATGTCATTTCATTTAGGTTTAGATGCTTTTATTGGTTGCTTGAGTACATGTTATTGAATAGAATTTTTTTCTCTTTGAGCATAGAATTGATGTCATTCAGTGAGCCTCCATACATTGTGCTTAAGACACATGAGGATTTTGAAGAAATGTTGCATAGACTGGGCACATCATGACATGACAAATCGTTTCCAGAAATTTCTTTGGTACATTCTCTTGATGATTTTTTGTCTCCAAAAGTGTGCTTTCAGGACAATCGAGATGG
>JANSVA010000001.1:32464462-32479509 GCA_025504915.1 Erythroxylum reticulatum
TTTTGAGTTGAGCACCTAACTAGAAGATTCTTTACCTTTTCTTTTCTATAGTATCACTATTGGATAAAGCAGAACTTCACCTAGAAATATGATGTGGTGCTTCCATGTTGTATTATTTCCATTGGACAGTTAGATTATATGCTGTTAGAGTGGCTAAAGAAGTAAGTCAAGGAACTGACCTAAGGGTGTGTTGGCGCCAAAGCAAGGCACCAAAGGATTTCTAGTCCACCCACTATGAACTTCTAACCTTATTTAAGTTGGATCAAAATTTATCAAGTATGAAGGCTTCTATTTAATTCACTTTTTCTAATAATTTTTGTTAATGTTGAATTTCTATTTATCAATTGTTAGAGTGTATAAGTGGACTCTACACTCTGCCCATATTAAAAATTCAATATGGTATCAAAGCAGGTTTGGTTTGGATTATTAAATTCCCAGTTGTCCGTCTGGATGTTTAGTCCCAGCGGCCCGATCCGGTTACCACTGCATATATTTCAAGTGACAACTGGATGTCCAGTCCCAGTTGCACTTAAGGGGGAGTGTTAGAGTGTATAAGTGGATTCTATACTCTGCCCATATTAAAAATTCAATATCAATTATCAAGATATCAAATTCACTAATTTGAGGGTAATTAGAAGATCTAAGAAAGAGCTACATCAATAGAAATGAAATCCCATGCCTTTCAAACAGTTTCACTATGCTTCGTCTTCTTCTTCTTCTTTTACCACTTACTATGGCTCCAATTATTAGCATATACAATGCATGATAAAAATTAATGAATTGCAACTTAAGCACGTTAGGTGTTTATTTGAAAATCACAAATATAAATTTTATTTTCTAAAAGTGCCTTGTTTCACTTAATGAAGCGCTTTTTTGGTGCCTAAGGCAATCTATTGGTCTTAGCACCTTGATGGTGCTTAACGCCTTTTACTTCCTTGGTCAGAATTGGTGTCTTGGGGTTGAGCTTCCGACATCAGTCTTATGTTGAACAATTTGAAACTTCCCTGCATTAGTCCATATATAGTCTATTTTTATTACTTCTTCAATGTACATTTGCTTCTTTGCAGAGGTTACGGGTATATCAGCAACGATGTGAAACATTTGAAACTATTATTCAACCTTACACTTCTTGCCCTTATGCATGGGATGAACCCTGCTATCCCCATCGTCTCTCAGTTGAGGTATGCATCATCTATTTCTCTTTCTCCACCCTTTGGATTATGATGATTTTTGCTTGGATTAGCATTTATCCTTTGTTTGAAACAAGGTAATTGGAGAGCGTGTTGTTGGGTCATATGCTCTTGATGATCTGAAAGAGTACATGCCTGTTTATTTGAAGTCAAACTCTGAGGTATGTTCTATATTTGTTACTTAACATGTACACAGATGCTGGAAATGGTACCTGCAAATTATTTCCATAGTGCAGTTAGTTCTGGAGGCTAAGAAAGATGCACAACAAACACGACTAGTGTCGTGCTATATAGCCATTACACAACTGTCAATAGTGGTTATTAAGATGGGCCTATCACAATGGGCCAATTGTTGTTTTCATAATTATATATTGTTGAGATACTAAACAGTTGTAAATAGATTATACTTAGATATAGATAGGCTGTAAATAGATAAGATAAGTTTGAAATCCCTTAAATTAAGGTATTACATTAGATAGCTTTAGATAACTTTTCAGATTTAAATTCCTACTTGTAATGACCTATGTATGGCTGTATACTCCTATTCAATATATGAGACGGTATGAAAATTCTTCCCCACATGGTATCAGAGCCGTAGGGCTTATTTTTCTGGGATTTGTCCTTTGAGCAGCCTTCATTGCTGGACTACCGAAACCCTATTTTTTGATTCTTTTCTTGTGTGTTCTAGCCTTCATCGCTGCATTCCTCCTTACCTCTCTTGTGTGATTCTCATTAGGGTGGCCTTAATTGCTATAGTATCTTCTTAATGATGTCAACCTCTCAAATCTCTGTCTCCACCAAATCTAACCCTCTAGAAGAAAGTCAAAGGAGTGTTATGCTTGAACCACAAACCATGGATGGGTCAGCCTTATTAGCAAAAAAGTGATCATCAGTACAAAGGAAAAAGTGATCTATCTAAGCATTCTGGTAGAGAAAACCAGGGGAAGGAGAATAAGGACAACCTCTGGTGCACCCACTGCAAGAAACCGAGGCACACGAAGGAAACATGTTGGAAAATACATGGTAAACCACCAAGCTGAGAATGGGGAAATCTTGGGGGACAGCAGAGGTCCCAAGCACATATGGTAGATCAATCCAAAGTTGAGGAAAATTTAGGAACAATGGAATTAAACAGTGAAGAAATTGAGAAGCTGAGAAGCTTGTTGGGGACTATTGAAACACCTTCTAAGACTTGTTCTTTGGCTCTTTCAGGTAAACCTTTACTCCCTATTTGCATGAATGCCTCAGAAAATCTTCATACCAATTCTTGGATAATATACTCAAGTGCCACAGACCATATGACACCCACATCTCAACTCTTTCACACTTATACCCCATGCCCAAGTGACAAAAAGATTGTAGTGGCCAATGGCTCTCTAGTTACTATTGTAGGTTTGGAGATATACACATCACACCTACCCTTATCCTAAAAAGGGTTCTCCATATTCCAAAACTGTTAGCTAGCCTACTTTCTATTCAAAAGCTTACCCATGATCTTAAATGTTATGCTACTTTCTTTCCTTCTCGCTGTGTTTTTTAGGATCAGGTTTCGGGGAGGAGGATTGGACTTACTAAGGAAAGGGGTGGCCTCTACCTACTTGAATTGCCTCAAAGAGTTAGAAGCAACCTATCTTTGTCATTTCTCAGTTCCTCAAATAAAGATACCATTTGGTTGTATCATCTACGCCTTGGTCATCCATCTTTTAAAGTTTTAAAGGTCATGTTAACTCATTTGTTTCAAGGATTAGATATTTCTGAATTTCATTGTGATGCTTGTGAATTTGCAAAACATACTCGAGTATCTTTTCCTATTAGCAATAAAAGAAGCTCTCATCTTTTTTATTTGATTCATAGTAACATATGGGGTCCCTCTGTTATACCTAATGTCTCTGGAAGTCGTTGGTTTGTATCCTTAATTGATGATTGCACTCGGGTAACATGGCTCTTTCTTCTTAAACAAAAATCTAATGTTAGCCTTGTTATACCTAATTTTCACTCTATGATTCAAAACCAATTTGGGGTTAAAATAAAAAGATTTAGGACAAACAATGCCCGAGACAACTTCAACCAGACTTCGTCACCTTTCTTTCAATCACAGGGCATTATCTATGATTCATCATTTGTTAACACACCTCAACAAAACGGGGTAGTAGAAAGAATAAATGGGCACTTATCCAACACCACCCGAGCCTTACTCTTTCAAGGGAATGTACCTAAATCCTATTGGGGAGAGGCAGTTCTTACAGCCACATACATGATAAATAAACTTCCATCACGTGTGTTAGATAACAAAAACCCCATAGAAATTCTTAATAGCTTCTACCCATACTTCAGAACCTCAAATGGCATCACACCTAGGGTATTTGGATGCACAGCCTTTGTTCATGTTCATAACTAACATAGAGACAAACTAGACCCTCGAGCCATCAAATGTATCTCTCTCGGTTACTCAGCTACTCAAAAGGGATACAAGTATTACAATCCGTCATCTAGGAAATTTTATATCTCTATAGATGTCACTTTCATAGAAAATACACCTTTTTTCTCCAAGTCCTCTCTTTAGGGGGAGATTTCAAAGATGGAAGATAGCACTTATGAGTCCTTCAAACCACTTAAAACCCTTGATCTGCCTCCTGCTCCAGCTCGTATTGTTGAAACAACGGAGCCCTCTGAACCAATTACATCTAAGTTCCCCAATTCTACTACTAAACTTGTGTCATCACATGTCCACACTAGTATTACTCAGGTGTATCAAGGAGGAAGGCCGTTCTAGAACTAACACAGGTATAAGAATCCAACTCAGACTCTGGAAATGAAATCATGGTAAGATCTGACTCACCTTTACACACACAATTTTTTGAACCTATTGCTGTTAGGAAAGGAACTAGAGAATGTACTAAACGACCACTTTATCCTCTATCTCACTATGTTTCTCTTAAGCACCTCTCACCAACCTACCAAAACTTCATTGTGAGCTTAAATAACATTACTATCCCTAACACCGTTTCTGAGGCATTGTCAAAAAGGGAATGGAGGGATGCTATGAGCGAGGAGATGAATACATTAGAAAAGAATATAACATGGGAGATTGTTGATAAACCAAAAGGGAAAAACATTGTTGGTTGTAAGTGGATTTTCACACCCAAATATAAGGCTGATGGATCTCTTGAGAGATATAAAGCTAGATTGGTGGCCAAAGGGTACACTCAAACCTATGGTATTGATTATCAAGAGACTTTTGCCCTAGTTGCAAAGACGAACACTGTGAGAATTATGTTATCATTGGCTGCCCACTTTAATTGGCAGCTCCTACTATATGATGTTAAGAATGCATTTCTCTATGGAGACTTAGATGAAGAAATCTATATGAACATCCCACCAGGATTTGAGGGAGACACGGGTAACAAAGATTGCAAGATGAGGAAGGCCCTTTATGGGTTAAAACAATCTCCTAGAGCTTGGTTTGGGAGATTTGCAAAAGTCATGAGGGACTCTGGGTATAAACAAAGCCAAGGTGATCACACTCTTTTCATTAAACATTCGGCTGCAAGAGAGTTACTGCACTTCTAGTCTATGTGGATGACATCATAGTGATTGGAAATGATGAGAAAGAGAAGCATGAATTGAAGCAAAGACTAGTAAAAGAGTTTGAGATAAAAGAACTTGGGAAACTAAGGTACTCCCTTGGTATTGAGGTGGCATATTCCACACAAAGGATTTTTATATCTCAACAGAAGTATGTGTACATTCTGTTATGCCTAACTAATTTGCCATATCAGCTGATAACTAACTTCCCCCTGGCCCACTGTTCTTCCTTCTGGAATAAATCACTCTCTCTCCCCCGTAGATCCTATCATTGCCCCCACCTGGAAGAGCAGCCTTGTCCTCAAGGCTGAAGTGAGGAAAATGACTCCAGTTACCATATTCATCTTCTCATGTAGCTTGTTCCATTGTCTGGCCCGTCCATTTGACCAACCATTGCTGTGTTGAGTCCCCAAATGTAGTTACTTTTCTGTTGGCCAGCACACTTTTAGGTTCCGGAAAAATTTTCAACACCTGGTTCAGCTCGCCTTCCTCTTTTCTGGTAAGCTGAATCTGTTGCTCCTCCCCTATAGCTATTCCTTCAGCCGAAAGAAAACTCCCACCCAAGATAGCAAGGAGACCCTGCCAACACACTGAATCTTCGTGGTATCCACTGCCTCTCCTTGGTGTGATCTGAAGCCCTGCCTTGCCACAAAGTTGTACCTTTAGTCCCTCATGTTGGAATTGCATGGTCATCTCCTTCCAATCCATCAGGACCCTTCCTAATGTTTGTAACCAAGCAACCCCTAAGATCACATCTATTCCTTCTAAATCTAAGACATAAGCATCAATCTTCCACTCTAAGTCTCCCGCCCGAATAGGAATTTCCAAACACTTCCCTTGAGTAGTCACCCGATGGCGATCTCCAAGTCTGGTTCCCAATGCCTTGCTTGTCCCTACGGTCAGCCCCAACTCCTTCACCAACTCAGGAGAGATGAAGTTATAGCTGGCTCCACTGTCCACTAAAATAACAATTGGTACTCCTTGTAACCTTCCAGCCAAACACATAGTTTTATTCTCCTGTAAAAGTGCTCCATTCACTCCAAACACCCCCATGGTTCGACATTCCAGAGCTATATCATTCTCCTCCTCAGTTTCTGCTTCCAATGCGATCATTTCTCCATTTTCAGTCAACGTTTCATTGTCGTCCAGAATCAAGAGCCTCAATTGTTTTTCCGTGCACTGGTGAAGAGGGTGAAATCTCTCCCCGCACTTGAAGCAAAGGCCCTTGACTTTTCTGTCCATAAGCTCGTGATAGGAGAGATGTCGCAACCCTAGATTTTTTTCAGTCGAACCCCTTCTGTTATCGTCTGGCTGTCTGGTAGGGGTCGCGAGGTTGGAAACTCCTCCTCGGGTTTGCGCATGGGAATCGGGTTGTGATTCATATGTCTCCCGAATTCTCCCCGATCCATCCCCGTCTGCAACCTTCCTATGACCCATTGTGTGTGGGTGCTCCAAGGCCCTGCGATTTGGGCTGACTCGCAAGCTACCACTAAAAGAACTCCCTCGATGTGGACGCGCAATCGAGAGCTGAAGTGTTCGGTTCCTCCACCAGTGCCGCTAACTTCTTCCTCCACTTCCCTAGCAATTTTCAACTAGTATCGATTCACTGGCCCAAATGTCCTTACCTGTCGACGAATATCTACCCTCAACCCACTCATGAAGTACCCCATATATTGCTCCTCTAGTAGTCGACCCACCTGCGATGAAGTGAATTCAAAGGCTTCTATGTACTACTCCACCGAATCTGTTTGTCGCAAGTCTGATAACTCTTCGAATGGGTTGTCAAAATTCCTCCCTCCATAGTGCTCAATTAGACCTCTCTTAAACTTCTCCCAATCTAGAACTTCTTTCGTCTCCCGTAGTAGGTTGAACCAGTGTATGGTTGAACCTTCCATGCTCAGAAGAGCCAGCTCCATTTTAATTGGTTCTGAGGTATTATGAACCTCAAAATACACCTCCTCCCTCGTGATCCACCCTACAGGATCTGACCCATCGAACATGGGCAATTCCACCTTGCAAACCGACATCCGATATTCCTCCATAGTGTCAAAGGAATTGGTTGTCGCCTTTCACCAGCCATAGTCTGCCCCCTCCATGAGGCCTGGCCACTCCCCTGTCCTTCCCCTGGTCTTTTTCCCATTGTTTTGCTCATTTCCAACAACAAAGCCCGCTGCATTTCCCCCATAGCCATCCGCATGGATGATTCAATTTCCTCCACTCTAGCCTCCAGATTTGCCATGCGGGATTCCAACACTTCTACTTTATCGGACATCTTAGGTGGCATTAAGGTATGTTACTCTGAATATTTTAGTGTTTGTGAAAGTCCTTCAAAAGCTGATTCTCGACTCTCGTAAATCCGGCAGGTCGGACCAATGTTAGAACTCTAGTTGAATATACTAGAGTTTTGCTATATTGATGATTGATAATAGAAGTATACGACTATTACAAGGTGATTCACAAGAACATCTTTGCCCTTACGTACATTCTATTATGCCTAACTAATTTTCCATATCAACTGATAACTAACTTCCCCTTGGCCCACTGTTCTTCCTTCTGGAATAAATCACTCTCTCTCCCCCGTAGATCCTATCACTTGCTCGCACTTGGCCAGACATAGCATACTTGGTAAGCATGATTAATCAATTCATGCATGATCCAAGAGAGCCTCATCTTCAAGCTGCTTATAGGGTGCTACATTACTTGAAAGACAATCCAGGAAAAGGAATTTTGTTCAGGAAAAACAATATTCTTACTCTAGAAGCTTACATTGATGCTGACTATGCAGGTTCCATAGTGGATAGAAGATCAACTACAGGTACTGTACATTTCTTGGAGGAAATTTGGTAACGTGGAGAAGCAAGAAGTAGAATGTGGTGGCAAGGTCATCTGCAGAATCATAATTTAGGACTATTGCTCAAGGATTGTGTGAACTACTTTGGCTGAAGATTGTTCGAGATGATTTGAGAGTCAAATGGGATGGTCCTATGAAACTCTATTGTGACAATAAGTCAGCCATCAATATTGGTCATAATCTACACGACACGATAGGACAAGGCATATTGAGATTAATAGACATTTCATTAGAGAAAAATTAGAAAAAGGGTTAGTGTGTATGTCCTATGTTCCATCAGAACGTCAAGTAGCTGATGTTTTAACAAAGGGGCTGAACAGTTCAAGTGTTCAAGATCTTGTATACAAGCTGGGAATGGAAGACATCTATTCCTTAGCTTGAGGGGGAGTGTTGAGATACTAAACAGCTATAAATAGATTATACTCAAACATAGATAGGCTGTAAATAGATAAGATAAGATAAGATAAGTTTGAAATCCCTTAAATTAAGGGATTACATTAGATAGCTTTAAATAACTTTCTAAATTTACTAGATTTAAATTCCTACTTGTAATGTCCTATATATGGCTGTATACTCCTATTCAATATATGAGAATATATGAAAATTCTTTCCCACATATATAATTGAACTAAACATCTACAACATCATTTGTAATAAAACCAGAGATATATATACCCGTATAAGCCCGTGTGAGCTTGAGCATGCGCACTTCATCTTTTATTTGTATCAGACTTCTTGAGATTGACTACTAATATTTTCAAGTTTATGTCAAGTGGTGATGCAAATAGAAATTTATCTACAGAGATTAAAAAAAAAAAGGAATCCTGTAGTCTACTTGATTACTTAGCAAATATTTTTAACCTTTTCTGCTAGAATATTTTCTTCATCATGTTGCTTATCAGAGTCCAAAAATTTTTTTTGAATACGTCAACTGTTCATTGATTGTGTATCTAATTACTTCCTTCTGTGGAATCTGCTGCAACTTTGTAAGCCAATATAACATAGTGTGGATCTGCATCTATAGGCAACTTATATCTTTTAAGGGTAACCCATGATAATGATTCTGTGAACATGGGACTTCAATAATGCAAGTTGAAATACTTTGATCAGAAAATATGTGAGTAGGACTTGGATTGTTCCACACGGATTAAGAGCAAGTGTAATCTTACTGAGCTTATCCTATGTGTGTGATTTCGTATAACCCTTTTATTTATTTTTTAATGATGATGCGCCATAGTTTATAGTATTATTTGTCTTGGTTTAGAGCCTAATCATTTTTACCATTTCCTCTCTCTTCACTCTACTTCAGAAGCCGGAGAGATCGTTGCTTTTATCTGTTCATGCTGAGGGGGCAACAAAGGTACTAATGGTAGTTTGTTAAATATGGTTTCTTGCATTTGAATTGCTGTATGATTGTTTTCTTCTAACGCAGGTGCTCAACATTGTTGATTCAAGTTGGCACCTATTGAAGGATTTGAGAGATTCATCCCCTTCCTTTCAAGGAAAAGGTAAACCAGAGCAGAAGCCAGAAGATTTTATCGATTACAAGGAGAGATTTTCATTTGTTATTCCATATGTTGGTATCTCCCTGATTAACGCTTGTGCACAGGTAAATCGAAAAACTCTTTCCTTGCATAGTGAGAAAACTTCCATTGTTCGTTAAGCTATTCTTTCTTGTCAGGAATTGCTCTATGCTTCTGCAAAGAATATTAGCCTTGAGTTTCTTCAGAGTCTGAATCAGCAAAAACTTTGCTTTCAAATCTCTTCATTGCAAATAGACAACCAGTTGCCTGCAACATCATATCCTGTTACAATGTCCTTTAATCAAGAATATAAAAGTAGTGCAGCTGTCCAGAGAGCTAAGGATGATGGTTCAAAATCTAAAAGTGAGGGAATACTGCGAATTTCTTCTGAAAGGTCTTGTGAACCAGTTGTTTATCTAGCTTTGGCAACATGGAGGAGGAAAGATTATCTATTGTTTTCATTCAACAATATAAGACTTAGGTGTCCATCCCTTCTTTGGAAATGTTTGAATAGTTTGTTTCTTCTTTTGGATACTTTATGATATGCTTATATATTTGCAGAGTTGCAGATTTTTGTCTTGAACTTGATCAAGAGCTCATATTAGGGTTGCTCGATTTCATTAAGGCAGCCTCTTCAAGGTCTCAGAACAAAGCCTTGCAATATTCAGATTCAAATCATTATCTTACATACAATCTGGGTGTTATGCATGCTCAAGCTTATGACCTTGTCGAAGCAGAAGAAGATCAACAGTATGGACTTAATTTTCCTGTTCTTGATAAGAGCAGGAGAAGCATTCCTTCCCTTCCTTCAGTACTTCCTATTGGAGCTCCTTGGCAGCAAATTTACCTTTCAACCAGAAGGCAGAAGAAGATATATGTAGAATTTTTTGATCTTGCACCTATCAATTTCAGTTTAAGGTAAATCAATAATCAGACTAACTTTCATCTACTGTCTACTCTGTATGTTGATAATATTTCATGCACCTTTGGTTGCAGCTTTTCTAGCGCTCCATGGATTCTAAGAAATGGAATTCTTACATCAGGAGAATCTCTTATTCAAGTAAGTAGTTTCTGCAAGAATTATTGACATGAATTTTCTGCAAGAATGATGATAAACTGGTCTCCAACACAGTACGGTTTACCATTTAGTACCCCTATAATATAAGCAGTGTAGTTCTCCAAAACTTCTAGTTAGGCTTATTAAGTCTTTCCAGTGAAGATGGATAATTATATGGCATGCTTACCGTGGAAAAGAATAGTTGTATATTATGTTCTTTGAATAGATAGTATACAGTATTATATAGGAAATTACAAGAGATGAAATAGGAAACTAGATTAGATAGACTATCTAACTAGATCCCTGTTGGAAAGGAGAATATTTAGGAATTAAATGTTATGATTAGTTACGGATTCTTAGGTGATTGATAGGAATCAATTACTGATTTACAGAAGTAACTAGAGGAGATTAGTTAGGAGATTGATTTATCTTGTACAGATTTTTTTCCCTAGTATAGTTATCTTGTATTCCTATTTATATGTAACATGTCAAACAGAGAAATATAGCAAAGAAAATACCTTTTTCGACATGATATCAAAGCAGAAAATCCTTTAAGCAGAACACCAAAACATCCCTAGCCACCTCTAGTTATCTTCCACCATGTTTGATGTTGTATCAGAATCCACAAAACTCCCTACAAACCAATCAAGCCCTTCTCAAGACTCCACCAAAAGACCCGATAACCCTCATCTTCCCACGTCTGACTCTCATTCAGTTCAAATTACTACGATAAGGTTGAATGGAGAAAATTTCCTACGCTGGTCTCAATCAGTCCGCATGTACATCCATGGCAGAGGGAAAATCGGCTACTTCACAGGAGCAAAGAAGGAACCTGCCCTTGAGGATCCATTCTATCCCACTTGGGATGCCGAGAATTTCATGGTGATGACATGGATACTGAATTCTATGGAGGAGGAAATCAGTTCCAACTATATGTGTTACCACACGGCTAAGGAGTTGTGGGACAACATCAACCAGATGTATTCAGATCTAGCTTTATATCTCTCAAGATATCCATCATCCTTGTATTTTGGTGTGAAAATCCACTTATAGTCAACAGTGTTTTTCCCTTTCGGTTTATAAACAATCTCCCATGTTCTGTTCTTTTCTAATGCTCATCTCCTCGCTCATAGCATCACTCCATTCCCTCTTTGACAATGCCTCAAAAACTGTGTTAGGGATAGTAATGGTGTTTAAACTCACAATGAATTTTTGGTAGGTTGGTGATAGGCGCTTAAGAGAGACATAGTGAGATAGAGGATAGAGTGGTCACTTGGTGCATTCTCTTACACCTTTCCTAACAACAATGGGTTCAAAAAATTGAGGATGTAAAGGTGAGTCAGATCTTACCATGATTTCATTTCCAGGGTTTGAGTTGGATTCTTGGACTTGTGTCAATTCTGGAACGACCTTTCTCCTTGAATACACCTGAGTAACACTGGCTGGGACACGGGATGACTCAGGTTCAGTAGTATTATTGGGAAACTCAGATGTAATTGTAGAAATATAAGTTGAACAAATGTATATTATTATTCCCTTAACGGTCAATACGTAAGTACAAGTATATATGGGAATACAAGGAGCTATTTTAGGAAATTAATAGCTGTACATAATATTCTAATTGGTCTAATTTAGCTAACTTTTAGTCATTAACACCTAGGATGGAAATATCCACCTGGATATTTCCCAACACTTCCCCTCAAGCTAGCTTGTAGATGTCATCCATAGCCAACTTGGTAACCAAAACACTAAACTACCTCTTGTGTAACCCTTTTATAAGAATATCAGCTACCTGTTGTGAGGTCGGTATATAGGGAACATAAATTAATCCTTTTTCAATCTTCTCCTTAATGAAGTGCTTGCCTACCTCACCATGTTTTGTCCTATCATGAAAGACCAGGTTGTGGGCGATTGAAATTGCAGCCTTGTTATCACAATACACCTTCATAGGAACTGAAATAGGAATTTGCAATTCCTCAAATACCCTTTTAATCCACAACTTCGCAAATTCCATGCGCCATTGATCGGAACTCAGCTTCGACACTGCTCCTTGCAACAACATTTTGTTTTGTACTCTGCCAAGTTACCACCAACAAATGTTCTCTTCTATCAGTAGCACTTCCTGCCCAGTGAGCATTGGTATAAACTTCAACTTGAAGATTGTTCTGCTTATGAAACATTAAACCTTACCCGGGAGTTCCTTTTTGATATCGGAGTATCCTATACACAACATCCAAATGTTCTCGGCCTGATGAATGCATAAATTGACTCACTAAGCTCACAAAAAAACTATCAGGTTTGGTGTGTGACAAATATATTAGCCTCCCAACTAGCTGCTGATATCTCTCCTTATCAATGATATTTTCAAGTTGAGCTGGACTAAGATTCACACCTATTTAAACATATGTATCAGTTGCCTTGCAGGCTAGTAATCCGGTCTCTTTCAACAGATCTAGTATATATTTCCTCTAATTCACAAATATACCTTCTTTTGATTTAGCAAACTCCATCCCGAGAAATATTTGAGGGGTCTAAGATTTTTAATTTCAAATTCTTTGGCTAATCTCTTCTTCAACTCTACTATTTTGGGTACATCATCTCCAGTTAGAATGATATCATCCATGTAAACAATAAGGATAGATAGTTTACCTGCCTTAGATCGCTTGTAGAATAATGTATGATCGACTGGACTCTGATAGTAGCCATAACTCTTCACGACCCTTCCAATCTATCAAACCATGCTCTAGGGGGCTGTTTTACGCCATATAATGACTTCTTTAGCTTGCACACCTTATTCCTCCCATAGGGATCCTCAAATCCCGAAGGTAGGCTCATAAAAACTTCTTCTAAGCCTCCATTAAGAAATGCATTTTTTACACCTAGTTGATGTAAAGTCCACTCAAAATTTACAGCCAAGGATAACAACACCCGAATAGTAT
This sequence comes from Erythroxylum reticulatum, assembly GCA_025504915.1. Taxonomy (NCBI): domain Eukaryota; kingdom Viridiplantae; phylum Streptophyta; class Magnoliopsida; order Malpighiales; family Erythroxylaceae; genus Erythroxylum; species Erythroxylum reticulatum. Next base: position 32,477,608 of record JANSVA010000001.1, read on the forward strand.
TTACCTTTGCAACAGGAGCAAATGTCTCTTGATAGTTAATACCATAGGTTTTAGTGAACACCTTAGCAACCAGCCTTACCTTCAACCTTTCCACACTGCCATCAACCTTGAATTTAACATTGGATAGCCACTTGCACCCTACTAGCTTTTTATCTCTAGGGAAATTAACAAGTTTCCAAGTTCGATTATTCTCAAGTGCATTTACCTTTACCATAACAGTTGATCTCCAATCCGGATCTTAAAGTGCTTCCTGAATGTTCCTTGGTACAAACATGTTAGTGATTTTATAGGTAAAGGAGTTGTGTTTGTGTGATAGTTTTCCATAAGATAGGTACTTTGATATGGGATAGTTGGTACAAGCCCGTTTCCCTTTCCTAATTGCTATGGATAGGTAATTACATCCATGGATACAACAATTTTGTGTGGAAGGGTTGTAGCACTTAAAACCCTGTTGACTAGGATACCCCAATAAATACACAATTTTCAGCTCTAGGATCTAGTTTGGAGTTTCCCCTAGTTGGGGTATGATCATACACAGTACACCCAAAAACCCTAAGGGGAAGGGTAGAATAAAGTCGATTTTCAGGAAAACTTTGTTTAAACACATCTAGGGGTGTAGCATAATGCAAAACACGGTGGGGCATTCAATTGGTTAAGTATGATGCAGTCAACACAGCCTTACCCCAAAGGTATTTTGGCACATTCATAGCAAACATAATGGCCCGAGATGCTTCCGGTAAATGTTTATTTTTCCTCTTGGTAATGCCATTTTGTTGAAGGGTGTTAACATAATTAGATTTGTGAACAATGCCTTTAAGCTTAAGAAAATTTCCAAGGACTTCATTAAAATATTCTGTACCATTGTCAAAGTGAAGTATACCAATATGTGTGTGAAATTGAGTTTCAATCACGGTATAAAAGTTTTGAAAGATTTGAGCAACTTTAGATCTTTCATGCATCAAATAGACCCAACATAATCGAGTCTAATCATCGATAAAAGTTACAAACCATTTTTTTCCAAAAAGGGTTTTAACACGGAATGGACCCCAAACATCACTATGAATTAAGTAAAACGGTTTAGATTTGTAGGGTACATAGTCTTATGACTTTTGGATAAAATGTAATGCTCACAATTAAATTTTGAACAATCCACATATTTAAACAAATGAGGTAATCGTCTTTTGAGATATAAGAAACTAGGATGTCCTAATTTGTTATGCCAAATTAAAATATGTTCTTTAACATGTTTGCAATTCTTTGTTTTCCAAAATTTGGTCTTTGTTTCTACATCTTACAACTACATACTTACAACAGTAGATATTACAGAGAGGTCTTATGGCTCTTGCTGATGTTGAGGGAGCTCGAATCCATCTTAAACAACTGACAATAACGCATCAGATGGCTAGTTGGGAGTCCATGCAAGGCATTCTCACAAGGCACTTCATGCGTCAACTTCTTCACGAGATGTACAAGGTAGACCTTTCACTTTTCTTTTCTTTAATGGTTTTCATTTTCTTGGACTGGTAATTGTTTTCTCAATTAAACTATGCTTCAATCCCAAGCAAGTTTAGATCAACTACATGGATCATTCTCTATGCTAGTGGGCGTGGAATCAAATAATTGGTTAAATTAAGTGATAAATTCCTTTTAATGTCATTTCACACATGTTAATCAAGATTATGTTACTTATTTTACGAGTTCCTCCGTTGGTAGATTAGTGCATTTTTTTCATTTCTATAATCTCATCATTTTGAACTTTCTTTCCCTTGTGCTGTTTATGTCCAACAATTAGGTTTTTGGTTCTGCTGGTGTTATAGGCAATCCTTTGGGATTTGCTAGGAGTTTAGGACTTGGGATCAGAGATTTTTTGTCTGTTCCTGCAAGAGGCATTCTGCAGGTGAT
>JANSVA010000001.1:32480152-32490872 GCA_025504915.1 Erythroxylum reticulatum
TTAGATCTGGGAAACAACAGAAAGGTGCCACTTCACAGAGTAAAGGTGTGATAAATGAAGTTTTGGAGGTATGTTTTTTTGTGCAATTTTTTGGTGCGTGGCATACATTTACTTACAGTGAACCAATTTATGTGCATTCAAAGATTACACATGCATCTTATGTTAAAACAGGTAACTGATCTTCAGTTTGATACATTTGATTAGATTCCATTGTACCTACCACTATACACGATCTTAGGTTCCTGGAACTAATATCCATACCAATTTAGTTGTTCCTTTCTCCTTTAGCATCACCCGTCGCCTGCTCTCTTCTCTGCAAACCTCCACGAACGCCTCCCTCGTTGACGGTAATGGGCAGCGACTCAGAATCCGACCTCTCACCTTGTCAAGGTCACGGTTTAGTCCTACGAGAAACTCGAATACCCGTTCATTTTCCACCTTGTATTGTATAATGTCATTTTGACACTCCCATGCCTCATTAGAACTCGAGTTCTTGCCAAAGTCTGACCATTTCCATATAATAATCAGTCACTTCTCTTTCTCCTTGTTCCAACCCCCAAACATTGTGCGTCGTCGACAAGAACAGGTAGGCTTTTCCAATTGTACTCCATCGAGTTTACTAGCTATGCAATTACTAGGGAATTTTCAGACCGCCATCGCTGTAGTGCCGCCGTGTCAATGACAGCAGGTTTTCTTGTTTCTTCAGTGACTTAGCCTAATTTCCCCTTTCCATCAATCACCAGCCGCATTGATTGAGCCCACTCTCTGTAATTTCTTTCATTTAGTTTCTCCATCGAGAGGTGGAAGGAGGATTCCAAACTTGTTGGACTTATAGTAGAGGACACCTCCCTCTCGCCGTTGAGAGCTTCAGAGGGAACAAAGTTGTCACTGGTAGCATCAGCCATTGACGATCGTGATCAAGCCAGCTCTAATACCATGTGGGTAGAGAGGAAATAGAAAAAATCAACACCAATGGTTTACGTGGTTCGGTCAATGTGACCTGTCTGTTAGAATGCCTCAGCTGCATGAATCACCGCACTTCCACTTGACGCCAATTGTAATGATAAACGGCTCGTCTCGCCGTGACCTTCTCTTGAATTCTCAAAACTTCTGTCGCTCCATCCCTGTAGGGGCAAAGAACCCGTCGCTGTCTCAGCTGTGCTACCGGGGGCTTTGGGTAAGTCGGAATAGGAGAGCACTCATCTTGCGGTGGGCTTACTATTTTAGGACCTACGTCCATGGTAGCTTTCATCTTTCTTTTTTTTTTCCTTATATTTCTTCTGTAAAATACTTACGTCCATATATAGTGTACAATGATCTAATTTAGGAATGAAACATAATATAAGGTAGGGAGACAAATCTGTCTTCTAATTAGGAGTCAGGGGGACTGAAATTCTCCCTGATTTCTCGTGATTTCAACAAATAGACTTTGAAATTATCATAACAAAAGCACTTAATACTTGCATCAAATTGAGTTTTGATTATGTTATGAAAACTTGAAAAAGTAGTATGGCATCATAATTATTTTTCAAGATGTAACTCCATGTTACTCGAGTGCAATAAATGAATGGGACAAACTACTAGAAGGCCCCCAAGTATCACTATAAATAAGGGTGAAAAGAAGATGGGTTCTTCTTGTATTGCTTATAAAAAAAAGCATGTGTATGCTTTGCTAATTCATATTCATTACAATGCAAAAAGGATTCAGTAGCTGACACTTAGAATAATTAAGGAAATATTAACTTTAGGCTAGTAAAGGATGGGTTCGGTAAACAACGATGATAAGCCAAAATTATTCTTTATTTGATGTAACAGACTTGAAAAGAAATGTCGGTAAGGAATTTTTAGTTCTTCTATTTTGGTCTTCCAAGTAGTAAAGCACATCTCTCTCACTAGCACGTCCAATCTTCCCCTTCGTGCCCTTTCCCTAAAACACACAATGTTAAAGGAGAAATGCTACTTGGTGATTGGGCTGCATGTTGAGCTTTTTAATAGAAGTAAAGTTTGCAAATAATTTAGGAACATGAACATCTCTTAATGTAACGTGTCTTAATGTAAATTGTTTATTTAAATGTCCCTTTGGCTTGCAACTATGATAATGGACCCATCATCTATGATTATCTTCCTTTGATAAGAGCAAGGAGTATAGGAAGTGAAACGTTTTGAAGAACATGCCATGTGATCTATGACCTCGAAGTCAATTACCCTTTTTATTTGAGGTATCTTATCCTTTACCACTCACACTTTTGTTATTTATTGGGGCCTTGCCATTGAGTTTATAGTTTTTGAAACAATAGGATTTTAGAAAAGGGGTCGAAAACTTAACTTTATTCCTTTGATTCAAGGAAATTTATACAAGAGTATTTCCTAATTTAATGCTACTAACTATCAGATTTGCGTATAGGATAAACTTATCTATTAGAAATTAACTTATCTTCTAAAAGATAATCTCCTAAGCTAACAGAATTATCTAAAAATGAAGATAAGTAATTATCCAACACTCCCCCTTAAGTTGAGGAATAGATATTTATCATTCCCAACTTGTTTAGAATTGTCTTGAATCTAGGCTTAGGCATGATCTTTGTGAAAATATCTGCTTCCTGTGCTTAAGTAGGAACATAGCATAATTCAATGCCTCCTCCTATTTCACATTTGTTTCGTTCGATCATGTCGAATTGGATTCTTCACTATGCTAATGGCCGATTTGCTATCGCTAAACATTTTTGTGGGAGAGGAAGTGGTGATCTGTAGATCTTGCATTAACCTCTCTAACCAAATAACTTTGCAAATTTCTTGTGCAATTGCCCTAAACTCTACTTCTGCACTGCTTCTTACCTCTACGAACTGCTTCTTGCTTCTCCATGTGACTAGGTTCCTCCACAACTTAGTACAATAGCCAGAATTTGATATACTATCTTCAATACAACCAGACCAATCTGTATTCGTAAAACCTTCTATGCTCCTTTTCTCATTTTTCCGAAACATTAATCTTCTACTTGGACTGCCTTTGAGATACCTCAAAATATGGTTGACTGCCTCTAAACGTCTTTGAGTTGGAGAGTGCATAAACTGGTTGAAATTACTCAGAGTAAGGTCTGGTTAATGACAAATAGATAAGTTTTCCTACCAACCTTTGGTATCTTCCTTTGTCAATAGGAGGATCTTCTTCATCTTTCTTGAATTTTTAGTTTCTTTCCAGTGGAGTTCCCATTTTTCCTGTTTGCAACCCATTTTTCCTGTTTCCTCTAATAAATCAAGAATGTTTTTTCATGAGATATAACCTTCTTTACTTCTAGCAATCTCCATTCCAAGAAAGTGTCTCAAGGCTCTGAGATCTTTTATTGTAAATTCCAGCCTCAAATTTTTTTTTAAGATCATTGATCTCACTAGTATCATCGCCTGTGATTATAATATCATCCACATACACAATCAAGATGGACTTCTTTCCCTTTTTTCCAAACTTCACAAACAAGGTGTGATCAGCTTGTCCCTGTTTGTATCCAAATTTGCAAAGAGTGTCATTGACCCTCTTAAACCATGCTAGTGGAAACAGTTTGAGGCCGTATAAAGATTTTTTCAGTTTGCAGACTCTTCCCCTTTCTTCTTTAGATTCAAAACCTGTTGGGAACCTCATATATATTTCCTCATCTAATGTACCATTTAAGAAGGCATTTTTAATGTCAAGCTGATGGAGTTTCCGATCTAAATTTGCAGCCAACGATAGAAGAACTCTAATTGTGTTCAACCTTGCCACTGAAGCAGATGTCTCCTCATAATCTATTCCACAGGTTTGTGTAAACCCTTGAGCTACTAATCTAGCCTTATACCTTTCGATCTCACCATCTGCCCTATACTTCATACTGAACACCCACTTGCTACCAGCCACCTTTTTTCCCTCAATTAGATCTACAATATCCCATGTCTTATTTTCAAGTAAGGCCTTCATTTCCTCAAGTACAACTTCCTTCCACTTAGGCTCTTGGAATGCATCATGCACATTTCTTGGAATTCTTACACTGACAAGCTTAGTAGTGAAAGCTTTAAACTTTGAAGACAACTTTGAGTAAGTCAATTAATTTGAAATAGGACATTTGGTACATGATCTTATCCCCTTTCGTAATGCAACTGGCATATCCAAGTCACTTGCCACAGTTTCTTTAGGAGCCAGTTCCTGGTTCAATGATTGGCCTTGTTGAGAAGCTTTATGCCTTCGAGAATACACCAAGATTGGCTTTTCGGGAAATAGTTCTCCCACTGAATTGGATTGGATAGTTTTGGGTTTAGTGGTGGGTGTTTGCGAGTTTTATAGGAAGATTTGGACAGAATTTTGTGAGATAGGGAGTGATATGCTTGGGTCCCCAATAAATCTCTTCATGGGATGTCTCCCTTTGAAGGGAGGTATTGGAGAAGAATGGTTGACTCTCAAAAAAGGTGACATTCTATGAAACAAAGAATTTGTTCATAAAAGGTGAGCAACAATTATAACCTTTTTAAGTGGGGGAGTACCAAACAAACACACACTTAATAGCTCGTGGGTCAAGTTTGCTTCTATAAGGTTGATTGTTGTGTACAAAACAGTACACCCAAAGACTTTAGGAGGAAGAGAATTATTGGATAATTATCATAGATAAGTTTAATTAGCTTAGGAGATTATCTTCTAGGAGATAAGTTTATCTTCTAGTAGATAAGATAAGATATACTATAGATAGGATAAGTTAGGATAAACTAAAAATCCAGTAGTTTAGTAGTATTAGAATAGATTATACTCATGTATAAATTATATATAATCAGAGAAATAAATTGGGTTTTCTTCTGATATGTTCTATACCCTCTTGTTTCGTGGTATCAGAGCTACCGATTCTGGTAGCCTAATTTTTCCAACCACATCATGGATGGAGTTCAACCAACCTTCGATTCCTTTGATGAGTCCCAAACCTCATCCCAAACCTTCAGTAGGAGTACTCTTTCCTGAGTAGTAGTAAAGAACATCTTTCTCCTCAGCACTGCCAATCATCTTTCCCGAACACCGGTTCTGAAATTCACAATGAGAAGGAAAAAAAGTCACAATACAATCCATGTCCTTGGTTAATTGACTGACAAATAATAGATTATAAGTTAACTTAGGTATATAGAGAACAGTATTTAATGTCATATTTGACAAACAAACCCTCCCTTGACCAATAGCTAGTGACACCTTTCCATCTGCGACGTAGACATTAACTTTCAGTTCTCATGGCTCATATTTCTCAAACACATTCAAAGAGCCAGTCATTTGGTTTGATGCACCCGTGACCACAATCCAAAAATCGTGACCTAGAGACCTTGATAATAATGATCGACACAAGTTACCTTTATGCACTAGGAGTCTGTTGGTCATGTAAATCTGATTCAGTTGTGATCTTTGTCTGATTCAAGAGTTAGTGAAGCAGTTCAATCTGCTGGCAAGATCAAATTTAGCCTAGTGGATTTGCTAATATCAGATTTTGCTACATATGCCACTTCACTTTTTGTTGACCCCTTTGACTTTTAGGCTTCCAATCTGGTGGTTTCCCATGTAAGTGCCAATAGGTCTCACGGGTGTGATAGGGCTTATCACAGTGGTCACACCAATGCTTGTTCTTGGTTTGTTGCTCTCAGAGTTGTTGAGTAGACTCCGACCCATTCCGAGAGTTTGCCACTAAAGTTGAACCTTGAGAGATTTGTTCAGAAATGGGAGAGGTAAGCATGACCTTCTTTCTACTCTCTTCCCTACGAACCTCAGCAAATGTTTCTCGAATTGAGGGCAATGGCTTTAAACCAAGTAGCCTTCCTCGTACTTCATCAAGTTCAACATTAAGTCTCTTCAAGAAATCAAAAACTCTCTCCTTCTCCAACAATTTTTCATATTTCTCGACATTAGCATGACACTCCCAATTTATTGCATAAAATAGATCCATCTCCTACCATAATTCAGGGAGTAAGTTATAATACTCAGTAACAAACATGTTACCTTAGTGAATGTTTCTAATTTGGATCTGATTTCAAAACATTGAGATTTGTTCTCCAAATCAGAATATATTTCTTGCACAGCCTCCCAAATTTCTCTTGCAATTCTATAGAATAAATAGGTTCTTCCTAGTTTTGGCTCCATTGAATTGATAAGCCAAGCCATTACAATAGAATTCTCAGCATCCCAAGCACCATAAGTGACTGATGTTTCCTGTGGTTGAAGAATTGCCCCGGTTAGATATCTAGCCTTGCCTCTTCCTTTGATTACTAGCATGACTGACTCAGACCATTCTTGGAAATTCATTCCATTTAATTTATGTTGCGTGATTTGCAACGAAAGATTATCAATAGGAGGAGCTGAGGATTGGGCTGAAGGGGTTACGGAACTGTGTTTGGGAGGAGGTTTGGGTGATGGAAGACTTGTCAAGGGTTGGTTGAACTCGGCCCTTTCGTAAGCACATCTACAAGCTGTTCTCTAGTTGGAATAGGTCATACAAACTAACCCACATTCCAATTTTTCTTTACTGAAGTACCTATAATTTTTAATATGTTTTGTCTGGTCAAGTTGCACTTGATTATGTGCGATATTTATCACTGATTTACTATCACATAACAACCTCATTGGACCACTCCACCTTATCATTAAGTCAGCAAAGATAATCTTTAACCATAACAACTTACAAATTCTTAGTGCCATAGATTTGAATTCTACCTCTGCACTTGATCTTGCCACAACATTTTGCTTCTTGTTCCCCCGTGCTTCACTTGATCTTGCCGCAACATTTTGCTTCGTGTTCCTCCATGCTTTAAGCTTTAACTCATTATTTCTTTGAAAAGGATTCTTTTCCTTGGACTTCCTTTCAAATAGTTTAAAATTCTATAAGCAGCCTGCAGATGAACTACTTAGGGATCGTGCATAAATCAGCTTGTTACACTAGTTGAATATGCTATATCTGGCTTGTATGTGATAGATAAATGAGTTTTCCAACTAGACACTGGTACATCTCCCTATCAACAGAAGAATAGCGTCACCGAGTTTATAGTTGGGATATATAGGAGTTGATGTCGGTTTACAAGCTAGTCTGACCGTTTCTTTTAGGAGACCAATTACATATTTCTGATGTGACATGAAGACCCCCTGTTTGGAATAAGCTACTTCAATCTAAAAAAATCCTTCAAACAACCTAACTCCTTTATTTCAAAGTCTTATATTAAACATTCCTTCAAAGATTGTCTCACCTTCTTATCATTTTTGGTCACAATTATATCATCAAATGGTGAAAAAGAGATGTCAAACAGATTTTCTAGGTTATTTTCTCTTTCCTTGTCTTCCCTAGATATAGACAATTCCTAAAGATAAGGTTGGGAATGATAGGATGCATATTCTATAAATATTACATCAGTAGATACATAAAATTTTTTAGGTGGATGATGACATTTGTACTGTTGTTGACCGGGTGAGTATCTGAGGAAGACTCATTTAACTGCTCTAGGCTCCAATTTTCCCTGTTGAGGATCATGAACATGAATAAATGTAATACAATCAATAATCCTAGGCATAAGTATTAGTTCTAACATCTGGATAAAAGTGAGAAAGGCTTGCCGAAGGAGTTTTGGAACCTAAGACACATGATGGCATCCTATTGATCTTGTACTTCTCGCTAATAATACCTTGTCTTTGAAAATATGATGATATATTTTGGCTAAATATTCTTTTGTATTGTTAGATCAAAATTGCTTCATTTTAGTACCAAATTGTTATGAATCATAGGATGAAAACTAGGGACAATATTACTCACACTTGATTTATTTTTCAACCAAACCCATGTGAAACGAGTGTAATTATCAATGAAGGATACAAACCATTATATTAGGGATAGAAGGATCTCGGATGTCACTGTGAATTTAAACAAAAGGAGTAGAACTTCTTTTATTAATAATGGAAAAGACACATGGCTGCATTTGGCAAACGCCCTCACATCACAATGAAAACTCGCTACATATATCCCTTTAAAAAGAAAAGGGAATGTGATCTTTAAAATTGCAAACGATGGATGGTCGGTTTGAAGTTTCCAAGTAGTACAACCCATCCTATTTTCTGAACCTTGGTCCTGAAGTTCGTAAAGGAACAGTACAGAACATGTGTGTGGTCAGTTTTATTTATAGAAACAAGATTAGTGGATAACTTAGGAACATGAAGGACATTTTTTAATAAGATTGATGGGGTAAGTTGTATGTCTCCTATGCCAGCAGCAGTGATAAGAGATCCATCAGCGACATTAACTTTCTATTACTCGGACAAGGGGTGCAATTTCTAAATTGATTGGTTGAGAATATCATATGGTCTGTGGTGCCTGAATCTATTACCCATAAATGACTAGGATTTCTTCGAGACATTAAATCAAATTGAACAAGGATTACCTGAGAAAGTTAATTAACTTGCATGTGATGTTTTATTTATCTGATCCAGTAGCTTTTTAAGCTTTTCAATATCTTCACTGTTGAATTCCCTTCTGTTCCTGCAGCTTTTCTTGATTATTTAGTGTGATGTGAGCTGAACTAGAGGCCTTTTTCTGGTTTCCCTTGTTACTCCATTCTCGGCTTGGTGGTTTACCATACAATTTACAGCAACTTTTGTTTATGTGTCATCATTTCTTACAGTATGTACGCCAAAGGTTGTCTTTTGGATCTTTGGTACCATCGATTTTGTCCTCCTTTGGTACCACTTCAGATAGGTCTTGCCATTCAACTGATATGTTTGGAGCTAACCTTTTGATTGAATTTATTTAGAATTTTGGGTGGGTTTTAGATAAAATTAATTTATGCAGTTTCAAACATGGTTTATGTGATTAAGAGTTTAAGAAAAGAAATCACAGTGATGAAAAGTAGTATGGTCTGCTTGGGAAAATGCAACAATGAAGGTTGCATGATGATTGGAGATTGCAGCAATGAAGGCTGCTAGAAATTGCAATGAAGGGTGCAGAATTTTCCTTAGTAACTCATAAGACTTTGACACCATGTCACAAAGTAGAAGGAAAAATGAATTGTTCTATTCCAAAATGATTTAGGATTACATGCTTATATACACCTTAGAGAAGGAGAAAAATAAGAAACAATATCTAAAATTTTATACGGCTAGTATACAACTTGACACCTTTTCACAGATGTTCTGGTCAAAAGAATAGAACTGTCTCCCATTTGTCCTTCTTCAGACTGAATGGTTAGTATTGTCTCATTTAAAGACAGCAGATCTTTTTCAACATTGGAACCAACCGAAAAAATCTTAAGTACGATCTTTTTATATGAACTGTTTCAAAATTGCAACATCTTGATTTCAACGCATTGAATACAATGATAGTGGTCCATTTCTTGCCATAAACCTTGCAAGAGACTCAAGTATTTTATGCAGATCGATTCTTTCGTTTGGTTTTAATTTCGTAGATTTGAGCAACATCATGGACTTTGGAATATGTCTGTCTAGTAACTTCCCAAATTTTCTTGGCAGTACCAAGAAATATAAATGTCTGGAATCGTCAAATTCCATAACCAGGACATCAACAATGAACCTTCTTTATCCCATGCCTCAGTGTAGGATCTTCATTTGAAGGACCCATGCCCAATAAATGGCTAATAGAAAGGTAGCAAGAGAGCGATTCTTCTGATGTCATGTGGAAAAGAGAAATGGGAAATAACGTAGCTTGTTCCCTGTCTTTCTATCAATAATAGTAGGCAATACATGATACTCTAATATTCCACAATGGGAAAGAATCACTTTTGTTAAAACATAGTTGTTACATAGAAGGAAGGCGATATTAATTAACATCCTTTAGCAGTTTCATTTCCTCATTTGCACATCAAGGGCTCCAACAGTTGCTCTGTTTTCACATCTAAATGTGTAGAAGCAGAAATTACATGTGACATTTTTAGTTTAGTGATTGTTTTTGTTGATTTCAGGGGCTTACTGGTCTTCTTCAAGCTCCAATAAAAGAAACTGAGAAACGTGGTCTTCCTGGAGTCCTTTCAGGTAATACATTAGAAATCCTTTGAAAAAAATTCAAATCGAGACGCCGATTGTGAACTATTTATTACTAGGGGCACTTAAAACTAATTAAAGAATCGTTGAAATAAAACTTATTTAATAATAAAAAAACACCTGGTTTACATTTATTAAAGCTCTACTAATTTGATATGGTGTTCATTATGTGCATTTTAAGGCCCATTGATTAATATTCTGCGTGATACAATGATGATTATCTTGTCCTTTTGTAATATCAGATACAATTAGTTAACAACCATCAATAGTTTGCCATGAACGACTACTTTAGATTAGCACAAATATAGGATAACAGCTCTAAAGAACTGATGGATCGAGGCTCAACAATGTTTTCCCGTTTATCTTCTTTCTTGCTGTTAGTTCACTTTAGGTTCATCAGGTTGACCAGAGTCAATTGATAAATGAACTACAGCAAATTGATCCAACCTAATTTTTTGTAGAAATTGTTCTGGATGGCCCATGTTGTGAATTTATACGTGGATAAAATATTGATATGCCTCAGATTGCATCAAAGATTAACTTTAATTGGTGACATTAAAGCAGCATCGCCTTCCTTTCTTTTGCCCAAAACAAAATAACAATAAATGGAAATAAAAGAGACACCTGAAAATAAAGCAGATTGTTTTGTTGACAGCTTGTGGCCTGTTTTGTTTGTGCAGGAATAGCATTGGGAGTTAC
>JANSVA010000001.1:32491509-32501538 GCA_025504915.1 Erythroxylum reticulatum
GTTTTAGTTAAAACGTCGACGTTTTAGTTTTGGTATAGAATAGGTACAGAATTAGTGGGACAGACGATCTGATGCCCTCTTGTTAGCGTAATCCATTCTATATGGCTTGCGATCATGTCGTCAGCTTCTGCTCAATCGAACACTTTGACCCATTGCTTAGCATAATTTGGCCAAGTTATCAAACATTTAACATACGTATGCTTTTATTTTAATATTTGCCCCATACTATTTGATTAAGTTTGTAGTTATACCTCAACGCATGTGCAATAGAAGCACGAGACCAAAAATATCAGCCCAATTTATCTTGTTATTTCCTGTGCATGCACAAATTCACATGGTGATGGAGCGAGCCACAGCTGTGGCCAGGGCTGCCGTAAAGCTAGGATCGTTGGTCAGAGAAGCAAGACATTGTTCAATAGTAGTGTCAGTACTTCTTCCTTGAGCTGCTCTGCTCTTCTCTTGGCTTGGACTTGACAGAGTGAGATCAAGAGGGACTACGGCTTGTTGAAAAGGAACAGTTGTGGCTGGGAACTGAGTTTTGGTCGCTGCAGTGTCCATTGGACTTAATGGAGAGTTCAAAGACTGCCTGAGCCACTGATCACAAGGATCGTGATTGTGCTCTCCTTCGTAAGTTGCAACGACCAGTGACTTCTCTTCCACACATCTTTGTACCTAGGAGACAAGACTGAGTTTAGTTTGAATCATGAACACTACGTCACGAAATGTAACAAACAATCAAATTGAGTCTAGGAATTACAATCCCGAAAGTCAAATTGCGGAGCTACTTCTTGTTAATCAAATCTTCAATGGTCACGGTCAATTATGTACAACTACACGTATATCCTATCCTTGGATTAACCTTTAAAGTAAGTAGTTATTTGAAGATGCGACTGGGCACGCGGATCATGGGGATAATAAAATTAGCATATTTTTAGGGTTTATGAGTAAGGACTCCTAAAATAACTAGAAACGATATGAGTTGATCTTTGCAGTTTATCGGGTACTCGTAGATTTAGACTCTATCAAATATACTCTGTATTTTTACTTATTTATGTACTTAGTGTAAATTTTATTTAATTAATAATTTATCCTAATTTTACCTATTCTCTCTCTAACATGCATAATTCTTATATTATCTTATTTACATATGGATCTATCAGAAACAGTTTCTGTACTATGTAATAGTAAGACTATTTACTATCAAACTTTTCCAAACTCCACTTCATTGCGGGACTTCAGATTGAGTGGTAGTGATAATGATAATGATGATCATCATGCCATTTATGTAGTGGACTGGAAACATTTGCATTGTTTAGCTTTTTTTTTTCTTTTTTCTTTTTTTGCTCTATGTTGTGCCTTTGATATCTCCTAAAATGCTTTCTAAACAATTTAGTGTTTATAACTACTTTGTTCGTTTTAGCTACGCATAAATGGTCGCGAGATGATGAATTAAGTATGGATTTGTATGTCCCTTGGTACTTCTGTGTATACCTTCTTTTTGACGGGGCATCCTGGGGCCATAGAGCACCTGAAGTAAGCTCGTGGAGATGGATTATCTTTTGTAACCTTCTGACCATATTTTCTCCATTGATATCCATCTCTCACCACCTAAATTCACGTCAGATTCAACTGAAACTAGTTTATGATTATGTAACTCGAAAAGGGTATAGATGGACTTACAAGACTGTTGTCCTTGGGGTCGGTTCTCACATAGATTTGTGCGGGGTTAACTTCAATTCTGGCTCTTTTGTTCATTTCAGGGTCCTCTTCGTGCGAGGAGCTACACTGCGTCAAGCTTGTGATCCATTCTTGTGCTTTGCATTCTTGAAGTTGTCGCTGAAGACTGTCGATTTTAATGTTCATAGTTTCTAGCATGAATCTAAGGGTTTGATTCTCTTTTCGCAGGCTTTGCAATTCAACTTGGAGAGGTTCCACCTGAAAATGAAACATACTAGCAAAATACAAGGATTGCATCGACATGATGGAAAAACTTAAATAGCTCCACTAAATGCAGAAGCCAATAAAAAAGCGGAAAGAGGAGTATAGTGGTTCTGCACTTACCTTTACTTTGCAAGAGGAATGAGCATCCATGATAGAGCTTTAGAAGTGAATAAAATATAGTAGAAGAGCTTATTAATAAGCATAAGTGGAGAATTTGTATGTAGTGGTCAAGTTGGAAAATGCAGGCCGTCTTGTCCACGCAGCCTACCTTGTTGATTATTGAATTCATGTTCACGGATGGCTGCCCTGCCTAGTACTTAATGTGGTTTGAACGGTTCCCGCAAACGTCTCTTTAGAAAATTAAACGTATGACCATGACATCAACTTTCTGATGTAAGCTTCTCCGCTTAAGCTTCAGAAAGTCTGACGTTGTCATATCTAATCTTGTCATTGTGCCTTTTTCTCGTTGGTCCACAGGCGCAAAATTACAAACACATTTGTGAAACTCGGGTCTCCTCCCACTTTCTGCCTTTGTTTTCTCAAATCCTTTCTTTCATGACAAAAACACAAAAAGTCTTAGTCGAGGCATCTCTCAATACTATCGATAAATTTAATGTTATATTTGAAAATTTAGAAGCAATTCACCGTGTAAGAAGAAAAGGCTGTCTACTTACACATAAATAAGGATGACATTTTCACTGGACCCACAAGTATGGCATGTTGGTTAATTTCTTCCTTCTTTTCTTTTCCCTTTTCGTGAGAGAAGTCATAGTCCAAACAACTAAAGTCAAATTCATGACATCCATCCAATAATGCCAATAATGTCACCGTCTATGTTTCCCGACAATCCTATCAGACTCGTGGACTAACAAGTCTTGAATCTGTGGTCCAACCAAGAAGAGTGACCATTCCACCGCCTACACGCGTGTATATTCAAATTTAGTTAATATTCAAATGTTATTAACTAAATTTGAATATTGTTTTTTTAAATAACTTGCTTTTGAAAAGATTTGAATCAAAATTTATAGAAAAATAGGATATTTCATTTATATATTGAAATGAATAATTTTTTTTGGTATATAATATAATTTTCTTTTATCTTAGTAGTCTCGCACGTATACACAAGACAAATTTAAATCATAATAAAAATAGTAAAGACTCTATCAAGATGGGAGTTCCTAACATATTATATATGGTTAATTATAAAAAAACCTCAAATTTTATTCAAATTTATAACTGTAATTCAAAGATAATAAAATGCTCAAATTTTTAATTTTTTCAATTATAGTACAAATTCAAAAAATGACAATAAAATGCTCAAATTTTTAATTTTTTAATTTCAGCCTGAAGTTAGCGTCTCCCTGGCATGGATTGCCACGTTTTTTCAAAACTCTAACTATTAATACACGTCAACTAAAATTAATACAATAAATGAAAATTAATGAAACGACATCATTTATTTACATAATTAAAACAACGTCGTTATTCAAAAATTACCTGAATCAAATTACACAACCCCAATGACCTTACACTTTGATTTTTATTTTTTCCTTCATTTTCAGTTTGTTCTCTCGATGTTCTCACCTTTCATATCACATTAAGGGCATAAAGAGAACGAACTAAAAACGAAGAACTTGCAAGTGCAGTACACTGCAATGCGAGAGTAATTTTAAGCATTGGAAGAACAAAGAGAAAACAAAAGATTGAGGGCATTGAGAGAACAAACACATAACGAAGGGTTAAGGTTGAGTAAACTGATGGGAGCTTACCTTTATACCATCTCTATAAAAACTACCAAATCTAGCCATTGTCATCATTAACACAGTCATCTTCTACGACAAATTGTAGGTATAAATAATTCTAATATTGAAGTAAAAGTTCTGTGTGCAATAAAAAACTATAACTCCACTTACCAAAAGCCTTGGAGTTGTTGGATTACATTTTTCAAGGATAGCCATTGCTAGGCATTGATAAAAACTAATTCCTCTTTCAAAGACAAGACGACCAAGCCCAAGGCACATCTGAAACATCTTCAATGATCATAATTGCTTATGGAAAATGTTATGTATAATATGGGTAAAGAAAAGAGAAGGAATATCAACTAACGTCGTTAAGTGTTATCTCTCGATCAAAAACAAATTAAGGATTTGAGGTAGGATCCTTACATCTTTTAGATAGATTTTTGGTAATCGTGCTTGCAACACCTACAATTGTACTTACAGTACCTCTAGTTGTGCTTGATATTGACAAATTAAAAAGGAAATCAAAATTTATGAACTTCAAAAATTAGAGATTATACTAGGTATAAGCATGCATTATGACAAAAAAAGGTAAAAGATATTAATTAGTCAAGAAAGCACATAATCAAACTAAAATATTATTCACAACATGCTTTTAAAAAGGTGAACTTAACAAATACAACCAAATCCTGAACCTTAAACTTAAATACTAAACATTAAATCCTAAAACTTAAAAACCTAAACCCTAAACTCTAAACTCTAAACTTAAACCTTAAAACCTGAACCATGGTCCCAAATCCTAAATCCTAAATCTTAATACCTAATACCTATAACCTATAACCTAAATCTTAAACTTCAATCCTAAAGACTAAACCCTAAATTCTAATACCTAAGACTTGTAACCTACAACATACATGCTAAACCTAAACCTTAAACTTTAATCCTAAATACTATATCTTATGTCTTATATCTTATATCCTATATCCTATATCCTAAGACCTAAACTATAAAACTTAAACCTTAAAACTCTAACCCTTTAACCCTAAACTTAAAAATAAATCTCAACAATAAGTATATGCTTTAAGGAATGCAATTATCTAAGAATCAATATTTCTTTACCAATCAAGACAAAAAAATGGTTACCTTCACACCTTCTCTATCAAAACCACCAAATCTAGCCATTGTCATCATTAACGGAGTTGTCTTCTATGACAAATTGTAGGTATAAATAATTATAATATTGAAGCAACGGTTTTGTGTGTAGTAAAATACTACAACTACACTTACCAAAAGCCTTGGAGTTGTTGGATTACATTTTTCAAAGAAGGCCATTGATACACGAGGCGCTGGTAGAAACCAATTCCTCTTTCAAAGACAAGACGACAAAGTCCAAGGCATACCTGAAACATCTTGAACAATCATAGATGCTTATGGAAAATATTATGTATCAAATAGGTAAAGAAAAGAGCCAATAACACAATATCAACTAACCTCGTTAAGTGTTACCTCTCGATCAACAACAGGTTAAGGATCTGAGACAGGATCCTCACATTTTTTAGATAGAATTTTGGTAATCATGCTTGCAACACCTACAACTGTACTTACAGCACCTCCTGTTGTGCTTGATATTGACAAATTAAAAAAGAAATCAAAATTTATGAGCTTCAAAAATTAGAGATTATACTAGGTATAACCATGCATTACAACAAAAAAGGCAAAAGATATTAATTAGTCATGAAAGCACATAATCATATTAAAATATTATTTACAACATGCTTTAAAAAAGGTGAACTTAACAAATACAACCAAATCCTAAGCCTTAAACTTAAACACTAAATATTAATTCCTAAAACTCTAAACTCTAAACTCTAAACTCTAAACCTTAAAACCTAAATCATAGTCTCAAATCCTAAATCCTAATACCTAAGACCTAAGACCTATAACCTAAACCTTAAACTTCAATTCTAAACACTAAACCTTAAATCATAATACCTAAGACCTATAACCTACAGCCTACATGCTAAACCTAAACCTTAAAACTTTAATCCTAAATACAATATCCTATATCTTACGTCCTATATCTTATATCCTATATCCTGTATCCTAAGACTTGTATCCTACGCCCTATATCTTATATCCTATATCCTGTATCCTAAGACCTAAACTATAAAACCTAAACCTTAAAACTCTAACCCTTTAACCCTATACTTAAAAATAAATCCTAACAGTAAGTATATGCTTTAAGGAATGCAATTATCTAAGAATCAATATATCTTTACTAAGAAAGAAAAAATGGTTACATTCACACCTTCTCTATCAAAACCACCAAATCCAACCATTTTCATCATCAATGGAGTCATCTTCTACAACAAACTATAGATATAAATAATTAAAATATTGAAGCAAACGTTCTGTGTGCAGTAAAATACAATAAATACACTTAACAAAAGCCCTAGAGCTGTTGGATTGCATTTTTCAAAGATGGCCATTGCTAAGCACAGGTTGAAACCAATTCCTCTTTCAGAGACAAGACGATCAAGTCCAAGGCGTACCTAAAGCATCTTCAGTGATCATAGTTGCTTATGGAAAATATAATGCATCAAAACGATAAAGAAAAGAGCCATTAACCCAATATAAACTAACCTTGTTAAGTGCTGAGAATATCAGGTAGAATTCTCACATCTTTTAGATAGATTTTTGGTAATCGTGCTTGCAAAACCTACAGTTATACTTACAGCATCTCCAGTTGTGCTCGAAATTGCAAAATCAAAAAAAATCAAAATTTATGAACTTCAAAAAGTAGAGATTATACCAAGTATAAGCATGCATTTCGACAAAAAAGGTAAAAGATATTAATTAGTCAAGAAAACACATAATCATACTAACAAATTATTTACAACAAGCTTTAAAAAAGGTGAACTTAACAAATGCAACCAAATCCTAATCCTTTAACTTAAATACTAAATATTAAATCCTAAAACCTAAAATCTAAACTCTAAATTCTAAACTCTAAACCTTAAACCTTAAATTTTGAACCATGGTCCGAAATCCTAAATCCTAATACATGAGACTTATAACCTAAACCTTAAACTTCAATCCTAAAAACTTAAACCCTAAATCCTAATACTTAAGACCTATAACCTACAGCCTACATGCTAAACCTAAACTTTAAACTTTAATCTTAAATACTATATCCTACATCCTATATCCTATATCCTATGTCCTATATCTTATATCCTATATCCTAAAACCTAAACTATAAAACCTAAACCTTAAAACTCTAATCCTCTAACCCTAAACATAAAAATAAATCTCAATAGTGAGTACATGGTTGAAAGAATGCAATTATCTAAAAATCAATATTTCTTTGCCAAGTAAGACAAAAAAAAATGGTTACCTTCATACCATCTCTATAAAAACCACCAAATCCAGCCATTGTCATCATCAACGGAGTCGTCTTCTGTGACAAATTGTAGGTATAAATAATTTCAATATTAAAGCAAAATTTTGAGTGCAATAAAATACTATAATTGCACTTACCAAAAGTCTTGGAGTTGTTGGATTACATTTTTCAAAGATGGCCATTGCTAGGCGCTGGTAGAAACCAACTCCTCTTTTAAAGATAAGATGACCAAGCCCAAAGCATACCTGAAACATCTTCAGCGATCATAGTTGCTTATGGAAAATGTTATGTATAATATGGGTAAAGAAAAGAGCCAATAATGCAATATAAACTAACCTCGTTAAGTGCTATCTCTCGATCAACAATAGGTTAAGGATCTAAGGCAGGATCCTCACATCTTTTAGATAGATTTTTGGTAATCGTGCTTATCACACCTATAACTGTACTTTCACTACCTCCAGTAGTGCTCGATATTGACAAATTAAAAAAGAAATCAAAATTTATGAATTTAAAAAATTAGAGATTATACTAGGTATAAGCATGCATTACGACAAAAAAAGGTGAAAGATATCAATTAGTCAAGAAAGCACATAATCATACTAAAATATTATTCACAACATGCTTTTAAAAAGGTGAACTTAACAAATATGATCAAATCCTAAACCTTAAACTTAAATACTAAACATTAAATCCTAGAACTTAAAACCTAAACTCTAAACTCTAAACCTAAACCTGAACCTTAAAACCTGAACCATGGTCCCAAATCCTAAATCCTAAATCCTAATACCTAAGACCTATAACTTCTAACCTAAACTTTAAACTTCAATCCTAAACACTAAACACTAAATTCTAATACCTAAGACCTATAACCTACAGTCTACATGCTAAACCTAAACCTTAAACTTTAATCCTAAATACTATATCCTATATCCTATGTCTTATATCTTATATCCTATATGCTATATCCTAAGACCTAAACTATAAAACCTAAACCTTAAAACTCTAACCCCTAAACTTAAAAATAAATCTCAACAATAAGTACATGCTTTAAGGAAAGTAATTATCTAAGAATTAATATTTCTTTACCAAGCAAGACAAAAAATAGTTACCTTCACACCTTCTCTATCAAAACCACCAAATACAACCATTGTCATCATCAACGGAGTCATCTTCTGTGATAAATTGTAGGTATAAATAATTATAATATGAAAGCAAAAGTTCTACGTGTAGTAAAACACTATAATTACACTTACCAAAAGCTTTGGAGTTGTTGAATTACATTTTTCAAGGATGGTCATTGCTAGGCACTGGTAGAAACCAATTCCTCTTTCAGAGACAAGATGACCAAGTTTAAGGCATACCTGAAACATCTTCAGCGATCATAATTACTTATGGAAAATGTTATGCATCAAAATGATAAAGAAAAGAGCCATTAACTTAATATAAACTAACCTTGTTAAGTGTTATCCCTCGATCAATGATAGGTTAAGAATATCAGGTAGGATCCTCACATCTTTTAGATAGATTTTTGGTAATCGTGCTTGCAAAACCTACAACTATACTTACAACATCTCTAGCTGTGCTCGAAATTGCAAAATCAAAAAAGAAATCAAAATTTATCAACTTTAAAAAGTAGAGATTATACTAAGTATAAGCATGCATTTCGACAAAAAGGTAAAAGATATTAATTAGTCAAGAAAGCATATGATCATACTAAAATATTATTTGCAACAAGCTTTAAAAAAGGTGAACTTAACAAATACAACCAAATCCTAAACCTTAAACTTAACTACTAACTATTAAATCCTAAAACCTAAAATCTCAACTCTAAACTCTAAACCTTAAACCTTAAATCTTGAACCATGGTCCTAAATCCTAATTCCTAAAAACTAAACCTTAAATCCTAATACCTAAGACCTAAGACTTATAACCTATAGCCTACATGCTAGACCTAAACCTTAAACTTTAATCTTAAATACTATATCCTATATCCTATATCCTAAGACCTAAACTATAAAACCTAAACCTTAAAACTCTAACCCTTTAACTTACTTTAAGGAATGTAATTATCTAAGAATCAATATTTCTTTACCAAGCTAGACAAAAAAATGGTTACCTTCATACCATCTCTATCGAAAACACCAAATCTAGCCATTGTCATCATCAACAGATTTGTCTTCTACGACAAATTGTAGGTATAAATAATTATAATATTAAAGCAAAAGTTTTGTGTTGTAAAATACTATAATTGTACTTAGTAAAAGCCTTGGAGTTGTTGGGTTACATTTTTTAAGGATGGCCATTGCTAGGCAGTAGTCAAAATCAATTCCTCTTTCAGAGATAGGACGACCACCTTTGAGCCATACCTCAAACATCTTCAACGATCATAGTTGCTTTTGGAAAATGTTATGTATCAAATGGGTAAAGAAGAGAGCCAATAACACAATATCAACTATCCTCGTTAAGTGCTATCTCTTGATCAACAACAGGATAAGGATCTAAGGCAGGATCCTCGCATCTTTTAGGTAGATTTTTGGCAATCGTGCTTGCAACACCTACAACTGTACTTACAACACCTCCAATTATGCTTGATATTGACAAATTAAAAAAGAAATCAAAACTTATCAACTTCAAAAATTAGAGATTATACCAAGTATAAGCATACTTCACGACAAAAAAAGTTAAAAGATATTAATTAGTCTAGAAAGCATTTAATCATACTAAAATATTATTTACAACATGCTTTAAAAAAAGTGAACTGAACAAATACAACCGAATCCTAAACCTTAAAATTAAATACTAAACATTAAATCCTAAAACTTAAAACCTAAACTCTAAACTCTAGATGTGACGCCCTAATACCCCCTGAGAGGATACGGGGGCGCCACGTAGACAACATAACATACAAGCATACAAACCGATATTGTGCCTATCATATTACATACC
>JANSVA010000001.1:32501638-32529361 GCA_025504915.1 Erythroxylum reticulatum
ATGTATTAATAGGAAACCCCCATAGAGCAAAAAATACCTATTAATTAAATATAAGAATGAGAATATTATGTTATGTTAGTGGCAAATCAACCAGACTCAAACACAATATTTATAGTAAACAATTATAATATATGGAAAATCTATAAGGAACTGCTGCATTTCAATACCTGCTGGTGCTATCTGAAGTACCTGCCACCAGCAAGTGCCGCATTGCTGCACCATAGTGTGGTCTACATTATTGCACCATTGTGCAGTCTATATTACTGCACCAACTAAGACATCTGCAGAAAAATTAGCTTTCCTTTACACATAATAATATGTAGATTTTGTATTATTATTTGATAAACTATATGGAGAACTAAGGAGAGAGTAATCAAAAATCAAACTCACACAACAAACTTAAGAAACACATCATAAACACCAAGAAAAATTATTTGAGAGATAACTTTTAACTTCATTTAACTTATCAACAAATCTACACATGGGGTATTTATGCACACAAAAAAGTTATAAAACAAGTTTCCCACTTTCAAAGACTCTTACTCGTATGCTTAATGAGGTAGTTTGACACTTTTCATCAAAGTTCTCAATAAATAGAAACATACAATCACCTAATACATAATAGCTCTGTAATTCATACATCAACTCTTGGCAATTTATTTACTGTATTATTTATCTAATACTTTAGTGGAATTGCATAAAGTAAAAAATGTCATTTTATAGGGCAAATTCAATAGCTATAGTATGAATACAAACAAACCAATTAACAATCCAGCAACTTGATACTTATAAGTTAGCATACTTGCTTCTTGTTTTCCAATGACTCCTCCAACTATCTCCTCCTCAGACTTGGAAATAGTATTTGTCATAAAGCACGATAAATTAGAACCAAAATTCAGCAATTAAATGTATAAAATCTTATTTAAAGATATTGTTCAGTAGTAAATGTCACAAAGGAACCATTAATTGATAGGTCTATAGCCCCAATTGTTTTGTCTCCAAATAGTAAATCTCATGCACACATTATATAAGATCTAAAACAAAATCTGCAATTAACAATAGCTAATCACTAACTATATACATCATGGATTATCTTTAATGTAGACAATACTGATTGGTAACTAAAACGAAAGGAAAATAAACAAATACAAAATATTAACTATCAATCCATACTATAATACTTATATCTAACTTCAAGTTGCAGAAACTATCAATTAATACTAATTATCAAGTTACAGAGATCTTCCCTACAAAGATTGCATGCATATTGTTTCTATCTTCCAAAAGTACCTACATATTGAGGCACTTTTTTTTTCTAATTTGTTTTTTCAACTTATTTTTATTGGACAACCAGGTATTTATTTGTTGTTTTTCTTTCTCTTTAAGATCCAATTTATGTTTGTTGTTCATGTGCTATAAATGCACTTAAAGTAATAAAAAGCAACTTAACTAAATATATATGAAGCATCTCAATAATCAGAACAAGTTCACAAAAATGTAGTAAAAAACAAAATAACTTACCTCAATTGACACGTAGAAGGATCTTCCTGAAGTACGTGAAGGAAGATGATGATGACGGACCTAGAATGAAAAATATAGAAACTAATATAAATGTCATTAAAATTGTCATTTGAATAAAGAGATCTTAGGTTTAAGGGTAAGTTTAACATCACTTAAAGACAATTATAAGCTACTGTAAGTGAAGATGAGCAACAATTAGGACTAGTAACCACCAAGTTCACAAACTAAACAATTGATATGGTGTATCATTGTATTTCAACCTGTGACAAATGATTTGATGTATTTTGTAACCAAATCATATATTTGCTACTTAAACTAAATGAACATTATTACTTTGCTTAGAGGTT
The DNA here is from genome assembly GCA_025504915.1 of Erythroxylum reticulatum. NCBI lineage: Eukaryota > Viridiplantae > Streptophyta > Magnoliopsida > Malpighiales > Erythroxylaceae > Erythroxylum > Erythroxylum reticulatum. Next base: position 32,503,507 of record JANSVA010000001.1, read on the forward strand.
TGAAAAGTTGTCACTTTTGATATGTTTTAGCTCTATTTTGTCATCGTTTTTATATTAATTGATGTTGAATTTCTTTTAGTTTTTGTGAATTTGGTATTGCTCCTTTGTTTTTGGAATTTGTAGGTGTTTTGTGATTTCACACGGCCCGTGTGATTTGGAGCAAGGATGTGCGTAGCTAGACCCGAAAGTCATACGGCCTGCTTGTGTAAAATCACACGGGCTGTGTATGACGGTTATTTGTTTTGACAGTTTCGGGGATTAAAAGAGGAGTTGCTAGAGATATAGGGGGACTGGACATAGACAGAGAACGAGAGGGGAAGATTCAAGATCAAGAGGAAAAGAAGATCAACTTGGAGATTGAGAGATAAAGATTCAAGAAACAATTGGAGTTCCTTTCTCTTCCTCTTTCCATTTTTAATTTTATCCTCAATGTTCATGTTAATAATTTTTACATTTATGATGTATTCAGTCATGAATCTTTAAATTCTCTTATTTTAGGAAATTTGTTTCAACTTGGGATTTATGTATTAAACCTTATATCTTTATTTCTAAATTCAATGTTGACTCAATTTTAGTAAAGTAATTTTGTCTAATATTGATTTGATCTTTCTAATCTAGGGTTTTTAATTGAATAATGGATGTTAAACTAAGTACTGAAAAGTGATGTTTAATATCTGAATTGGTAGATTAGACCTCATTCGAAAGAACATCTAGAAATAGAATTCTTCGTTAGGAGTACTTGAGAAAACCACGGTGTTCATTAGGTTGAATTTGGTTTTTGGCTTAGGAAACTGGTTTAAAAATTGGAATCAACACATTGATTACTTTGAAAGAACTAATGAACAATAGTGAGTTAATGTACTGGATCAGTGATTTATTTCATAAGGATTACATGATCGTTTTGTTGAGATGAATTCCTATAATATTAGTTCAAATTATGCTAATCGTGCATTGAATCTTCTTTAACAACCAAACTTTCATATTTGATTGCTTAGCAAATTTAGGACGTATAAATTTAATAATTTGACCTAGTCCTTGTGGATCGACACTTGACTACTGCAACCAAACCTGTACACTTGTGGAGCCTATCAAGTTTTTGGCGCTGTTGCTGGGGACTTGTGTCAAATATTGAATTTTTCTGAACAAAATTGACTAAGCTTTTCTTATTTCCATTTTAGTTATAGGTTTATTGGTATCTACTTTGCCCATAAGTTTGTTCACTCTCATTTGTGTTTTTCGTGCAGTGGTGAACCGCAATTTATATGCAATTTACTTTTATAGCCCCATTTGATCCTGAGATCGAGAGAACGTACCATAGAAGGAAGAAACAGAGGTTTAAAAACAAGAAGAAGGCGACAACTGCCAGCAGTAGTAATACAATGCAGAAGGAGTAGGACCAAGGCTCCGTGATTATGCAGAGCCAGGAGTTCAAGAAAACACTTCGGGGATTCAGAATCCAACTGTGGAAGCAAATAATTTTGAGTTGAAACCAGTTCTTATTTCTATGGTTCAATAGTCGCAATTTGGAGGGTCACCTGTCGAAGACCCAAATATGCATTTAATGTCTTCCTTAAAGTTTGTGACAATTTGAAAATGAATGGAGTCACTCCTGATGCCATTCGACTTCACCTTTTTCCATTCTCCTTAAAGGATAAGGCAAGAGCATGGCTTCATTCACTTCCAGTTGGCTCAATTACTACTTGGGATCAACTCTCAAGGACATTTCTAGCCAAGTATTTCCCTCCAAGCAAAACGGCGAATCTCAGGAATCAAATCTCAACATTCACGCAGAAAGATGATGAGACACTGTATGAGGCGTGGGAGCGTTATGACGATTTACTTCGGTTGTGTCTATACCATGGCTTACCATCTTGGATGGTCCTTCATAACTTCTATAATGGCTTACTCCAGTCAATGAGAACCTTAATTGATGCTGCAGCTGGTGGAGCAATTCTGAATAGAACATATGCTGATGCATACAATCTCATTGAAGAGATGGTTCTCAATCATTACCAATGGTACAATGAATGAGGAGCAACAAAACGCACTCCAGGTAAGTATGATGTTGATGCACTCACGATACTTTCTACCAAAGTTGATGCCATGACTCACAGGTTAGAACATTTGAATGTTAATTCTGTGAATGCTAGTAATTCTGCTTCTGCATATGAAATCTGTGGTTCTATTGATCATTTATTTGTTAATTGTCAAGTTGGTAATCCTTTTGCCTAAGATCAAGGTAATGATCAAGTTCATGCTATAAACAATCTTAATCAAAGACCTCAATTTGACCCACATTCAAACACTTATAACCCAGGTTAGAGGAATAATCCAAATTTCTCCTGGAGGAATAACCAAAATCCCCCATTTCAACCAAATGTTAGGCAACCTCTTAGATTTCAAAGACCTTCCAATCCATTGGGACCTTAAAAATCAAACCTGGAAAGCATGATGGAATCCGTGTTAATAGCCCAAAGACATCAAGATGAAACTATCAAGCAATTAACCTCTCAGGTAGACTTATTAGCTGCTTATAATAAGTTGCTTGAGAATTAAATAGCAAATCAGGCTAGTTCATCACCTACGCCACTAGGTAAATTATGTAGTCAGCCTAAAACCAATCCTAGGGAGCATTGTAAAGCTGTGACATTGTGAACTGGAAAACAATTAGCAGGACCTTATAATCCTAGGAATGAGGTTGCAAAAGAGAGGATAGTTGAAACTCAGGACAAGGGAAAAAGAGAAGTTGAGAAAGATAATGAAAGTGAGGATGTTGATCCTTCCGAGGAACTAGAACAACCACCTCAAAAACCATACACCCCACCAATTCCCTTTCCTTATAGAATGGCCAAGGCCAAACTAGATGCTCAATTTGGGAAATTCTTAGAAGTTCTTAAAAAGTTGTACATCAACATTCCTTTCACCGAGGCACTTTCTCAAATGCCTTCTTATTCTAAGTTTCTAAAAGAAATTTTGTCAAATAAAAGAAAGTTAGAAGAGCATGAAACTGTTGCCTTGACTGTGGAGTGTAGTGCTACCATTCAAAACAAACTTCCTCCTAAACTCAAAGATCCTGGTAGTTTTTCAATTCCTTGCTAAATTGACAATGTTACAATTGAACGTGCTTTGTGTGATTTAGGGTCAAGTGTGAGTTTAATTCCATTATCTTTGTGTAGAAAGCTTGATTTAGGGGAATTAACACCAACTACTGTTGCTTTGCAAGCAGATCGATCTGTTAAATATTCTGTTGGTGTATTGGAAGATGTACCTATTAAAGTAGGTAATTTATATGTGCCTGTTGATTTTGTTATTTTGGAAATGGAAGAAGACACCCGCACCCCAATCATACTTGGAAGGCCATTTTTGGCTACCACAAGATGTCAAATAGATGTGAAAAATGGCAAATTATCCTTTTGAATCAATGAGGATTGTGTTCAGTTTGATCTTTCAAAAGCCACTAAATTTCGAAGCTTGTCTGATGATTGTTGTAGAATTGATATCATTGATTCTATTGTAAATACTCATTTGTTTAACCAACATTCAGAAGATTTTCTTGAGCAATGTTTAATTACTAATGGAGCATCGAGTGATGAGATTCCAGAAGTGACCATGATTGCTAAAGCTTTAGCAAATCTCCCTATAACTTACAAGGCTAAAGAGGAGCAATTTGAAGTTCTAGAAATGGATCAACAACCTGCAGTGAAAGCACCCGAGGTAGAACTCAAACCTCTTCCTTCCAATTTAAGGTATGAATTTCTGGGCCCCAATTCTACGTATCCTGTGGTTGTGAGTGCTAACTTGGATGCTGTTGATACTGAAAAACTTATTAGCGTTTTAAGAAAGCATAGAAAGGCCATAGGATATTCTTTAGATGATCTTAAAGGAATTCATCCTTCTGTATGCATGTATAGAATCTTAATGGAAGATGACCATAAGCCTACAATTGAACATCAAAGGCGATTAAATCCTAGTATGCAAGAAGTGGTCAAAAATGAAAAATTGAAATTGCTTAAGGCTGGAATAATTTATCCTATTTCGGACAGTAAGTGGGTTAGTCCAGTTCATGTAATTCCTAAAAAGGGAGGGATGACAGTAGTGACAAATGAAAAGAATAAACTCATTCCAACTAGGACTGTCATCTGGTGGAGAATGTGTATCGATTACCGAAGGTTGAATTCTGCAACTAGGAAAGATCATTTTCCCCTTCCCTTCATTGACCAGATATTAGAAAGACTTGCTAGGAATTCTCATTTTTGTTATCTTGATGGGTATTTGGGTTTCTTCCAAATTCCCATTCACTCACAAGATCAGGACAAAACCACTTTTACATGCCCATATGGTACCTTTGCCTATAGGAGAATGCCTTTTGGTCTTTGTAATGCCCCTGCCACTTTCCAACGTTGTATGATGGCCATATTTTCTTATTTCATTGAAAACATAATGGAAGTGTTTATGGACAATTTCTCTGTTTATGGCTTGTCATTTGATGATTGATTGAAAAATTTGTCAAAAGTGTTGAAAAAATGTGAAGAAGCTAATTTAGTTTTAAATTGGGAGAAGTGCCATTTTATGGTTCAAGAGGGGATTGTACTAAGTCATTTGGTTTCCAATAAAGGTATTGAAGTTGACAGAGCAAAAGTGGAAGTAATTGAAAAATTGTCCCCACCTACTTTCGTCAAAGGTGTGAGAAGTTTTCTTGGACATGTTAGTTTTTACTAAAGATTCATTAAAGATTTTTCTAAAATAGTAAAACCTCTAACACATTTACTTCTCAAAGATGCATCTTTTGAATTTAATAAGGATTGTTTGAGTGCTTATTACAGGTTGAAAGATGCTTTAGTTTCATCTCCAATTATACAAGCACCTAATTGGAATCTTCTATTTGAAGTGACGTGTGATGGAAGTGATCACACTTTGGGAGTTGTTTTGGGACAAAGAAAAGACAACAAGCCTTATGCCATTTACTATACTAGTCATACTCTGGATGAGGCTCAAATCAACTATGCCACCACAGAAAAAGAATTTTTAGTTGTTATTTTTTCTCTTGAAAAGTTTAGGTCTTACCTAATTAATTATAAAGTTGTTGTCTTTACAGATCACACAACTCTTCGGCATCTGTTGAAGAAGAAAGACTCATTAGCCATGTCTTATCCGATGAGTTTTATTATTGCAAGAATTTGACATAGAAATTAAGGATAAAGTTGGTACTGAAAATGTGGTAGCTGATCATTTGTCTAGAATTACTGTTCCAAACAAAGACTTTCAAATTGATGATTCTATTCCGGGGGAACAACTATTGGCTATATCATCTCTTGTAACATCATGGTACGCAGATTTGGTTAATTACATCATTTGTGGTTTGTTTCCACCAGAGATCACTTATCAGCAAAAGAAGAAACTCGTCTCTGATGCTAAATATTATGTATGGGAAGAACCATTACTGTATAAATATTATGGAGATGGTATTTTTTGACAATGCTTACCTAAAGATGAGATCCAGAGTGATCTTTATCATTGCCATTCGATAGTTTATGGTGGTCATTTTGGTCCAGATAAGACAGCTGCAAAAGTTATCCAAGCAAGATTTTTCTGGCCCACTTTGTTTCGTGATGTACGGGAGTATGTAGCTACATGTCATAATTGCCAGCAGATGGGCACCATATCAAGGAGGTCTAAAATGCCCTAAACTAGAATTTTGGAGGTTGAATTATTTGATATTTGGGGAATTGACTTCATGGATCCGTTCCCTAAATCCCATAACAATCTTTACATTCTAGTAGCAGTGGATTACGTTTCGAAATGGGTAGAGGCAGTTGTGACTTCCACGAATGATGCTATGGTTGTAATCAAGTTCTTGAAGAAACATATATTCACTTATTTTGGAATTCCAAGAGCCCTTTTGAGTGACAACAGTACCCACTTTTGTAATAAGCCCCTCGAGAATCTTTTGCGAAAATATGACGTTTTCCATAAGATTGCTACGCCTTATCACCCTCAAACAAGTGGGCAGGTTAAAATTTCTAATCGCTAAATCAAGAGTATTTTAGCAAAAACAGTTAATAAATCACGGAAGGATTGGTCTTTAAAACTTGATGATGCTCTTTGGGCCTACCGTACAGCTTTTAAAACACCTTTGGGTACCACACCATATCGGCTTGTGTTCGACAAAGCATGTCATTTACCAGTGCAGTTAGAACACAAAGCCTATTGGGCTATCAAAACATTAAACTTTGATATGAAATCTACTGGCGAACAGAGAGCAATGCAATTGAATGAGTTGGATATTTTAAGATTGGAAGTTTATGAGAGTTCTTGCCTATACAAGGAAAAGACCAAGCTGTGGCATGACAAACATATTACCAAGAAATTGTTTAAGGAAGGTGATTTAGTTTTGTTACTTAACCCTCGCCTTCGTCTTTTTCCAGGAAAACTCAAGTCTAGATGGTCTGGTCCATTTCGAGTTTTACAAGTGTTCTCACATAGCGCGGTCGAAGTTTGGAGTGAAGTTTCCAGAGCTTTCAAGGTCAATGGACAGCACTTGAAGCCCTACTTTGTAGGCCATCTATTAGGTGCCACTACAATGTTGGCACTTTCCGAACCACAACAATGCTGATCTACTTTACTAGTTTGCTCACACCATTTAATGAGCTTTGTTTATATACATTTTTCTTAAGTTTGTAGGTTATTCTGAGGTTTTACAACCTTTTATTTTGTACATTAAAAAAGGGCTTACTTTCACTCGAAAGTTACACGGTCTGACCGTGTAAAATCACATGAACCGTGTGATGCTCCTCCCTTCCTGCCCGAAGGTCGAACCGTGTGAAATCACACGATCGAACCGTGTGAAATCACACGGGCTATATGACTCTTTCTGCTCCGTCTACATTAAAAACTTTCTCTCTTCTCTCTAATTCTTTCACTTTGCTTTCTCCCTCTTTTACTCTCCATTTTTACACCCTAGAAATCTCCTTCTTCCTTCTTCACTTCATCATCATTTGAAATATTTCACCCAACATACCTAATCTCTCCTCCTTCTTCCTCTCTTCAACTCCTTCACCGATGGGTCCAAAGAGGAGTCGTTTACCACTTGGTGCTTTAAGCTACACACACGGACCACCATCTCGCCCACCACATTTTTTAGGTAATTCCAATCCTTTTGGTTTGATTGATAGTGATGAGTGTGCTCGTTATGAAAAATTACAACCTAGACCTCTCATTGCTACTCGTTATTATGATGAGGATACCTTGAATGACTTAAAGTTATTAGATGATGTTTGTCGATTGTTTGAATCTATTGGTTTATGAAATTTTTTGGATTTAAGGTGCTCCACATATTCAAACATAACCCTAGAATTTTTTAGTACCATTTCTATTGAAGTTACCCATGGGAGAGATTGTCAAGTCGGCAAAATTTCTTTTCAACTTTTCAGCAACCAACACACTTTGACCTTAGATGAATTTAATGCCATTTACTCTATGCCTACCGGTTTAGATATCACTCATCGTAGGGCTCCCCTTGGTTTTGACCGAAGTGATTTTTGGTATCGAATTGTTGATGGACCACGCTATAATCCCAGCTCTTCGAAAGCCACAAGTATTAAAATCCCTGCTTTCGTTATGCGCATCGCATTTTATCTAGTGGGATTTTTGCTAGGGGAGATAGCACGAATGTTGTTCGATCCCCTGAATTGTATTTTTATATGCTATGCATATTGGTGAACCTGTTGATGCTGGTTCTTTCCTGGCGTCCTAATTTCTGCATGTCGCTCTTCAACCTACCGGAGAAATTTCTATCAGGGGTTTAATTACGCCAATTGCGTTAATTTTCAGCTTTGATCCCCTTTCCAATTATGCCTTTCTTGTTTAAGGTTCTGAGCACCTTGATTGCCCAGCTCTAGAAGCTATGCATATGTGTTGGTCGGTATGAGGACGTCGTTGTTGGGTTTACCCCAACAATGTCAAGTTTTGTTTACCATGTCTGTCCCGTACTCGACCACACCACTCCTGAACCATTAGATTCTTACCCTCCTCCTCCAACTCAACCGACCCCAATGCCTTCCACCTCCTACCAACCTGATCCTTCAAATTTTGATCTGCACACTTTGCACTCAACGCTCACGTCTATCCAAACTGAATAAGTAGCTCTCCGTGCCTTAGTTACAGATCAAAGTCACTATCTCCGTCATTTTGGGATACTCTTTCCACTCTTCGTGCTAATCAGACTACTTTGCAGCGACTGGTTGAATCTCATAATGCTTCCATTCAGGATATGACAACCGCTTTCAACTTGTGGCTTCAGTCGTCTTCATCTCCAGGTAATACTCCTCCCCCATCTTCTCCATAATTGTTTTCCCCCTCCTCTTTCCATTGCGGCCAATGTTTCGTTCTAGCATAGGGGAGTTAGTTCTTTTGTTCTTTTGTCATTTTGTTTGTGTTGTAAATATCTATCTTTATCTTGTTTGGTATGGTTGTTTGCATTATGTTTTAAATTATTCTCTTCTCGCATATCATAGTTTGTGTGTATATGTCTCTGTATATTTCATTACAAAATTCAATTATGAACTCTGTAGTAATGGTGGAAGCCCGTTCCTAACTAGGTTTAGCTCCGAGATAAATTAACCTTTTATTCAAAGTCTTTTAATTAGCTCTTTAAATTGAAAGGGACTAACTACTTTATCTTCTTGGTGACCCTGTTGTTGCTTCTATTCTTTTACTGGAGAATTGTTTGCTTGACTCATTTTTAAATATTTTCATTTTCAAATATTTTTATATTCAAAAATTTTTTTGCTTGACCATTGTGAATACCAATATTAGCTGAAGTTGGTGGAACAACACCATCTTCCATTAAGTTATTGAATGGATGGAGTCACTAATATTGGGAGGAATATCCCCTTTTGGGTCGCTACAATTTCCACACAATCACACACCTTTTGTCTACCAATTCTAGCCGGCATGAATGACATGGCATTTGTGCTCCTTAAGTGGCTTATGTATGGAGCAACAAGTAATTGGGAGAGTTAAGTTCCTTTTTGGGCTGTTTCATAACTCGAACAACTGAGGGTGTTATTGGTCTTTAATACCCCTTTGAGATGCATGCTACTGGGGAAATACCTAATGAGGTACCTTTTTGAGGCGTATGTTACTGGGAAATCAGAAAATTGATTAATAAATTGGTCACCAAGCACTCCTTTGAGACGGAGGAGACAATGGGGGGAATGATCCTAATATTTGATTATTTTTGAAATGTTTATTTACACCACGTTGAGTCCCGATCGATTGAACGATGCTGATGAATATCTTTTATGATTTACTTCAATTGACTCTTTAAGCTAAGCTTATTAGAGATCGTGAGTGATGAACCATTACTTGGAGCGAGTATTTGATTTAATGAAATGCAACATTTTGTTTTGTTTGAACTTGCGCTCTATTTGTTCCTTTGATTTTGTATTTCAGTTTAATTTGCTTAAGGATAAGCAAACGTTTAGCATAGGGGAGTTTGATAAGTTATTGCTTTTGATATGTTCTAGCTCTATTTTGTCATCGTTTTTATATTAATTGATGTTGAATTTCTTTTAGTTTTTGTGAATTTGGTACTGCTCCTTTGTTTTTGGAATTTTGACTACTGCAACTAAACCCGTACACTTACAGAGCCTATCAAGGTTGTATATATATGATAAATTCACAAGAAGTATCTATGTATGATAAATGATGTTTCTGGATCCAGTGGTGTATTAGCTATCTAACTAATGTATGTTTTTTTACCAATTTATGAGTTTTAACATATTATATTTAACTATACTTGTCTTTTAGTAGCAAAACAATGTTGAATAAAATTTAGCACAAAATTTTATATCTCCATTCAATAATAAAAAGTAAAAAGTAGCAAAACATATTACTCTCTCTCTTTAATGTTCTTAATGAAGCATTTAAAAGTAAACCACTTTATTAACATTATTATGATTAAAGTTGTTAGATGTTTATAATTCGATCTGTGAAATTATATCATGAGTTTCATATCATTATGTTCAATCAACAACATAATTATTTCAAACATAACAAAAATTGACCTTTCTAAGAACATGCACAAAGCTTTATCATTTTATTTAACATGGAAACATACATGGAGTGTTTCCTCAACCTTATTTCTCAACATATCAAATTGTTACTGAACATGCACAAGTCTATATTTAAACTTCTTTCTCTACATGTCAATTATAGGAATATTTTTAAAAAAGATTTTGCTAAGAACCATTATTTCTACCTTACTTAATAAGTTGTCTCACATTTATACACTAATAGATGGCCTAAGTAATTTGATATGAATACTTACCGTATATGGTGTCTTTATTTGAAAATAAAATTTTGAAATATTAGCACTTAATAATTGAACAAGATAAACCTCATTGAAATTGTTCATCATATTTAATTCAGAAAATGAACAGCTTTAACCGTGTAAAGTAATTAACTTAGAATTATGATATGAGGATATTCACTTGTCATGCAATGCATTAGCCTATATGGAAACCCAAAGATCTTAATTTTAAGACAAAAAAGGCACTACTAAAAGCCTAGGAGTTCTTTAACAATAACCATACTTCATCGTCGGGCATTGAATTTTCTAGTATATTTTAGAGTACAATATTTAGATAATCATGTTGCTAAAAAAATAAAAATCCATTTAGTCAAAGAATGTAGACAATCCAAAGGGAGAAAAATGGGATCAATTGAAGAGATAAACAACATGAACCCATCATAAATCTTCATACAAAAAACCCAAAGTAAGATCAATACACAACACTCTTGGTCAGTTACTTACGTAAATAGATCTGTCGAGGTAGGTCAAGAGATTCTCTTCAGCATCCGTAAACTACAAATGTTTACTGCGTAATAAACCTAACACGGTAAAGGAAAAAAATTCAAAGTGAAACTTATTCAAGGAAGCAAAATAACACTACTATGTCACAACTCCCAAAATGAACAATCCCTTAAAATACATTAAAAAGATAGAGAGAAGATGAAAATGCCTTGATGAAATATGTCGAAGAAGACAACGGTAATGGTCGGAGACGCAGCAGCTTGACGGAGAACACGCAGAAGACGAATGACAGAGCAGATCTGGAGGAGGAGGAATGAACGAAGCAGCATGTAGGTGGGGGGGGGGACTCGGGTAGAGGTTTTAAGAAAACCAAAACGACGTCGTTTGGTTTTAAACCAAACAACGTCATTTCTCCTTCCACTTTCTGCCTTTGTTTTCTCAAATTCTTTCTTTCATGACAAAAACACAAAAAGGGTTTGTCGAGGCATCTCTCAATACTATTGATAAATTTAAAGTTATATTTGACCTCATAATTGGAAATTGAGAAGCAATTTACCGTGGAAGAAGAAAAGGCTATCTACTTACACATAAATAAGGACGAAATTTTTACTGGACATACAAGTATGGCATGGTGGTTAATTTCTTCCTTCTTTTCTTTTCCCTTTTTATGGGAGAAGTCATAGTCTAAACAACTAAAGTCAAATTCATCACATCCATCCAATAATGCCAACAATGTCACCGTTTATGTTTTTCGACAATCCTATCAGAATCGTGGACTAACAAGTCTTGAATTTGTGGTCCAACCAAGAAGAGTGACTATGCCACGACCTACACGCGTGACTCTAGAATCTCCTTTTTTGTTGGTTACTACTAAACTATGTATACTGTCGCTAAATTTCGTCACAAATGGATTTCCCTCTGTATTTAACGACGGATATTACTACCACCGTTAAACGAAAATTTTTTCCGACAATTTTTTCAACAGAAATAAGATTTCTGTTGGTAATTTGCAACGATTTGTTTTCCGTCAGTAATTTTCTATCACTAATTCCTGCTTTTCTTGTAGTGCACATTGATTGTAAATAGGGAATCAAAATACAAGAATTTATGATTCATCGTATATCTTGTAAAATGATTAGGGTATTTCACCACTTTTTCCACCCTATAGAATAGAGTAATTCATTTATACCATTGCTCAATTATAACATATCTCACTCCTTTATCTTAATTCTTTTCAACGTAAAAGGGCTTATTTTTAATTCCTAATAATTATTTGATAAATCCATTTATACCAGAATAATTATTTTTCTTACAATTAAAAGGTCCAAATTGTTCTGTAGATTAACATGAGATTATTATAATTGTCTGCAATCCCTTGAAGTTAATAATATCATGTTAACTGTTTGTTCATAAGGTAGTTATTAACTAAATTTGAATATTGGTTTTTAAAGAACTTGCTTTTGAAAAGTTTTGAAGCGAAATTTATAGAAAAATAGGATATTTCATTTATCTATTGAAATCGATAATATTTTTTGGTATATAATATAATTTACTTTTAGCATAGTAGTCTCGCACGTATACACAAGATAAAATTAAATCATAATAAAAATAGTAAAAACTCTAACTGGATGGGAGTTCCTAACATATTATATATGGTTAATTACAAAAAAAAATCCTCAAACTTTACTAAATTTGTAATTATAGCCCAAACCTCAAAATATGATAATAAAATGTTCAAACTTTCATTTTTTTCAATTCTAGCACATACTTCAAAAAGTGGCAATAAAATATTCAAATTTTTAGTTTTTTTAATTCCGGCCCGATGTTAGTGTCTTCCGGGCATGGCTTGCCATGTTTTTCCAAAACCCTAACTATTAATACACGTCAAGTAAAATTAATACAACAAATGAAGATTAATGAAATGACATCATTTATTCACATAATTAAAACAACATTGTTATTTAAAAATGACCTGAATCAAATTACGTAACCCCGATGACCTAACGCTTTGATTTTAATTTTTTCATTTATTTTCAGTTTGTTCTTTTGACACTCTCATCCTTCAGATCACACTAAGGGGATCAGGAGAATGAACTAAAAATGAAGAACTTGCTGATGCAGTACGCTACAATGCGAGAGTAGTTTTAGGCATTGGAAGAACAAATAGAAAACAAAAGGTTGAGGGTGTTAGGAGAACAAACACATAACAAAGGGTTGAGGCTGAGTAAACTGAATTAGGGATTCTATTTTTAACAACGATGTTGTTTCATTAATCTTCATTTATGGTCTTAATTTTGGTTGACGTGTATTAATAGTTAGGGTTTCTAAAACACGCAACAAACTACATTAGCAAACTTAAAATAGACACTAACATCGGGCTAGAATTTAAAAAAACTGAATGTTTGAGCATTTTATTGTTACTTTTTAAAGTTCGGGCTAGAATTTAAAAAAATTGAAAGTTTGAGTATTTTATAACCACTTTTAAAGTTTGAAATTAGAAAATTGAGTAAAGTTTGAATTTTTTTTTGTAATTAGCCATATTATATATCAATCCACAGTTGCCTTGTAATGGGAAACACATTGCATTGATGGCAGATTGGATTGACAAAGGTGGGATACATACTACAGCACTAGAAGAAACAAAAGAGAAGTCTAATTTGCTAAAGTTCGATTTGATTGGTGCACTTAAAATCAATAAGTCAAGTGTTGAACGAACCCCACATTCTTTGACACATTATAGATATCCTCCTAAGACTCCAAGAGAAATTCTTATATGTTATTGTTCATTATTGAACATGATCTTTTTTGAACTTTTAACTCCTTACTAGACCCAGCTATCATATTCGGTATAAAACAATTCCTCTAAAAATTTCATTTATTCATGTTTTAGTTGAACAAATAATGATGCTTAAGTTTGCTTAATCCTACTTTAAATTAGGAATTCAGATCATTAACTATTGAATCCTCACGTTCTCTTCCATAAGTACCTATAAAAGATATAAACAATTAATAATATTAAGAAACATATTTCCCATAAAAAATACAATATAAAACTTTGAAACTCAGGCTAATCCATTAGTATTGTTTAGATATTTATCCACACAACCAAATTTATAAGTATTCAATGAATTGTAAATGTTAATGATCGGTTGCTTGGTTGAGTCTTTAGATTACTCCCTTGGAAACCGAATCAAAAATTTAATTCCAAGGGTTGCAATATAGAGTGCAACCTTGGGTCGTCTCACTTAATCGGAACCTTGTGCAATTGATCTAAGCTAGCCTAATTGTTGTGAATGCAAACTAATTTGGTTAAAATTGGGGTTTTGGATATTTGATAAAACTAAGGAAATTTAACTAAATGAAAGAAAAATGTATAAAAAGGTATTTCTGGATTTTTGGGAAATGAAAAGTGAAAACTCAAACAATAATTAAAGACGATAAAATCCTCTTGAAAACTAGCTTTGGCTATCATGGTTCAAAACAAATCTTTTGGGAGTGAAATTCACTAAGTTTTCGAATGATAAATCTTAAAGAACTCTTTAAGTCCAAGGTTTTAATCAATGAACTCCATTTCTTAAAACCTTGTTGAATGCATCTTAGTGTGTGTTAAGTTAATGCAAGTGGTCAATTTGGATCAAACATAATCTCAATATCAAACACAACTAGGCAGATAAAAGAGGATTAACACAATCACTAAAAAGACATATATGAAACTTCATATATTAAAGCTCAAGGTTCTACATCAACCAATCCATAACACAATACATAGTTCAAAACTTGATTAAACTATAATCAAGAAAATCCAACTACAAAGTATAAATCCTAACTCAAGAGTTCATACCAATGTAGTCAAACACAAATGAACTACTCCCCTTTGAAGCCCATGAACCTAAGCCATCACTACATCTTCAAGAGGAAAGGGTGCTTAACCAGACATCAATCCAGGAGCACTCACAACTGTAGACACACTGATAGCATCCATAGTAGCAGCAACCAAATGATGAGAGCGACAATGAGACGTGAAAAACGGGTGAAGGACGAAAGTCGAGAGAGTAAGTGATGAAGTGTATCCATTGTCGACCCTCTCTTTAGAATATCTGTAAAAGTGTGGTGCATAACCTAATTTGGCATGTTTTTAAATGTTAGGTCGCAGGTCGGGTTGGAACAGTGAGAGATTTTTCCAAATGTGTTCAGGTTTTTTGACGTTTCGCCACGATGACAGGCAGGCTCGCTGCGACGTACTTTTCGCGAAAGGGTTTGCACATTTTCTAGATCCTTCATCGCGGCGAAAGAATTAATCTTTGCCGTGGCGAACTTTTCCCAAAAGCTTTGTTCTCCTGTTGACTTCAATTCAGCACATTGACTTCCTTCTCCTTGAGGTTCCTACAATCAAAAATAGCAATTTGCAGTATCAATTATTCTTAGAAAAATCAAGGAATGCAATTAATACCAATTGTGACAATTTTTTCTATCAAATTGCATAAAGTAAAAGTGCACACTCAAGGATTAATTTCAACACAAAATCAAGAATTAGGAGCCAAAAAGCATAGTAAAGGCCTTAAAAGTGTTGCCAATTTAGATAATAAACTTTGGCTCAATCAGTTAATTTGATATATTTATATCTATCAAATAATAAATAATAATTATCTACATTTATCACATAGTGTCAAGCAAATAAGGGACTTTTTCTTGGATCCAATAGATGAATAATAGAAATGAACTAAAAATTTGCATTCACTTGCATTAAAATTAGACCTTCCTTCATTTTTCTAAAAAAAAGGCCTTCATTTATGTATTAAGTGACATTCTTAGGTAATTTTCATTTTTATTAAAATTTTAAGTTTTGTATATTTAAACATAGCGTATCGCGTCACATAAAAGCCCAGTCTGCTTCGCTTCCTTGATCAAGAAAGTAATAATGCAAATTTTAAACTTTCAACATGAAGAGTGACAGAAGGCTGTACTTAAACAGTTACAGTCGACATGCATGCATGCTTGAATGCCAACCAATGTGAGGGTGTGCTTGTTTTGTGGGTATAAGGAGAGAGGAATGAGTATGGAAAAAAAATGCTTAGTAAAGAATTATGATTGGATGGCTTGTATTTTGATTCCTCGTTTTGGGCATTACTCTATTCATCTCGATTATGAGAAGAATGAGAGTCATTGCTTCATATATTTGACGCACGTTTTGTTACGACTTCGTACCAACTTAAATGTTTTCTTCCTTTTTCTCACTCTTTCCATAACTTTCTTTCCTCCTTTTCAAGAATTTGTGAAAATTATACATAAGTCTTCTGCTATTCATCTCTCACAGTATTAAACCCTGTGTATTTTACAAGATACCCTTATCTCTCACACTTCTGTTTCAACAATTGTGAAATCATTTTTCACAGTGATTCTTCACTTGGATTTGATTACGTTAGAGGAACAACTTATAAAACGAAGGAACACCATACGCTAGTTGACAGAGCCACAAGTTAGGTATTCTCACAATTATCTCTTCTTGCTTTACAATCCTCTGTAAACAACGATTGTGAGATACCCTTTTATGTAATGGTGATTATGATTTTAGGAGTTTGTTTTCTTCACCTTTTGCTATTTTAATTCTTCTATTCCTTTTATCCTATGGTCTGGTCCTTCAATTTCCCTTCTTTACCAACCACCATCATTCTTCTTCATCGTTTTGAATATGGGTTCTAACGTTTTCACATCGACACCATCAATATGGGAAAGACCCATTTACAAAGACTCGTTTACACACTAAGGTCCTCCACTCTCCTTCTCATTTCCCTTCTTCACCAACCACCATTCATTCATTCTTCTTCTTCTTCTTCGCCATCTTCTTAATCCTACGCATATTCACCGGTAGGTGGGGCCGGTGAAGATAGAGGAAACAAGCTTTTGGTGATGTGTGAGTGTGACCCAGAAGAGGAGTTAAAGAAAGAAAGAGAAAGGAACCAAAGACAACAACTTTTAAAGATGATTGGTTATGAATTTCTCTATTTGTTGAATGAAAAGTTACATAATCCAATTGCTGAATTCATTATTGTGGTTCTATAGGCTTTTTGGCTTAGGATAAAGTGGGTTTTGTTGTTAATCTTTGCTTCCATTTGATTAGTATTTTTAGAGATGATTGGATGGACTTTAGTGGTTGAGTATGATTAAGATATGTTCTTTTGTTATTAATGCACCGTATAAATGGATTGAATACTGTTTGTTCACTGGCTATTTCATATATGAATTCAACTTTACCACTGAAGTTGACTCCTTTCCACTAAAGTTGACTCCTTTCCATTAGTTTCTATATGTTGTGCATATTATTCCATTAATGGATGCTTGGTTTATGGAGTCTCTGTAAGCATCATTGTGGTTGCAGCACTGTATCCTATAGTTGGCCTTTATAGAAGTTAAAAGTAGCTATTTCTGTGAGCTATTATATTTTCATTTGACTACTTTGATGATTTTCTCTGTAAACACCCTTCTTCACATATATAATGTATCTTCTATTACAAAGACAGTCTTTCAAGTTTGTTTGGTCTTACATCTCCAAGTTTTTTGCTTTTATTACTTTTTGTTACTTTATTTGGCAATAAGACACCTGATGTTAGAAATCATATATATTTGTTTACATTAAAGTTGTTTGTGGTTATGATGTAGGTGAACAACTCCAATAATCTAATAAGATCATTAAGAAATACTTAGATCGAATGTCTGTAAGTTCCTCATTTACACTTGCATTTCTTAGATTTTGGAGCTCCTATTTTATGCACAATATAAATGTCTACATATAAAATTTCTTTATACCTTTATACCATATGATTGAACGTGGAAGCAAAAGGGTAGGACAACTCAATGCGGTGTCTTTCAATTTTAAGTTGCGTTTTGTCTTTGGGCTGGTGTAGTTTTACTGCTATTGGTGTTGTTTCACTCTTATTTATCATGAAAATTTCCCATTTCATAGATGCAACACATTCCTTCTTGGTTGTTGCCTTATTGAATATAGTTAGGGTAACATCTACTAAGTACGTTCATTCATAAATTTCAATAAAGGTTCTTATTCTCTTAATTGAAATCTCATGTCAAGTTCATCTTGACCCTTATCTAGAACTTCTTCCTCTTCGTGAAGTGGTTCTCCACACTATTATCACCATTCAACGACTTTTATTAATTTGGTTTTGATTTATTAATTACTTCATCTATGCTCTTTTGAATATTCTTTAGTGTAAGTTTGAAGACTCAATGATTTTTGCTTATGCTAATATACCCTAACATGTACCAAGTTTATTATTATTATTATCAAGTTTTGTCTTTTTGACATTTGGAACATGAAGGTATCATAAACTATGAATCATTTTTTGATTTTTGACAAAAAATTTTACTAAACTATCAAATATGGTATTCTACCTTCGAGTGTTTTAGTGGGTAGCATATGTAACCAATATACAATTCACTCTTTTAATCAAAATATTCTTAGGTATTACCTTTTCTGTAACAACCCAGATCACCCGCTTGTAGATATTGTCTGCTTTGGGCCTTGGCCTAGCTAATCCCTTACAATTTTGCTTTTCCCGAGAACTTCCCAGGAGGTCACCCATCCTGGTACTACTTTTGCCCTAGCATATTTAACTTCGGAGGCCAACGCCCAAAGCGGACAATATCTGCACTGTTACAGTGGTATCAGAGCTGGTACCCAAACCATTGTGTCAGCTAGGGTGGGCCCTAAAGAGGGCTGGGCTCTAAGGGGGGTTGGAGAGTGTGAGATCCCATATCAGTTGGAGAGGGGAACAAAGTACGCCTTAAAAGGGTACGGATACCTCTCCCTTGCAGATGCATTTTCCATGCCCTAGCGCACCGGATCCCATCAGAACTTTAAAGTTAAATGTGCTGGGACAAGAGTAGTACCAGGATGAGTGACCTCCTGGGAAGTTCTTAAGAAAAGCAAAACCGTGAGGGATTAGCCGGGCTAAGGCCTAAAACAGACAATATCTGCAAGCGGGTGATCTGGGTTGTTGCATTTTCAATTATTATGCTCCTTTGTCACTCTCACGATGATTCTAATATTCTTCTTTATTACTCCATTTTGTTAAATAGTATATAAGGTTATCATTTTGCGAGTATTTTCTTCTCTAGAATAATAAGCTTTAAACTCCTTAGAGACATGTTATGAAATATTATTAGACCTTAATTACTTAAGAGAAAGGCTTATTTCTTTTTACAGTCTTACTTTCACTTTTTTGAATTTAATAAGCACTTTAACCTTTATTCTGACAATGCAATCCAACTATATCTGCTATAGTCATACATAAATAACAAGAAGAATCTACCCTCATTTAGTGGAACTTCACTGATATGATAACATACATCAGAGTGAAGTAGTTCCAACCTTTACTTTGCTCTCTAAGAAGTTTGTAAAAAAAAATCTTGCTTGCTTACTAAGCTGATATGATTGACAAATTTCTTAAGTTTTAATCACTTTGGAAAGATCTTGCACAACATCATTGTCATTCATATTTTTAAATGCATCAAAACAAACATGTCCCATTATGTTATGTCATATTACTAATTTGTTAATGAACATAGGCAACTTCGCAACATATATAAAAGTATTGTCTTCAAAAGACTTGTCTTAATATTCTAATCAACAAAAAAAGTTTGCTCTTAATGTAAATTCTCATCAATTTGAGCTCCTTTAATATCAATTATCACGAATTCACCATTAGAAAGTTCATTCATATCCTTTATTAATCAATTGACCAAAACTCAATATATTTTTATTAAGGCTGGGAACTAGAAGAACATTAACTATTAACTTTAAAGTATGCATAGGAATTGATCTTCTTCCTTTCACTTTCAAGAGTACATCATTGACATATCTCACTTTTCTTGGAAGATGAAATTAATGACCTTAAAGGGACACTTATTATTATAATCTATATGACATAGCTATGAATAGTTGATAATGGAAGCAGTTAAGGCAACAATAGTAAAAAGAGTTTCTTCAAGTTCTTGATCATCTTTCTCTATTACCTTTTCTTATTGTTTTATCTCTTTTCCACTACTATTACCTAGCTTTTCAATACGCCCTATCTATATGTTGGACAATTACTTTCTAAATTTTTTAATGTAGATCAAAATGGCTCGCCCCCTATTAGCGAACAACGATGAAAACTAAAGCAACTTTTGATACTTCAACAAATAACAAATAATATGATGGTTTTCTTATTTGCTATCCATTGTGTTACCTATTATTTGTACCTTCAAGACAAGGTCCGTGAAATTAAAACAAAGGAAGAAAAAAGGATTGATAGAATGAGATGGATGTTTAGTCTGACTATGAATTGTGATATTACCTACTTTAGTGAACTTTGTATGGATAGAGCAACCTTTAGGATATTGTGTGATATGGTATGAGATATCATAGGTTTAAAACCTACTAGGAACACATCTGTAAAAGAGGTTGTAGCAATATTCATATACACCTTAGCTCACCATAAAAAGAGTAGGAAAATTAGCTTACTTTTTCTTCATAGTAAAGAATTCACGAGTCGACAATTCCATCAAGTTCTTCATGCAATTATAAGATTGCATGATATTTTGCTAAAAAATTTGGAGCCTATTACTTAGGATTGTCAAGATGAGAGATGGAAATGTTTTTAGGTAACTGAACATTATAATTAACCTATAACATTAATATCAAAACTTTTATATGCTAAATCACCTTTTTTTTTAATTTGTAGGGTTGCCTAGGAGCCTTAGATGAGACACTAATTAAAGTTACACCTCCTAGTGAAGATAAGCCCCAATATCACACAAGAAAATGATGTATTTCAAAAAATGTTTTACATGTTTATTGCCTAAACATGCAATTCATATATGTATTGCCTAGTTAGGAGGGCTCTACACAAGATGGTCGTGTGCTTCGAGTTGTGATCTCAAGGCCTTATGGTCTATGAGTGCCTCGAAGTAAATTTTTGTTACAATATCCAATTTGGTTTCTCTTTGGGTTGTGATGCTCAATCATAACTTATTATTCAATTATGAAGGTTGTTATTACTTGGTTGACTCTAGATATTACAATGCAAATGGATTTCTAGCTTTGTATAAAGGGCAATGCTATCACCTCAAAGAATTCAATGGCCATCGACTAGAGACGACAAAGGAATACTTCAATATGAAACATTCCAAAGCAAGGAATGTTATTGAGAGATGCTTTGGATTATTAAAAGGAAGATGCAAGATCCTTGCATCCCCTTCATTTTTCTCAATTCAAACCTAAGTTCGCATTATAATGCCTTGTTCCCTCCTACATAACTTGATTCGTAAGTTGATGAGCTTTGATCCATAAGAGTCAATTACTAAAGATGAAGAGGAGAGTGAGGAAGATGAGAGTGATGAAGATGATGAAATGGAATACATTACACAAATTAGTCCAACTGATGAGTCATTGACAATCAGAAATAATATGGCAAGCAACATGTGTAATATATGGACAACTAGATCTAATGACAATGATGTGGATTAGTAATTTAAGATATGTTTGTTTCATATGCTTATTATATTGTTGAAATGTTTTGATTTTGATTAATGTACCTGAATGTTGAACATCTCTGTTTGTTTAGTATTAGCAATATATAACTGGGAGTTATTGGATTACTTTTGAATTGCATCCATGTGAACATCTATGTTTGGTTGACTCTGTGTAAGTGAGTTATTAAATTACATCGTTGTCTTTAGATTTTTTATTAAAGTTATTTTTGTTACATGTTATTTCCTTGGTAACTCTTACATTGTCGTACTTTGATTAGGAATGGCTATGGATGACCGTAGGAGGGGAAAGAATAAGTAATATTGGAAGGATGACGAGGTTGAAGCCTTGGTCAAAGTTTTGCAGGAGCTAGCTTACGATCCTTTATGGAAAGTAAATGGGGGATTTAAGAACAATTACATGGTTAAAGTGTATAAGATGTTCCTGAGCAAGATTCCCAATTTTGGTAAGGACATAGATCCCCACATTGACTCTAAGATTAAATGGTTAATACAATCCAATTTCTGAAATGTGTATGCAAAGTGGCTGTCATTGGGATGATGTTGAGCATAAGATCAATTGTGAGAAACAATAGTTTGATGAATGGTGCTTGGTAAGGACATCTAACTCAAAATTTGATTGAGCTCTTATTTTAATAGTTTATTTTCTCATAATTATAATATTTTCTTATTATGAAGTTTTTAATCTTGTTATTCCTGTAATTCTTTTTTACAGAATCACAAGAATGCAATTGGAATGTGGAACTTTAAATTCCCATTTTTGTATAAACTAGACATCGTGTGGGATAAAGATAGAGCTATGTGACTCAAATATGAGGATATAGCTAAAGCAAGTGCTAAGGATAACTGCCTAAATAATATGACAGTGTATGCTTTATCGGATAGTGAAGATGAACTTGTTGTGGTCTTTGATACACAAGGGTCCTTAGCTATTCCTTCAAGCACCCATACAACAAAAAATCGAAAAAACCTCTCACCAAGAAAAGAAAGTTTTTATAAGAAAAAAAACTAGCAACACTCCAGAAAACTATTGACTCAAGGTTAGATAACTTCACTGCTAAGTTTGAGTCTATTTGTGAATAAATGGTGTCACAATATGCAGCTGTCACAAATGCTTTGATTGCAGAGTCTAAATCTGATTTCGTAACTAATGAGAAGATGCAAGAGCTCATCAATGAACTTCTTAATATTGTCATATCTTAAATGGATGTTGGTAAGATTGTTGTGTTATTCTATAATGATCCTACTAAAGTTTAGGTTTTGTTCGCTTTGCCAAGTCATTTAAAAAGGTCTTTTGTTCTTATATTCCTCTATCCATCTTCTAGTCCATGAATCATGCGAGGGAGCATGTTAATACTTTTGTAAGTATTATTAACTTATGATGCAACTGATGTTGCCTAACCAGGTTATTTTTTGTTAGTTGGGGATTTTGTAGTTGTGATGCAAACAAAGTTTGTAGTGTTAACCTGGTTATTTTACATCAATTGAAGGCTTTTGGTTAAGGTATTGTGTGTAGCTATGATATTTTACATCATTTGCATCATTAGGGAGAATGTAAATTGTATTAAACTATATTACTTGATTTTACTGTAACAATGGAATGGTGGATATTATGAATATGTCGATGAATTGTACAATATTTTGGATGGTTAAACTGTATTTTGCGGACATTATGTGACTGATGATATGTTGATGCAAGAAAATACTGGAGCATTTTTTTCTTCAAGAGCTATTAGAAAGGAAATACTGTAATAAACTTGATTTTAAACATTCTACCATTATAAATAGGGTGTATAAATTAAATATAATCAATTAGAATATATTTAAAATTTGTTGTAAAACAAAAGTTTAACAAATTTTTATTTCTTAATATTTTTAACAAACTAACTACCGTCAATGGTAATGGTAATAGTAATCATTCATTCGTCTTAACCAACCATCATAATTATAATGATTATATCTATTTCCACTCTTTACTATATTTATTCTCATTCGCATTACCATTGCCCCATGTGAATCAAGTGCCTCCTAAATGTACAGAGAGACTATTATGAGTAGAAAAGAGTTAATTTTAACTATTCGTGCTTGTGGTTTGAGTATTTAAAATTACTTTCTGCCATTTAATAACGGTGTTTTGTCAAGTACATTCCATTTCTCCAAACTGCTTCTTAGAAAGGTAAATATAAGTTGGCTTTCAAAAGAGAATATTAGTTGTTTTAATTTCCAAGGCTGAGGAGTGACAAATATAAGAACTTATCATGATGTAGTAGAAATAGAATGGCAAGATTTTGAAGCTTTATAGCATTTAAGTTTCTAAAAATTTGGTGGTGAAATGAGGAAAAAGTTCATAGTTAAATGATATGGACTTTGTTATTTGGCGTCTTACTAATATGTTCATCACTGAACAATTAAGAAAGGCATGTGAAAAATGAACCAAAGTCAGATGTCCTTTGAATATTTCTTTTGATTGTACGATTTATTCGCTTAGCAGTATTGATTGGACAGGGACATAAAAATGAAAACAAACCTATCTTTCTGCATTGAATATTGGCCAATGGAAGAAACTATTGTAGGAGCACATTCACATAATTATTGTATTGCAAACATGTCTCTAAAACTAAAAACTTTAGGGATAAAAAAGGTAAGAAATTGTTGCATTTGAACCTTATTCAACTAATAGAAGTTGGTTTCTGATTTCTAGATAAACAGAGAACATTCACTTTCCACGTTCTACATAAATAGAAGTAAACTGCAAAAAGCCATCAATACTATGCATAGATAGCATTTATTAACATCTTTTGTACACCTTGGACACAACGTGATTTTCGTTCCTAAGAGCCCAAAACTGATTTGTCTCAAAAAGAAGGATATGGAATGGCTACACAAGTTTTTGTCTTGATTTTAGTTGTGGTGTCTCAGATAGACCTAAACATGGGTAGGGGTCGTTTTAAGGAAGGAGGAGCTAACACTAATGCTAAACATTACTATTTCAATTCATTTTTTAACTTAAATTTGAAAAAAAGAAGAAAATAAAAATTATTATAATAACTATTAAAAAATTTTAAATATAGATTCTGTTTTAATTTTTTAATCACCTCTACAATTCAAAAAAATATCTATAAAAATAATTAGATACAATATTTTAGAATTCATCAATATTTAGGATTTGCTAATTTCGTACATATTATTTCAACATAACAGTTAACCAAAAACACATAACATAATCTTCAACTTGGTGGACAATTTTGACTCTTCCCATAAAGTTGGACAACATTTAATTGCATTTTTGGATTTTTAATAACTTATCAGTTAAGTTACGTAATTTGACCTAGATAAAAATAATAAAGTGTCCTAATAAATGATCTAAATCAATCGGTCAAAGTTTGGGTGGAAAATGGATCTCGATCAGTATCCCATATCGGGCCTGTGATGGGGAAGCCCGATATGAAAGCTATATATAGTTAAGGTCTTCAAGGTCTTCTGTAGATGCTCATATCATTCGTAAGCATACAAATTCTCAAACCCATTAAGAGAGCTTACGTTTTAGTGGTGCTCGGAGAAGTAGGAAAAATTGGCCAAACGCCGTTATCAATTTCGGGTGTGTTCTTTCCTTATCTCTTTTATTTACTAGGAGAATAACGTGGGAATCAAAGGCCCACAACCCAACAAACTTCACAACTAAAATAATCCAATAGTAAACACAACTAACTGACTAGATTTTTCCTAAAATATTGATTTAAATAAACATGGCCACATAATTAATAAAAATGATAATTTTGAATCAATATTCAACATTCCCCCTTGATTCAAAATTACATTTGAAGCACTTCTCTTCAATGGACGATGCACTTCTCACCAATCTTCAATTGTTGATGCACTTCTCATCAAACTTCAACTATTGATGCACTTCTCACCAATCTTGCCAATAATAGTATTGGAGCACCTCTCTCCTATTTTTAAAATAAAGTTTCTTCTTCTTCTTGAGCAAAATTTGATTGCTCATTTTTGAACTTGCAATATTTTTGTATATGCCCAAATCTTTGACAACTAAAACACTGTGGTTCACCTTTATGCCAACAATCCTTTTCATCATGGTTATTTTTCTTACATACTCCGTATGGTGGAAAGTTGACCCTTTTTGAGAAAGACTTGTTGGATGTATTAGTAATGAAGGCTCCTTCTGTTGTTTTCTCATCTCTTATGGCTCTTCTTTTCTCAACAGCTTGCAAAGCATTGATTAATTCTGCAACTATAATCCTTGAAAGATCCTTAGAATCTTCAAGTGAGGAAATTTTTATCTCATACTTCCCGGGCAAGGTCACAAGAATTTTTTCAACAATTCTATTGTCTGGAAAATTTTCACCAAACAATCTAATTTTGTTAACATTTGAATCTTAAGAGAGAATTTGAGATGCAAAGGATGAAGGAATCAGAAGGGGTCAAGGAATATGTTAACAAGCTTATCACAATTGTTAACAAAATTAGATTGTTTGG
>JANSVA010000002.1:0-20603 GCA_025504915.1 Erythroxylum reticulatum
AACATTATTCTTGTTTGTATGTATTTCTACATAAATAAATTATTTTTAAATATAAATCATGTGTAATAGAATAAAATAAAATTTATTAAATAATTAATAATAATATTTTTATAGAATTTTTAAATTGTATGTAATTAATAATAAAATAATAAAATTTTTATTATTTTAAAATAAATATATATATATAATTATTTATATGATTGTGATTTTTTATTATTTTAAAATAAAAAAATATATATAATTATTTATACGATTGTGATTTCAACTGCTACCTTTTAATTGGACATAATTTTTGTTTTAAAATCATAGCATTAAACAACTATTTTAATATCAAATATATATAAATCATTTATTATATATCATATTCTATTACATCTATCTTTTAAACAATATTTTATTATAAATCTTTACATCTATCTCAAATAATTTTTAACTGTATTCCTATTATAAACTATTTTATTTTATTTCATTTCATTTCATTAATTAATAGGTTACGAATTATTAAACATACTTGTACATTTAACATATTTCCTCATTTCTTTTAAACGAACACGGAAGTGCGAGCCTAACATGGCCATGACCAAAGCCTTTTCCTTTGTTTCCATTTTAATAATGTAAATATATGTTTTTTAAAAAAAGATAAAAATTAAGGAGAAATGCCTAATTGCAATTGTGACCTTCGGTTGTATCGCCCAACCCCAACCACATTGTATCAATATCGATTCCCATTGACAGTTCTTAGCTTTACTCAGATCCTCACTATCCGCGACACATAAAACAGACAGAGAGACCTCAGTCTCATCTCTTACCTACTTCTTTTCTATTCAACGCCGCCTCCTATGGATTCTGATTACGGCATTCCCAGAGAGCTTTCTCCTTTTCAAGACCTCCGATCTCTGTACCAACCTCAACTTCCTCCCTGTCTTCAGGTCTCTCTGCCTGTTCCATTCCCTCTTCTTACTTTCTTTTTCGGCTGGTTCCATGTCTTTAGACTTACATTCGACATCCTTTCATTCAAATTGATTTTGCTGTTTAGATCTGTCTAAATGCGTGGATTTCCCTTTATGATAATGTCGTTAGATTGTCACTCGTATTGCCAATTTCTACTCTGATGATAATCTCACTCTCTCTTCTCTCAACTCACATTTGACTACTCCGTTTGGCTTATATACATTCGAAATGTTTCTTAAGAGATCTATGTTACTCCGCATGCTCCTCTTATCTGCTTTCGCAATGTTTCTTAAGAGATCTATGTTACTCCGCATGCTCCTCTTATCTACTTTCGCAATGTTTCTTAAGAGATCTATGTTACTCCGCATGCTCCTCTTATCTACTTTCGAAATGTTTCTTAAGAGATCTATGTTACTCCGCATCCTCCTCTGATCTACTTTCGAAATGTTTCTTAAGATATCTGTTACTCCGCATGCTCCTCCTGTCTACTTTTGATCTACTATTACACATACACTTTTGCTCGACTCTTCTCTCCCTCTAATGTAATGTTTCGCCGCTTCTCTCATAGAAATTATATTGCATTTAAGAGTTTATATTGCATTAGATATAGTATTATGACACGTCTATCAATTTCCAATTTCAAGTATGCACATTCTTCTGTGGTATTCCAATGTCGATGTCATTGTTTAGCAATATCTAGTGGAGACAAAACTTGTTTAGTGCACCTTATCAGCCAACTTGAAGATTTACTGCTTCTCCATATCACTAATTCAGGTTACTTGAATGTGGTTGTTTGCTTTTATTACAATCATCTCAAACTTATGTTCAAACTTGCCATTGTTCAGGGAACTACCGTGAGAGTTGAATTTGGTGATGCAGCAGCGGCTGCTGACCCAGCTGATGCTCACATCATAAGTAGATCCTTTCCCAACACTTACGGTCAGCCCTTGGCTCATTTTCTCAGGGAAACCGCAAAAGTTCCCGATGCTCAGATAATAACCGAGCATCCCACTATCAGGTGACTGTTTCGGGATTCTGTACACCTTTCTGGTTTGTTTTCTGAATTACGCTTTTGTCTTGTCTGGACCGATACATGAAGGTCAATCACATTTTTATTTAATGTTTGTCTCTCAACAGGGTGGGACTAGTCTTTTGTGGCCGACAATCTCCTGGAGGACATAATGTCGTATGGGGTCTTTACAATGCTCTTAAACTTCACAACCCTAGCAATACTTTACTTGGATTTCTAGGTAAGCATTTCTTTTTTTTGACTTGGCGTTCACATATGCACATGTACTCATTCATCCTTAGACCAAAAGTTTGGTTTGTGCTGCTTTCCCCCCTTTTCCATTATAAAATTGGAGTTCTTGTGCCAATGTGTTGTAATAATTGAAAAGCAAGGATTCTTTGGACTATACATTCTAATTCTCGCCTGTCAACAGGTGGTTCTGAGGGTTTATTTGCACAGAAAACTCTTGAGATCACTGATGAAATTCTTGCATCCTACAAAAATCAAGGTGGGTAGTAATCCAAGATATTGCTTCTAGATCTTTAATTACCATTTGACTATGAAAGATGGCTAAGATTTTTTGTATCCTTTTGCTTGACAAGGTGGTTATGATTTACTGGGACGTACAAAAGATCAAATAAGAACAACTGAGCAAGTTAATGCTGCATTAACGACGTGCAAAGATCTGAAATTGGATGGCCTTGTTATAATTGGAGGTAAATATTGATGCTTGAGGATTTGGTGAATTGATTATGCACAAGGGATATGGATGAAACCATGAGCTTGGTCTTTTTGCAGGGGTTACATCCAACACTGATGCAGCTCAGCTCGCAGAAACATTTGCTGTGGCAAAATGCCCAACAAAGGTGTAGTTTATGTGCATTATGAATTAAGTTGAAATGCTGCTGTATTCTGCAATTTGCCAATGTTGCTTTTGCAGTCAAATGCCTTTGAATATCAGAAACTTTGTTTGAGCATGTTCTTCTAGTACATCTATTTGCTGATTCATTTGTTGGACTTCTCAGGTGGTTGGTGTTCCTGTTACTCTCAATGGTGATTTAAAGAATCAGTTTGTTGAAACCAATGTTGGGTTTGATACAATATGCAAGGTACTTGTGACAGGACTTATTAGTTTGTCATCAACCAATGAAAAGCGTTCTTTTGTTGCTCCATGCTTTGAAGAAATTATCTTCTTTGGCGGGTCTTGTGTTAATCTTCTTTGCTTTGGGAACTAGTAAGGAAGATTACAGTCTATTCTTATTTTCTAAAGTTGGATACTGGATGTTTCGACTCTTATAAGCAACCGTGAGCTCTGATTGATTTTAATGGTCAATTTGAAGAATCTTTTGATACTTCATCTTATGTGGTGTCAAATGAACTCCATTCTCAATCCATTA
Source organism: Erythroxylum reticulatum (assembly GCA_025504915.1). Lineage (NCBI taxonomy): Eukaryota > Viridiplantae > Streptophyta > Magnoliopsida > Malpighiales > Erythroxylaceae > Erythroxylum > Erythroxylum reticulatum. The sequence continues at coordinate 3,358 of JANSVA010000002.1, forward strand.
TATGAAAGAGGTTGAGGATAATATTCTTTTAGATAGTTTTCCTTACCGTTATTCATCAACTTACCATTCTGTGCTTGATGTGAAAATTGCATATTTCTTTTATCTGTCTGTGCTAGATTTGACTTGTTTTTTAATTTGTGATCAATATATTTTCTTAGATGGCAAAACTACTGTTTGGGCAGAACAATCAGGCACATAGGAGAATTGATTGTTGAATTTGGAGGAAAAGAAATTGAGTTATCATGTTTTTCCTCAAATGCAGGTGAATTCCCAACTGATTAGCAATGTCTGCACTGATGCTCTCTCTGCTGAGAAGGTAATCATTTTTTAAAATTGATCCCAGCACATTTTTTATGTTGTTATTATGTTTTGCATTCCCTGTACTTATAATTTTCTGAAGTGATGGTGACACAAGGCCCAAATAATGAGGTGACAAGTATAATTTTAATTCCTCTTCCAGTACTATTACTTTATCCGGCTGATGGGCCGAAAGGCATCACACGTTGCTCTAGAATGCACACTCCAGTCTCATCCGAATATGGTTAGCATTTTGTGTTATTTAACTTTTTCAGTTCCATGTAATGTTATCATGTCTAGATAAATATTGAATGCACCTTAATGCAGGTGGTTCTTGGTGAGGAGGTAGCTGCATCAAAGCTTACCTTATTTGATCTCACAAAACAAATTTGTGATGCAGTCCAAGCTAGGGCAGGACAAGGTCTTAAGAACAATATTTTATATTCTTCCATTTTCTATGATATTAGAGTAAAGAAATGCATTTATACTTGCTTGCATACTTTGGAACCACTGCCATCGACCTTGAAAGTAACTGAACAAACATCATTTTAGTCCTAACTAGTTAAGTTACCAACTCAACCAGAACTTGTTGAGAAGAATGCTATTAAATACAGGGTCAGTCTACCCTGGGTTGAACTACTCCCTGGCTCTCAGCTTATGAATCATTTATCAATACATCTTTACTTAGTTACCCCTTTAGTGATGATGACGGTAACTAATTTGCTTTAGTAACCTTAGCTCATCTTGTGCTGTGACGGACATCTGATGAGAATTGATTGTGTCAGATAAAAACCATGGAGTCATTCTACTGCCAGAGGGACTGATAGAAAGCATTCCAGAGATGTATGCTCTTTTGAAGGTAAATCTCTCTCCTACACTAGTATAATACTCATTTATATGCATGTAGCCTGATAGTCAATTGTTTTGAATGCCTAAAGATGTGCTTAACGATCAAAGGTTCTGAAACTATCAGGAAATACATGGCTTGCTCAAGCAAGGTGTTAGCCCCGATAAGATCTCATTGCAACTTTCGCCATGGGCATCGGCTTTATTTGAATTTTTGCCACCCTTTATTAAGAAACAGGTTTGAATTTCCCTTGGATACACATCGGAAAATGTATGTCACTTTAGGTCGATAGGTTCAGTTTGCCTAACTTTTTATCTTTACCATACAGATTCTTCTTTACCCAGAATCAGATGACTCAGCACAGTTATCCCAGGTATGGGGGATGAGATTCTGATGAAAAGGAACTATTAGAACTTACGAATATTGATTTATTGTCTGTCATTTATTCTCCAGATTGAGACTGAGAAACTCCTAGCACATCTTGTGGAGATAGAAATGAATAAACGCTTGGTAAGATGGCCATGTCCATTAACATAGGATATGGGACGTAGGCTGACTCAGCCTACTTCCTTATGTACCTTAATGTATGTAATCCCAGATGGAGGCGAAAATTCAAACTTTTTCATTTTTATTTACCATAATGTGCATTTTTTAAAGTAACACAGGAACTGACACTAACATGATTTTAAATAATTTTTGTTTTAACTAAAGTGGGATTTTTTGATCTTGTAGTTGTTCATCTTGAATCATATGCTAATCACTTCTTTGTCTTGGTGTTTTGACCAGAAAGAAGGCACATACAAGGGGAAAAAGTTTAATTCCATTTGTCATTTTTTCGGTTATCAGGCCAGGGGATCATTGCCTTCAAAGTTCGACTGTGACTATGCTTTTGTATGTCATGGAAAGGAGTTTATCTGCAATCCTCCTAACTTTATAGCATTTAAATGTCATTTGCTTATTGTGGAACTACATACGTACAGGTCCTTGGGCATATCTGTTACCATATTTTAGCAGCTGGTTTAAATGGGTACATGGCTACTGTAACTAACCTGAAGAACCCTGTGAACAAGTGGCGTTGTGGTGCTGCTCCAATTACAGTTAGGTGTTCATTTTTGTTTTCTGCTTTCTACTTTGTAGTTGCCTCTTCTGAACTGATCCTTCTTTGTCTTGTAATTTTTTCCAATTTGCGAATGGCATATATGCACTATTGTAACAAATTATTGACTTCTGTGCATTCCGTAAACACTAGGCAATGATGACTGTGAAGCGATGGGCCCAAAGTCCTGGTGCTTCTTCAATTGGAAAACCTGCAATTCATCCAGCTACTGTGGATTTGAAAGGCAAAGCATACGAGTATGAACCCTTTTTCTTCCCCTTTTTTCTCTCATAACCTAAACTTTGTGTACAAATATGGCTTGCACGGAGATTTGGCTGATTGTGGTAGTTTAAAGCCAAGTATGAACGAAATCAATCAGTGTGATAACATCTGTGTATCTGATCAACGTGATGCAAAAACTTTGAATTCTCATTGTTTGGATAACCTGAACTATACTGAATGATGATATATTGACAACAGCACGATGTTTACTGCTAGGCGACAACATCAATACTGATCGCAAACAACAGCCAAAAATTTTGTCCCAAGTTCTCAAAATGAGAGCTAATTTCCTGTATGGCTTTGGTTGCAGGCTGCTAAGGCAAAACGCCACAAAGTTTTTGATGGATGATCTGTATAGAAATCCTGGTCCTCTTCAATTTGATGGGCATGGTGCTGATGCAAAGGCTGTAACCCTTTGTGTTGAAGATCAGGATTACATGGGACGGATCAAAGAACTGCAGGGATACCTTGAGAAGGTAGCACACACTTCTATTTTCTCTCTCCTTTGCTTGGCATTCCATTATTTCCTTTTGACTGTGTTTTGCTTAATCAGATTGACTATTATAAAATAAATTCCTGGTTGTAACTTTTGAAGGGAAAAAGTAGTCGGGGGATAAAATGTGTCTTGGTATTTATTTGTTCTTTCCCTCAAATTTATCTATACTAGTCCTTGAGGCTAAAAATATGAGTAAAACCGTGTTGAAAATTGAAAATAAGTTATTCAGTTGACTAATTATTTTCTGTGATTGCCAGGTACGAGCAATTGTTAAACCAGGGTGTTCTCAGGAAGTTCTGAAGGCTGCTTTGAGTGTCATGGCTTCCGTTACAGAAGTTCTCTCAGCTATGTCTTCAACTAAATCCAACTACCAGACATCCTTTTAAATTTTTCATTTATTTTTTCAGTGACCTTCGAGCTAGCTGTGTATGGTTTGAGACATACATACTGGGTCTCCTTGTTCTTTATTTGTAATCTGAACTTCAGGCACAAGTCAGCTGTTGAGCGATCTTTTTTCCTTTCATTGTAGTCTTGTTAAGTTGACATATTACGATAAGGATTGTAACTCATGGAAATTGTTGTTATGATTGTTTACTGTTTACAGTTAGCAGCCAGACTTTATAAAGTATAAAAGCCATTTTGAAGACGAACTGATTCGCCTTCACTGTACAGATACAGAATGATGTGGGTCGTGGAAACTTAGGATAGGCTTTCTTTTTACGTACAAAAGAACTTGACCAGAAAGTTCTGGTAAGTTCAAAACTGAGTCTGAAGAATCGGAGTCCACAAGTTTAGAACCAAAAAATGTCACATGGATTGATTGGAGAAGGATGAGAGGAATTAATTATAATAATTTAGACATAATGATGAGAATAAAGAGAGTGAAAAGACGTGATTTCAGAACCAACATTCTCAAATTCTCTCCTCTTCGCCGCTACTCTGCCCACTCAAACACAAAGCGCGTGTCTTTTAGTTGTGATCTCTTCATCTCACGAAGAAGAAGACTTCAGTTCAGCGTCTTAAGGTCAGTTCTCTTCTCTTTCTTCTTTCCCCTCCTTTTCACGTATACGTATTATCCTATCAGGAACCCAAAATGTGCTCTTAGTCTTGGGGTTCTCTAGATGTGATGGAATTTGATCCCGATTCTCACGCCGCAACCCTTGGCTTGGAAAGTCATGATTACCGTTATCAACATTCCTTTGCTCCTTCCACTTCTGACCCTATTCTCGAGCCTTTTCAAGGTTTGGAATTTGACTCTGAACAGTCCGCCCGCATCTTCTACAATTCATATGCTCGCCGTGCTGGTTTTAGCACTAGGGTCAGCGTTTATCAGCGCTCTCGTCGAGATGGCTCTATCATTTGCCGCCAAATTGTGTGTTCTCGTCAAGGATTTCGCCGCGAGCCCAATGAGAATCGGTCTAAGAGACAGCGCACTATTACTAGAGTTGGGTGCAAGGCTCAATTGACTGTTAAGAAACAGACTTCTGGGAAATGGCTTGTCACTAAATTGGTTAAAGAACACAATCATGAGCTTGTGCCTCCTGATATGGTGCATCGCCTCCGATCTCATAGGCACGTGTCCGGTTCTGCGCGAAGCCTCATTGATACATTCCAAGCTGCTGGCATGGGTCCAAGTGAAATTATGTCTGTGCTCATTAGAGAATCTGGGGGAATTCATAATGTCGGATTTACTAAAGTCGATTGCCAAAACTATATGAGTAGTAGTAGACAGAGGACTCTTGGCTGTGGCGGTCAGTTTGTTTTTGACTATTTGAGGCAAATGCAGGCAGAAGATCATAATTTCTTTTATGCCGTCCAGGGTGATTGTGAGAACTCAACAGGAAACGTCTTCTGGGCTGATGCAAATTCAAGAAGGAATTATAACTACTTTGGTGATACTGTTAATTTTGACACTACATATAGGACAAATCGCTACAGAGTTCCATTTGCACCATTTACTGGGTTCAACCATCATGGGCAGCCAGTGCTATTCGGATGCTCATTACTTCTGAACGAATCAGAGTCATCTTTTGTGTGGCTATTTGAGACTTGGCTCGCTGCTATGTCTCGTCGGCATCCCATCTCAATCACAACAGACCAGGATAGAATAATTCGGACAGCTATTGCACAAGTTTTTCCTGAAACCCGCCACCGATTTTGTAAATGGAATGTTTTTAGAGAGGCTCAAGAGCAACTGTCTCATGTTTATCACTCTCATCCCAATTTTGAAGCTGACTTTCAAAGGTGCATCAACTTGACGGGCACCATAGATGAATTTGAGACATGTTGGGAGTCACTTCTTCGGGGATATGACCTCGAGCAGAGCGAATGGCTTCAATCAATGTATGAGGCTCGCCAGCAGTGGGTTCCTGTTTATCTCCGGGATGTATTTTTTGGTGAGATGCACATAATGCAAGGAAGTGATAGTATCAGCTCATACTTTGATGGGTATATAAATGCGTCCACAACTGTGCAAATACTCCTTAAGCAGTGTGAGAAAGCAATTGCCAATCGATATGAAAAGGAAGTAACAGCAGATTACGATACAATAAATGCCCTTCCAGTCTTAAAAACACCATCACCTATGGAAAAACAAGCTGCAAATCTATATACAGGGAAGATATTTACGAAATTGCAAGATGAATTAGTTGAGACGCTTGCTTATACTGCAACTGTAATAGATGACATGGGATCAACAATTACTTTTAGAGTAGCAAAGTTTGATGAAGATCACAAGGCCCACTTGATTAGGTTCAATGTTTTTGAAAAGAGTGCTAGTTGTAGCTGCCAAATGTTTGAGTTTTCAGGTATCATTTGTAGACACGTATTAGCAGTTTTTAGGGTAACAAATGTTCTTACACTTCCATCACGTTACATTTTAAAACGGTGGACCAAAAATGCCAAAAGTGGGGTTATCTTGGATGGAAACTACTGCAGACCTTTTAGTAATTCTTTGGGGTCTTTTGCTGCTCGCAGTGGTAGTCTATGTAGAGAAGCCATGAAGTATGTAGAAGACGGGGCAAGATCAGAACATATCTATAATGTAGCAATAAAGGGTCTTCATGAGGCCGTGAAGAAGATCGCTGCTGCAAAGGAGCATGGTCCTGCAGATGTACAAGATACTATAATTGAAGGTGGTGGAGAACAGCGCAAATTGTGCTGTCTGGTCAGTTCCTTCCTCATATAAGACCATTATGCGTTCTGTTCTGCCCTTATAAGACGTTTGTTAAGAGCCTCTTGATTAAATCTTCCACATTTTATTACTGATACAAAAGTTAATGAATTCGAGGTAATCAGAGAGAGTCATTTTCTGCATTTCCGTAGAAGTCTATTGGTGCTCACGGCTCTCTACATAAATATAACTACATAATGTTATAGGTTTATTGACGTATTTAAATAATTTGTGCATAACATGATTTATTTAATTCCTTGATGCATTCTTGTGTGGTCGACATAGAAAGGCTCACATGGTCTGTAAAAGCCGCTTCTTGCGATCTTGTGGGGCGCTTGATGCATGGCATGAATTTTGTGTGGTGTTTATATAAATCCAAAATTTGAACGAGTATTTGGTTGTCTTTTGTTTAGGATGAGGATCGGATAATTCAGGAATTGACCGTTGAACTGGAACATGCAAGTGAGCGATGTGAAGCATATCGAGCAAAACTGCTGGCGGTACTAAAAGATATTGAGGAGCAGAGGTTGAAGGTATCAGTTAAGGTTGAGAAGGTGAGGCTTAATCTGAAAGAGTGAATGAGGTGTTCTTATTAAAATCCACAAATAATACACGGTTTGGTTGATTTGAAATTTTGGAAGAGTTGTAATTAGAATTGTGGGGTAGGATAGTGGTAGCATACACAAGGAAAACACAGTAGCAGCTAGGGCCTAGGGAAAAGAACTACCTATCATCTACGTAAAAGAGTTTGCTTGTGCTATTTGATTTGACTATCCAAGTCATTTAGTATGATAGGAAGGGAGCAGGAACCAATTTGTGTAAGTCTAAGTCTCTCTCTGATTTCTGGTTCCATAGGTTTAACGATTCGTCGGGATATAGAATAGAACATCAAATCTTGTCGTCGAGTTGAATTAGTAACCAATAATATTTAAGAAGATAATTGGGATATTGTTTTTACAATATAATTATATATTCATTTAAATTGGGCTTTGGAAACCAAACTTCCAACATTAGGGCCTGTAGGTATCAAACCACGCTTAGGCCCAATGTAAAATACGGGAATTGAGGAGGGCAGATTGGTAAATGAAGAACCGGTCATAAAATCAGGCCCAGTGGCTCCGCAGCTGAGTCGAGCGCGAGATTTGTCTGACTCTGGTTCTGGTTCTGGTTCACCTGTTTGTTGGCATGACATGAAGGACTGGATTCAATTCAGAGTTGTTCCATTTCACGACACCACACACCCTCTCTCTCTCTCTCGCTCTTTGTGTCTTTCTTTTTGCGTTTACTTCCCTCATCTCATTCTCCTTAATCTAGCTGCTGCCCCCAAACCCTAATCCCTTCATTCCTCCCTATTTCACAGGCAAGGCAAGCTCTCTTTTCCCATCCACATTGTTCCCTATTCCTTTTGTCAATCTCATTTAAACATTAATTTTATGTTTATATCATCTCCATTACTGAAAGGAAGCAGTATTCCTTCGATAGAATTGTTTCATTTTTGGTTGGATTTATAGCTTTTTTTTCTTCCTTCTGCTTTGTTTCGGGAGGTTGAACAAGCTCTTACGAATAGAATTTGATCCTTTGTTGAGTGTTTATTTTATTTGTGCCTTTTTTCAACTTTACTTTGGTGTAGCCTTTATCGAAATTTTATTTTACCACCCCTTTTTCATATGTGCTTATTCTAATCCTTTTTTTTTTTTTAATAAAATAGTCGCGATCGATCTTTCCAGCCTAAATATTCATGACAGATACTGAGATGCCAGCCCAAGATTTGGAAGATGACCCTGCTGTCAAACCTCTCGACGACGGTGTTCAAGCGCAACAGAATCAACAATCTGATGCACACCACCAAGCAACTGCCGGTGACCACACCCTCACATTGCCATCTGATGTTCCAATGACCGATGTTCAACCTCCCTCTCATGATTTGCCTGATGTTCTAGTTTCTTCTCAAGATAAAATTTCTCCTGCTTCTAATGGTAATGATGTCAGACAAGATAAAGTACCTGAACACAAATTTGATGGTCCACCTGAAGATAAACCTGTCCTGGAGTCCAATCCTAATGGTGCCCGTGGTGAAAAATTGCCTGAACGCAGGTTTGGTGATGGTGATGGGGAAATTTTTGAACGTCAACCTGAAACTGCCACTCCTCTTCCGCTCAAAAAATATCCTACTCATAAATCAAAGCATGACATTTCGTCCAAATCCAAGAGTGTGTGGACTGATGTGGAGGTAAGTTGAGTAAAGGCGTTTAATATGTAGTTTTGTTATGATGAGTGTTCAACAAGAGGATCGCCTCCTTTCTGGCTTGCAGAGGGGGGAGTCGGACGAGTCTGGAACTCCAGAGGAGCGAGCATCATTCATGAAGGAGCTTGAAACTTTCTACAGGGAAAATGCTTTGGAGTTCAAGCCTCCTAAGTTCTATGGAGAGCCATTGAATTGTTTGAAGTAGGTTTAATTTTGCAGTTGACTTTGATTAACAATCAATCTCCGCTTGCTTGTATGTTACAGACTAATTTCTGCTTCTTTTTTAATGGAGTTAGGTTATGGAGAGCTGTCATCAAATTGGGCGGCTATGAAGTAGTATGTGTGCATTTCTGCTTTATGCATGATATTCTGGACCGTGTTGGTTTAATATTATTACTGCAGATTATCAAAATTCCTGTCACCAATCTTCCTTTGATGTTGTCTGTACTTGAGCACCCTTCATGAATTATCAGGTGCTTGTTGATATTAATTTATGACAGTCATTTCTACATTTTTAGGTTACTGCATCCAAGTTGTGGAGGCAAGTTGGAGAGTCTTTCCACCCTCCTAAGTAAGGATTGCTTTGAACCATCATTCTGACAGTTCTTGATTTTATTTTACCTACAAAATACTCGATACATCTTATACATGTCTACATACTTGTCTAAATGCATACCAAATTATTCTTTCATATCTTATTCTTTATAGGTATTTCCTGTGATGTATTTTATGTCAAGCAACGTTTGAATGAATTGACCTGTTACCCAAATGTTTTATCAATCCATTTAGCCTCTTTCTATCTGTCTCACAGGACCTGCACAACTGTCTCTTGGACATTCCGCATTTTCTATGAGAAGGTATTGATGTTCTTTATCCGCAATTAATCTTATGTTGAACCATGATGTTATGAGATCCCTTATATGACATTTCCACCCTGCCTCTCTGTATTAAAAGCCATACACCACTCTCACCCCAAAGAAGGAAGTGAAAAACACTTTTGCCCGAAAGAGGGAAGTGAAAATCCTTTTAAGTTAACACTCTGGTAATAACAGTGATTGTCCACTAGCACTTGTTAAAGCCTTTAGCAAACCTTCTTTGCAGCTTCTGCTGCATTCCAGCAATAAAACTTCAAATTTTCCTTGAATCTCAAGGCCATTATACTTTTGTATTGCCAAATCTGTTTAGTTGTCCATTTATGATTGTTGAACTCCAGAAGGAAGTACACAAGCTTAGATGTTTCAATCAGCTTTACTAAAAACTTTTTACTCTGATGGTTGATCAGTACTTCTACTTATTACTAAATACTGTGTATTTATTCTCGCAATGGTTTGCCTTTACTTGGTGCAGGCACTTTTGGAATATGAAAAGCATAAAAGACAAAATGGTGAGCTCCAGCTCCCAGGTTCACCTGTGCATCAATCAACTAATGTTGAAAAAGAGGTAGTGTCTCATTATTTACTCAATTGGCTTCAATGATCTTGAAAGAAACCTGTAACATAGTAAAACGGTGAAATTTAACCAGATTACTTGATGTTTTTGTTCAATTGTTTCATCTGTTTTCTGTTTCTAATGCTAGACCAAATAATACTCCCATTTGCTGTCTCTCTCCTTTTATCTGTTTATCTTCAGCCCTTTGCATCTCTTTCTCTCTCCTGAGTCGTTAGTTCTTTGTGTAGACAAGTGGCTACCAACCACCAGGGTCAGGATCAGGCAGGGAAAGAAGAATTGCTGCAACTCGTGCTATGCAGGGTTGGCATGCTCAGCGTCTTCTGGGGTATGGTGAGATAAGTGAGCCTATTATTAAGGTTGGTTGAAAATCTAAACACCAATTATTAGAACCTCTGTGCTTTCCCATTATCTTTAACATACTGTGGACTGCAGTAATGCCTTTCTATTTTTTGTTTTGCACAGGACAAGAACTTGAATACTGCAACTAAGCGTGAAAAACCTCTGAAAAGCATTGGTAGGCGACCAGTCTAAAGATTTCTCTGTCTAGCTTGTTGTTTGTGCCAAGTCTTATTCTTTTGTTCTGGTTGTTTGAATCAGGCATACACAAACAGAAGACTAATAACATGGACCCTGCTGACAAGCATGGAAGTAATGAAGCAGATAGGGAGTTAAGATTGTTATTATTTCCTCTACCTCTCAATTGATTATTAGTGTTTCTTACCTCCTATACCTCTCAATTGATTATTATTGTTTCTGATCTCCTCCTACCTCTCAATTGATTATTATTGTTTCTTATTTCCTCTACCTCTCAATTGATTATTTCCGTACATTTGTGTTTTTGTTGTGCTGGCTTGTTTTGTGAATGCTTATATTGTTTTAATTGTAATTCTTTTTCTTTTTCAACTTATGTGACTAGACTGGAGCCAGAGATTGTTGACATTGGACCTCCTGCTGATTGGGTAAAGATCAATGTGCGGGAAACTGTGAGTATATGTTTGCTTGTTTCTATAAGTCTCCCATTTCTTATCTGTTTGTCAAATTCTTTATATCGTAACAACTAACAATCTTTATGCTCAGAAAGACTGCTATGAAGTATATGCTTTGGTCCCTGGGCTTCTGAGAGAGGAGGTGAGTAATTCCTTGAAACCTTTTAATTTATTTCCTCCACATTTTGCTAAGTTTAGGCCCTTTTTTTCCTTATATTATTGATTTACTATAATGAAACGGTTACCTTTTTGTTTGTGGCATCCAGTTCTTATGATCTTGGAAATAAAAAATTGTAAATAGTTTTGTGGTCCTATTCCCCGTAATCTTCACGGGAGACTCTTGAAAGATACAGATACCCACCCAAACACACACACATATGCATGTGTACACAGAGAGAGGGAGCAATTTGGATGATTGACAGGAGAGCCTGTGAGATTGAATTCGTACATTTGAGTTTGAGTAGGTGAAAAGATGTGCTTGGTGTAATCAATGTGAAACTGGTATAGGGAAACAGCTCCTCAGTGGTTTATTGAGTGATTTCTTGTGATAATAAATCCTGCTGTCAGATTTAGTTAATGCCTTGTCCTTCCATGTAGTGGTGTCCTTTGGACCACTAGCATAGTGTTTGATCTGTAATTGAGATAGTCCATTTTTGAGCCTGCAGTCTCTAAGTTCATTAATCTTGTACTTCAACTGGTGCCTTCCTGGTGTGGCAGGAGCCTTGGCATCAGTTAAAGGCTGAGCGGTTTGTACCATTTTTAAGGTTAAAAATGTTTCTTAGTAGCAATTTGTTACAGCTTATGTTTCTGAGCTAGAGAGTTTTACGCTTGACTTGTGGATTCAGGTGCGAGTTCAGTCCGATCCTGCCGGACGCCTGGTTATAACAGGTCAACCAGAGCAGCTTGATAATCCGTGGGGCATAACACCCTTTAAGAAGGTATTTATTGCTCCATTTAAAAGAGGCAAAGGTGTCTCTCCATAATTTGGGCTAATGGTTTTTCTGTCGTTGGTTGAAGATTCAAGGGGGGCTATATTACTCCTTTTGCTTGCATGTTATAGCCTATAGACTAGGCTACCAAAGTCCTCATAGTCATCATGTCTTTGTGTGTATAAAATATGACGATTTATGTGATTAGTTGTTCGTCGTGTGGGGAATAATGATTAGTTTCTTTGTTTGGGCTTGTTGAGCAGGTGGTAGTCTTACCTTCTAGGATTGATCCGCTTCATACTTCTGCAGCTGTAAGTCTGCATGGTCGACTCCGCGTACGTGTCCCCTTTGAGCAATTATCCAGCTGACTTTGTCCCTAGCTGTGGGAATCGGATGCATTAGTTTTCCTTTTCCAGGGTAGAAAAGTATGGAGGTGGAATCAGGAATTAAATATTAGGCTTTGTAGATACATACTGATACTGTGCAGTGTTGCTGAATATTTGCGGTACAGCTTTGAACTGATTTAACCTAGACTTTAGAGCAAATGCTAGTAATTGATAACGTCTTACTTTGGTAACTAATAATAAGCAATCCACTTCTCCCGCTTTGCATAGAGCTATAACAACTCAGTTGAGGCAGCCAACTAAATCAACATTTCATATATAGTTCTATCTTCAGCCACTCGTTGCATGTTGGATAATCTGATCAAGTACACCATTTATTTAAAATCAAGGCATCTTCCACTTAAATCACCTGAAATTGGATAATTCCTCCCCTTAAAGACAGCAAGCCTGCCACTACTGGTTTTGCTTACATCGTCACCAAGATGTCCACTTGCCGTAATACCCGAAGACTGGGAAGCCTTGGGCTGAACTTCCTCATTATCCAAAGGCAAGCGCTCGTAAACCGCAATTGAAAAGGAAACAGCCATCAACACCACGGGTCCTGAAGCTAGCAGAGGCCCAACAACACTCCCGCCCACCACCTGACCCTGTGCACCGGACAAAGATATGGAGAGGCCTCCGGCTGAAGGCGGAAGTGGTGCACCGGAAAGTGAAAGAATGTGCAACCTTCCTTGCAGAGTAACGACAGTGCCTGCAGGTTGCCTAAACGTAACCTTGGAAATTGCCCCGCTTCCGCTAAGCACAGAGACACCTCTCCCTCTCTTCCTCGCATAACTGGACACACTCTCCACAATGTCCGCGCCAGAGGCTACTTCGAGGACATGATATAGGAGGGCATTAGGGCTGTCCTGAGCGACGATGACTGGGGGTTTGGGCTTGTTCTTGGAGCCAGGTGGGCGGCCTCTTAGTCGTCGGGTGATGGCTGCATCGACGTCTTCATTATTATTTGGTGTTTCTGGTCGCAAAAGCTGAAGAACGTAGCGAGAACCTGCGCATGCACTACTATTACTACCACCACCACCTGTTACTACATCCTTATGCTTACATCCTCCTCCAACTCCTGACATCTCCAAATCTGCTACTTTATCCCACCAAGATCACCACAGCTTAAACTTGAATGCTTCCCTTAAAACTAACTTTCGCCAACTTAGATTGCATTTCTACCATCATAAAACTACAATGACATGCATACTTTGACACTACTAAAAAGAACAGGCCTTTATGGCAAGTAAAACTACTATGTTATTTTCAACGAATGAACTATTGATCCATTGGAAACCCCAAATAGATCTCCAAAAGCGAAAGGGAAAACAAACAAAACCAAGAGATAAATTTGACCATATCGATCGTATAAATAAATGGAAAAGCACTTGACTACTACCAAGAAAGAGAAAATATTAATATACAATTATGTAATTAAGACCACCACTTATCAAATCTACGAGTAATTAATTAAGCAAAGAGGAATATTTTTTTTGTTAAAAAGAACTTAATCATATATCTTATTACCTTGTTATGAGCCAATTGTTACAAAACTTTGAAGCCGATCATAACCAAAGAACTGTTTCCAATTCGCCACCAGAAAAATGAAACCTAAATTATGAATTGTGTGGTACGTAAGAATCTCCTGATGAGACTCACAGTTAAACTTAATAAAATGGAGAATCTATCGAATACTACATATAGAGATTTAGTGGAATTAGAGCTCAGCTGTTATTGCTGTTGGTTACTCATGATAGACAGCTAGAATACGTCTTTCTGGGGTTCTGACATAAAAGATTAAGAGCAGTTAGCACCAGAATCGCTGCTTTCTATATATAGAGAGAGAGAGATACAGCTAGAATCCGTCTTTCTGGGGTTCTGACATGCAAGATAAGAGCAGTTAGCACCAGAATCGCTGCTTTATATATATATATACATATATATGCTTAAAACCTCCCTCCCATTTGTGGGTGCTAGACGGCCAAAGCAAGGCATCTATGTCTTTCCGCTGTCTCTCTCTCTAATCTGATGAGAAAGAAGCAGATACAGTCAATTTAGCGTTAATCAAATACAAATAAATATCAATAGCCAGAACACCGCATTGATGTGATGTTTTACTTTACTTCTCGTTATCAAACTAATCATACAATCACCTATATGCAAATCAATATCGCAAACACGGCCAATTCTTTTCACCCCCGATTATTGTACCTCAATGTCAATCATTCATTGATCACTCTGTAAGTTTGGTACCACTCAAAAGTTGGTGCAATGGTTTCACAAAGAATCAAAATGCTTAATTAGTTATCGACATGAGATAATATTTTTTGAAACTCTTAAGATAAGATAATGCAAAAGGTATTATGGTTTCCGTTGTGGAAATCAAGACGTTAGTCGGCTAGTGGTAATTAGCTGGGGACCAGAAACTAAACTAATCAAAGAATGGAGCACAATAGTTGAGATGGACAAAAGTAATCGAGTGGGCTAATTTTATAGTAAAAAGCATAAGAGAATCAGGGAAGACTATACATTAATCAAATATTATTATATTGGGCATTAAGAGAATAAGAGGAACCTACTCATCAGCTAACGCAAATGGATTAGCGTAGCCTTATTAATTTGTCTAATTGCTAATAAGAATCATTTTTATCTAATCGGCTGGACAAGATCCCTACCTTTGGTTTGCTTTCATTCATATTCACATACTATCTACCATCATCACTATAGTTTATCAAAACCATCAGTTTTCCTTCAGCAAAATGAAAATGCTATCGCCCTAAAGACGGTGCTGGGCAGTTTTCCAAACACCTCCCATCTAATGCTCCCTTCGACCCTTCCCCCTTCCCATCCAAACACCTCCAAACACATCTAATCTTGTGGCCGAAAGTGAAGGTAGACAAACTGATTTACTCACTAAATATTCAAAGCATAACAACCATAAATTTTACTTTTATTGAAAAAAAGTGAAAGAACTATCAAATTTGTGTCATGCCATCATTAGCTGTTCTCTAACCCCAATCATCAATTACCTGTTTCCGACGAGTGATTCGAGAAAACTTTGGCAGGTGGGTGACATTAGATTAGATCAGAAGACTCCACTAGGATTAAAGAAAGAGATATGAAGACATGCTAACCTGCTGACATGGAGATCATTGGGATAATTTGAGTAGGTGATTAGGAAGGAGGGAAGGGATTAGAGCCACAAGATTTTAGATTAACATGTGATCCTGCCATCTAATGCTCCCTTCGACCCTTCCCCCTTCCCCTCACGATCACGTAGAGCCCACTGCAAAGCTATTCTCATGCCATTCCCTTTATGTGATTACAGACCCCGGCGGTTTACATGAATTGGTTCAGAAATGCCTCCGCAGCTAGAGGCCCGAGTTGGGCCATCGCACATAAGAAGCACAAGAGCACCATTGCCTCTACGGCTAGAGGCCCCAGTTGGGCCATCGTACATAAGAAGCACAAGAGCACCATTCATACTCACAGCTAAGCAGAGGCCCAACAAGTAAAGAGAAAAAAGAAAAGAAATTTGAGAGAAACTCTAATCTGAGTTAGCAACTCTAGCGCTTCACCAAACACTACACATTACAAGTGGATGATGAAGAGTACTAATTTTCACCCATTATATGGTTTAATTTCTTCTGAACTGAAGAACCGAAACTAATGATTCCCTTAGTTGAACAAAATTATAATAGAATAAATATGAGAAATTGTAAGCATGACACTGAAGAATAATCTTTTCCATTCACAAACTAACAGTTGACCTAACACTTTTCCCAAGTATAAGAGGGCAATAACAGCACGATTCCTCAAGCGACACAACAGATTGTACGAGAATTCCAGGGATATGAGAGCAAGACTTCATCCACTTACAATGCATATCAAACATAGCATTGAAGAAATTCACTGATCACTGATGCAATAGACACAGATGTAAAGCCTTGATCGTTGATGATGATGAGGATCCATGAGCCACCCTTTATAAGGACGACACAAATATAAATGAAGAATTGGAAAAAGTTACTGTGGACGCCATTATTTAGTTTTCTGCTATATACGAAATATCATGCATCACCTCACTTCTCATTCATAAACCTAACAAAACTAAATCTGAAAGCAATTCGTTCATGTAAACTGTAGATCTACAAATGGCAGCATCTGAGAACTTAAACCTATAAACAGCTGCAAAGTTAGGTTCCTTTTCCTTTTTTCCCACCATTTTTTAAATTCAAACACGGCAAAAAATCTTACGTAGTCTTTTGAATCCCTAACTATCACAAGTTGATTGGTTAGGCACACAAAGCTGCTCCAGATAAAATAAGTTATAGAATGAGATGCATAGAACTAATTACTCCACTCAAGAATTGTGTGCGATTTTGACCTTATCAAACATAGAATGCAAGTGTTGGTACCTTAACAAAACCACATAGGAATTTTAGGCCGGCGAACAACTCTTGTAATATAGAGCTGAAGAGCATAGATCTTTGACAAATATAACCTCGTTACCCTGAAAAAAATTACAGGACTCATTTAAATGCTACTATAACCGAAGTTCATCCACTGGATTATATAGAAGCATGAATCTTCTTTCAACTGCTCTGAATTGTGCTCTTATTAACTTCAGATAGCATGAGCGAATTGCTGTGAGACCTAAAACATGGAGGCAAAGAAGAAGTTTATAGGGAATAGAATAGGTTTTCTAAAACTCACAAGAAGCATATTAGTTTTATAGTACAAAGAGGTGTAGATAAGTCTAACGTACAAGAAGTATAAGGATGATCTCTGAGCTTCGTCAGTCTCCTTCTTGTTCCCGCAAATCAATCCAGTTTCTGGAACACGCAGGACCTCAGTACAAGGCGGGAAGAAAATAATAGAGGCGCCTTTGTCCATGTCAAATTAAACAGTTTATATATGTGGGCTTTACCAATTGAGGCCCACAACTTTGCAAGCCTATTGGGTTTCAGTACCGGCCCAAATTTGGCCTCACTGAAGACGAACAATCAATCTACCGCTACGCTAGAATAGATTAGTGCATTACGCCGAATGTGGTGGCAG
>JANSVA010000002.1:30294-51253 GCA_025504915.1 Erythroxylum reticulatum
CATAACCTTTCCCACACTTGAACAACACATTGTCCTCAATGTGAGAAAGGGACAAACAAACACCCGAACGTCGTTTAACCAACGTTCAGAATCTTCCACGTCTAACCACCAGAAAATGACGTCATATGTAATCCTCCAAGCCACGCTTCTCCACCAGCCAACCGAAGGTCCCTCCCCTCTTCAGGCCCACATTGGCCAAGCCCACCAACCCAGAACCCTTCCAGTCCACAGCACTAGCCCTTCAGCCCAACCCCCTTACACACGGCACTTTCGATTCCCTCTCATTCCAACATCATCATCCAAGACGAGTTTGTCCTGCTTCCCTTACAAGCGGACTTGGGCAACCGAGACATGGAGGGCGAGATTGCTGACAACAATAGTCCGGATGTCTTGTCTGGCACGAGCCCTTCCTACCTCCGAATATAGGTATCACCACAACCCCAATTCCAGACTCCTCCACCGGATCCGATACTCCGATAGAGGAACCTCAAGCGGACCCGTCGGCCAGACAAGATCGGGAGCAACCTAATCCTGCTATCCTTTCTACTGCTAATTAGCAACCCCCCAACTCGTTTTATGTCAAATTTAATATGAAACTGTGAAGAGGCTGGGGGTAGGACTTTCAGAACGATTATCGAAAATTATATTCGCATCCACAAACCGAATCTAGTGGTTCTGGTGGAGCCTCGTATAAGTAGAAACTGAGCAATGAAGGTTATCCGCAGTTTAAGTTTTGACCAATCTTTTCGGGTAGAAGCTGAAGGTTTCTTCGGTGGTATCTGGCTTCTTTAGAAAGCGGATTTTACGAGCAGAATATTGATAGCCCATCATCAATTTGTGCATGTCCATATAGATTGAACCCACTTCTCGTTCGAATTTACGACCATTTATGCCGGCCCGACGTACTCACTACAAAAATTATTATGGCACTATTTACAGCAGATTGCCCGAATTACTCCAAACCCTTAACTTTGGAAGGTGACTTTAATGCCAAACTAAAGAGTTGGGATAAACGTGGTGGATCCCGACACCAACCCACTGTCAACCCGCACTTTAAAGACTACGTGCATAGTTGTCATCTACAACATCTTGGTTTCTCTGGGCCTCGTTTTACTTGGCGGCAAGGACAAACGTTTGCCTGTTTAGACCTCGCTTTTTGCTCCAACAACTGGCATTCTTTATTGCCCCACACTATGGTCAGCCATTTACCCTTCCTAAAATCTGACCACCTATCCTCATTACCCTTAACCACTGCATGAACCTTCCTCTGCTAGCTATCCACTTTCGCTTCCAATCGGCCTGGCTTACTCGCAACGGCTTTGGACAAGTGGTAGCAGATACCTGGCCCTCTCCAACTAGTGATGTCAGTGGAGCACTCCGACGATTTTCGAATAGTCTACAGACTTGGAACTCTACAACTTTCGGTAATATTTTTCACCAAAAAAAGAGACTCATGGCTAGACTCAAAGGCATCCAAAAATGCCTAGACGAATCTGATTCGACTTCTCTCCGCGAGCTTGAGAAAGACCTGCGTTTAGAGCTGGAGCAGGCCCTTCTACAAAAAGAACTTTACTGGCACCAACAGTCCAGAAGTCAACGGCTGCTACAAGGAGATAGGAATACTCACTACTACCACACTATCACGAGGAGTAGACATCACCAAGGGCACATCCCTTCCTTGAGAGATGTGAATGGCAGTATTATCTCTGATCCTTCGGTCCTCAAAGGCCTAGCATAGCACTACCTAGAGACTTTATATCAGGGGGCTCCTCCGTGCCCCACTACCTGGCATCTGCAGGGTCACTTCCGGCACCTACCACATCTCATTCACGAAGACCTGAGCAGTCCTCTCCGATTCGAGGAAGTTAAGCGAGCTTTCTTTGATATGGCCCCTAACAAGGCCCCCGAGTTCGATGGATGCACAACCCTCTTCTACCAATCCCAGTGGGATACATTTGGCTCTTTCTTGACTCACTTTCTTCAGAGGATCTTTCGACATGAGATTTGGGAATTGGACCTCAATCGTACTATCATGGTTCTCATCCCTAAGATCCCATCCCCTAGGTCGATATCACAATTTTGACCTATTGCTTTTATGCTCAGTGCTGTACAAAGCCATCTCTAAGATCTTGTTAATTGACTCAAACCTTACCTTGAGCTCCTAGTCGCTCCGACACAATGCAGTTTTGTCCTGGGTCATTTGATTATAGATAATATCATTATCACCCAAGAAGTCATCAATTCTATGAAACGAAAAAATGGGCGCAAAGGGATGATGACTTTGAAGGTGGATTTGGAAAAAGCGTACGATAGACTGTCCGAGGAGTTCATCCAAGATACTCTCATAGACATCGGGCTCCCTGCCTCTCTGATCAGTCTCATCATGAAGTGCGTGACCAGTGTCTCCCTCCAAGTTAATTGAAATGGGGAACTTAGTGACACCTTTAGACCCTCCCGAGGCATTTGACAGGGGGATCCTATTTTCCCGTATCTATTTGTACTGTGTTTGGAACGCCTAGGTCAATCCATCTCGTAAGAAGTATCCCAGTGTCGCTAGCAGCCAATTCAACTTAGCAGACGGGGTCCTCCCCTCACTCATCTTTTCTTTGTCGACGACCTTATTCTGTTCGCTGCAGCCTCTCTTGACCAAGTGACGGTCATTAGGAAAGTATTAGAGGATTTATGCGTTGCGTCTCAACAAAGTAGCAGTCACGATAAATCCCGCTACTTCTACTCTAAAAATGTTCCTCCGACCACGACTTGCTACTTAAGTAGAGCTCTTAGCTTTAAACAGACTTCAGATCTTGGTAGATAACTAGGTGTACCCCTCCTGCACCAAAGATTTAGCCGTCGAACATATCAGCACATCATTGATAAGGTGCAACAACGTCTATCTGGATAGACGGCTCATCTTTTGTCAATATCCAGACGTATTACCTTGGCTAAATTTGTCATTGAGGCTCTGCCTAGCTTTATTATGCAAATGGTAAGGCTGTCCTGTTGAATATGTGAAGATATTGAAAAATTAATACGGCAATTTATTTAGGGTTCGACTGAGGGGCAACAGAGGATTCGCCTAGTCAGTTGGGAGGAAGTCTATAAGCCTAAAGAGCTAGGGGGATTGGGCCTGCATAAGATTCGCGAAACCAATGATGCATTTCTAGCAAAATTAGGATGAACTATGATTGACAAACCTGACTCCTTATGGGTCAAAGTCCTATCCACTAAATACAACGTTGACATCCGCCTTCTCCCCTCCCATTTGGCTACTACAGGTGGGTCGATGATCTGGCGGAGCATCCAGTCCACATGACATCTCATTCAACAAGGAATAAAATGGATGATCGGTGATGGCTGTCAAGCTCGGTTTTGGTTAGACAATTGGTTTTTGGGAATAGATCCCCTTATCTCGTATGTTACAAACCCCATCCCGGCGTCCTCTGCCATCTACATGTTAGACACTTTGTGGACTTAAACGGATAGTGGACTTGGGGTGTCATTCACGATTATCTCCCCCCTCCAATATGGAGGTTGATAACGGGCACACTTCCACTAAAGCCCTCTTTCGGGCCAGATAAGCTAATATGGGGATGTTCTGACACAAGTCAATTCACTGTGGCTTCTACGTACTACATGAGCAATCAGAAGGTGAAACTGATATAATTGTGGCATACTCTCTTCTAGAAAATGTTCCTATATGTCTTATCTTCCCATTGACACCAAAAGCACTCAATTTGGTGTAATAATTTGGAAGATATGCCTAAAACATTATCAGGTTATCCATATTTAAAAACAATATACTATGCACAACTTCCATCCAGAAATTCAACATCTTAGACACTGAATCACAATTAGACTTTTTTCATATGATTTATAGCCCTATGTCTTTAGTTTACTCCAAATTAAAAATTCATCTTATTTGGAATCCTATAGATCAAGATATCATCAAAATACTGGAACATGTTCAGTAAAATATCCAATTCATGCTCTTCTAACCGATACCCTTACTTTGATTCAATCAATCTTTTTCAAATCAAAATCAAAAGCTATAACTTTTTATTGAAAGATAGAGATATGTGTTATGAATCAAATGCTTTAAAAATCAGGTCATTTGGAGGTTGGAAAAAAAAGTTATGACCAAAAGAATAAAACATGTTCAGGCTAGAAGGAGGACTTGCACGTGCCTTCGGCAGAGTCGCGATCGTGACTTTCGCCCTCTTCTAGCCTTTTCTCTTCTCCTTCGGACCTGTTTGATAAAATAGGTATAACTTTTACTAAAAATATCGGATTAAGGTGGTTCAATTTTGAAGAGAACTTCTAGACCTACAATTTCTATGAAGACCTCAAAAATAAATTTTGCCTTTATAAGGGTCAAAATTTCAAATCAACGCAACTATCTCGAATGCCCATCCCG
Organism: Erythroxylum reticulatum; assembly: GCA_025504915.1. Lineage (NCBI taxonomy): Eukaryota > Viridiplantae > Streptophyta > Magnoliopsida > Malpighiales > Erythroxylaceae > Erythroxylum > Erythroxylum reticulatum. Next base: position 34,709 of record JANSVA010000002.1, read on the forward strand.
TGTAACATGACAGACTTCTAAATATCATATCTCTCCACTCTAATGTCCAAAAATTTCATAATTTATATCAATGAAAAGATAAAAGAAAGATCTACAACTTTTATGAAGACAATTTTATCAAAATCTACCTAAATAAACACAAAAAATTCACAGAAACTTTAGCTCGAAAATTCAACATTGTTACTATTCGTTCCCAAAAAATTTCCACACTTCCATTTTTTTTCAAAAACCTATATTTCAAATTTTTATTTCTAGTTTTTCTACTCCATTTCTATAAACTCATTCACCATAAATTCATACTACTCCAAAATGTGCACATTTAATCAAATTCTCAAAATCATAAAAAAGAAACAGATATCAGTGTTCCACTCTTCATGTTCTGCATTTTCAACTTTTATACACATTCTCTATTTTTCTTCTCAACTTCCATTTAAACACTCATTCCCATCTCAAACCATCATTTTACAACTACTTTTCAACTCAAATACCACTTTTTGATCATCTCAAAGGAACTCATCCACTTACGTATACACACACATATACATATTCATGCACAATAAAGAAAAACAAGAAACAAAGTATACCACCTTTTCATTCTTTGATCTTCTACACTCACTTCATACACCAATTTTTATTGCTATTTCAATTCCAAAAATAATTCCTACAACATCAAATCACTAGAAATTCATCAAAAACTAAATAACACCACAATCAAAATTTTCATCTCATCCATAGTGTTCATGAATATATAAATATACATAAATGCCATATTCCATCCAGATGACAATGATTCATCAATTTTATGTCATAAATCCATAACTCTAACAAATTTCTTCACTACTTACTTGTTGAAGATTCCAAAATCTTCAACTACCTTCAAGCCCTATCTCTACGCAAAATTTCGTACTCCTCTGTGTAACTGACCAACTTCTGGTTTTTCTTTAGGTAGAAAACACCAATAGCAAAATTGGGTTTGATAAGGAAGACGAAAAGCAAAGAAAGCTATCAGGAGGATATTTGATGAAAACTTTGTTTTTGTTGGGAGGAAATCCAAAGAAGGTAACGAAGAAGGAAGAACTTAGACATATATCTAAACCTTTATTGATTCTCAGATAATTATAACTTATTTCAACAAAATGCAAAACCCATTTACTAAGTTAGTGACACTTGTCACTTCCCTATGGTTTAAGCTCTAACTTAATTTCCTTTTGAAGTAATTACTTCAACTATCATCTTTACAATCCAATTATCCCCAATATTCTTTTGATTTTATTTTCCTTATTTTTTTATTTTCCATACAAATCCTATAATTTTCTATAATTTTTGAAAATAAATCCTAAAATCACCAAAATTCAAAAATATCATAATTCCACTAACTCGTAAATTTTCCAATGTAAAAATATTCATAATTCTAAAAAATTCACAAATCAATCAAATTATACCCGGAATTATTCATGAATGCATGTACACTTATTTTTATGCGCAGATAAATTCACTATTCATACATATGTGTATGTCATATTATGCATGAGCATGAAATGTGTTTCCTACTTTCTCAGCAATTTCTCTCATTTATTGTTTTTTTCCTTGACATGGGTAGCGGATGTTACAATGTAGACTTATAAATTGAGTCATTTATGTTTCATACAAACATATAAACTTAAGTATATTGTTGATTTATTGACGTTTTTTTTTAATTTTGCTCAGGGCCTATAAAACGATAGGAACGAACCTGGTTGATATGATCAACTAGGATTGTGGAGATCCTTAAAGATCTTAAACTTGCTTTCCAAGCAAAAGTAGCCCATAAATAGCTCATTGGAGTTGAAAGCTATTCATTTAATCATTGAGCAATTCACTAATTGAGAGAAATTACTCAAAAGAGAGAGCTTTGAAAGTTAACAGCTTTTGGGAGGTTCTCATTGTAAGGGTTTCGAGTAGAAAGTTTCTTATAAGTGATTTACGAAGTAGATACTTGTATATTTTGTTAACATTTTGTTGAGAGTTAAAGAAAAATTAGCTTCTGCTATATATCTTTTGTTATTTTCTTTACTATGTTATACACTTGTGTTGCTTTGTGTGTGAGAGAAACACTTTAAACACTTGTGTGCGCGTAAGATGTTCGAGGGCTAATAGAATTATTCGGTGACATTCACGTGAGAAGGTTGAATTTTGCTTAAACGGACCGAAGCAGAATTGTTGTGCGAAAGTGGGCACAACTTGTGATAAAAGTTTGAGAATACATATAAATAATAAATCAAATAAAAATAGCAAAGTACAAAATATAAAATAATAAAAAAGTTATTGAATAATCATAATTCTAAAAAAAGGGGTATGACAACATAAAATAACTTATCTATAGAACTTTGTATATTATATAATCCTTAATTAATTATTTTACGACGAATGAATTAATAATAAAACAATTATCGTAGACATAGAGGTGTGATATTTATGATATTTCATAAATTACTGACACGGGGGCAGGAAGGTGGTTGGCGCTTGCCGGTTGCAAGAGGAAGAAGAGAGGACGAAAGATCCATGACCTTCTTTACTCTCGAAGAGTTCGTGAACAGTGATGGTATGTTAGGGTGCTTAGCATCTCGGTGAAAGTGACACATGAGACAGAAGTCAAAATCTTCAATTAGTGTACCCAACTAACTCAGCCAACCCAATACCTGAACATCGAATAAAATAGAAGATCACTTTAATGTGGTCATATTTCATTTTGACAACCCTTCAGGAAGTCAGCCTCGGGCCAGTTGGTCTGGTACCGGACTACTGGATGCTCAGTGCTTCTCTCCCTTCCAAGTTCCGTCCCGTTTGCATCTGGAATCGGTTTCATTCCATTACGAAAAAAGTTGCTTAGGTGAGCAGTCACGTTCCTGGGACGGATTGACCGCTCTTAGCGTTTATTTTCAATCCCAGACAGAGACAGTACAATTTGTATTATTAGTTCATCATCAGCTTTGTACGTGTGACTGAAGATAATGGACCTGCTTGGGAGAAGAAGATACAAGCCCACGAATCATTCAAGTCCATCTAAACCCATACCCAAAACGCACAGACCTCTCTGTTCTTCTAGTTTCCTCCCGTAGTCTACTAGTCTATTCTACTCTAGTGTCTACTAAATACAAATACATAAACTAGTGTGGAGAAGTATAGGAAGAAGGCAGGATGTCGCTGAAAGGGAGAGTGTGCGTGACAGGAGCCGGAGGATTCTTAGGCTCTTGGATGGTCAACCTTCTCCTCTCCAAGGACTATGTGGTGCATGGAACTGTTAGAGATCCCTGTATGTTTTGCCCTTTTTATTTTCTTTTACCCATAAGGTCATGGTCGGTGTCATACTGTTAATTTCACTTCCCTCTTTTCTTTTAAACCATATCTATTCTTCTATTTGCCGGGAACTTTTAGTTTGGCAGGAAAATTTTGGCTCTCTCTCTTTTTTAACTTGCAAACTCTACCCGAATTTAGCCTTTACAAAAACCGAATCCCCTTTGTGATATATCTCAAGTGAATGCAAAATCGGCGATTAGAGATTTAAATTATGTGAGGGTTTAGAAACCATCGTGTTGAAGTGTAGATTGGTGGAGTACTGAGTTCCTACTATTGCGTTTTCCACTATTTTTATGTATGGAACACTACTGATTGACGTTAACTTTGCAAATTTTTTGTAGCTGACCAGAAGTATGCTCACTTGACCAAATTTGAGAAAGCATCGGATAATCTCAAACTCTTCGAGGCAGATTTATTGGATTTCGATTCCTTATGTCGTGCTATCCAAGGCTGCAGTGGGGTCTTCCATGTTGCATGTCCTGTTCCCTCCACTACTGTTCCAAATCCGGAGGTATGAACCTCCCACCAACTGCAAAATGTTTGCCTAATCGCAACTCGGCGACTATTCAATCTCTAGATTTAATGAGATATACAATTTGATGAACATCATTTTGATAAAACGAGGATGTGTTGTTTGTTGCTATTGTCTTAGGTAGAAATGGTTGCGCCTGCTGTGAAGGGTACCATGAATGTGCTTAAAGCGTGTGAGCAGGCAAAGGTTGAGCGACTTGTCCTTGTGTCCTCTGCAGCTGCAGTTTGTTTGAACCCAAGCTGGCCCAAGGGACTAATCATGGACGAGAGTTGTTGGTCCAACAAGGAATATTGTAGAACAACTGAGGTAGATAACTCAAAACCAAGTCTCTACTATATTCCCAAGCTCACTTTTTTAGGCTGACTCTTTGATGGAGTTGAAGTGCTTATTGAAACTTGTTGTTTGAGGTTTCTACAATGTAGCATTTGCGTGCAATAATACCATGTTTCTTCATGTTCTAGAACTGGTATTGTTTTGCTAAGACAGAAGCAGAAAGCGAGGCTTTGGAATATGGAAAGAAGAGCGGCCTACATGTTGCGTCAGTGTGTCCTACCCTAATTTTGGGGCCAATCCTTCATTCCACTGTGAATGCTAGTACCTTGGTTCTCCTTAAGTTATTGAAAGGTAGATTCTACGCAAAAATTTGCGAGTTGCAAATGTAAAATACCACGAAGCAACCTCCACTTTGTATATGACTGTAAATGCAGAGGGTTACGAGACCTTGGAGAACAAGCTTCGATTAGTGGTCGATGTGCGTGATGTAGCTGATTCTTTGCTTTTGGTTTATGAGAAGCCTGAGGCAGAAGGGAGATACATATGCACTTCATATGTGATCAGAGCTCAAGATCTGGTGGAGAAACTGCGAAAGATATATCCCAATTACAACTATCCCAAGAAGTACGAGTCTGCACTGTACTGAATATCCACTAAACTTGAGTTCAAAGTTACAAGCATATCGCAGGGACATATATATATGACATGCATCAGTTGTGGGTTATCACATCTTTCTCTATTATGATGCATTTTGGTAATTGCTTATGTGCCTCGTGTTGTCTGCAGCTTCATTGAGGTGGATGAAAAAACAATGGTGAGTTCGGAGAGGCTGCAGAGGTTAGGTTGGAGTTACCGGCCATTGGAGGAAACTCTCGTTGACTCTGTAGAAAGCTATAGAAAGGCTGAGCTCCTGTAATGATACAAATGTTACTTAAAGAATCTTCTGTCCGGAATGACATGGAGGGAGCATCTGGTCTAATAACAGTGTTTGCCAGTGGCACATTAGTCGAGTCTATCAATAATGTCGCATATGAGTGTGTTCTTAGTGTTTGCGGGACAGAAAGGACAGTGTGGATGATTTAACGTTAATGTGTGTGCATATTTTAAGATCAATTCGTCTTCGGTTTCCTACATCAGGCTTCCATTGCATATTTACATAATTGGCTGTTTCAACGTACGATGATGGCTCTAGTTTCTTCGCTGTTCATGAAGAAAGAATAGAATTTGAGGGATTATCCAAAAGTCGGAGATCCCAAGTGCTCTTCACGAATATCCCAACCGTCCTGCTTCTGGTTCCATTTTTTCTTGCTCCAATCCATATTGTCGTGTTACTAGGTCCTAATCGACTAATGGTTCAACATTAACATGAAAACAGTAAAATAGAATCTGCATAAGGTCCAATCGGAGAGTGGAAGATGCTTCCTTGTCTTCCATTACCAGGAAAGGACAAAAACTGAAGAATAGCTCAAAGTTGACTTGGCGAGGGTAATAGCGTTTAATTTACATCAAAACAATGTTAAATTTATCTGCTAAAATTCCAGAAGCAACAGTTGTAGATATTGATTGTTCTAAAACTTGTCAGTTATATCCCGCTTTTATGGGAGAGTTCTTATTATGTCCTTTAGAGTGCACCGAAACTGGTAGAGAAGGCGTTAACTTTAGGGTCAGATCTTATTGTCCTACTGTACCGAAGAGAGAAAATTTTCAGCTTAAGTCAATGATCTTCATAATGCCTTACATTTCAGATAAGTTGTTCGGATTTAATTATTACGTTATTTTCAATAACAATCTAAGTCGGAAATTATTATTGCGTTGCTACTGTTTGTTAGAAAATATTATGATTTTGATGGTACGTATTTATTTTGGTAGAAGTCGAAATACAGTGTTGTTTTATTCATATTGTTTGGTTATTTGGTATGAGACATTTCTGCTTTTGGGTTTAATATGTCGTCTGCAAATAAAACCAATGTAGGTTCTTCCCAACGTAGGTTCTGCTCCTATTACCATAGCCTTGAGGATTATACATGACCTAACTAGATTAGAGCCTCTAAATGGAATAAGTTTTAAATGATAGTCTAAGAAAATTATGTTTTACTTTCAACAATATGAAATCGATTATGTACTATTTCAAGAGATTCCTAATGACAATACCGACCTGAAGACAACAAAAGATAACCATACCATTAAGGGTGTATTATTCAACCATATGATAAATCTTTTGTTTCATATCTACTGCAAGTGCAAAACCGCTAAAGAAATTTGGGATGCTGTAGAAGCAAAATATGGAACCGATGATGATGGTACTAAGAAATATGCAGTTGCTAGATAGTTAAATTTTACCATTGTTGATGATAAGCCCATTATAGACCAATTACATGAGTATGAAAAACTAGTTGTCGAAATCTTTGTTGAGGGTATGAACATGTGTGAGTTATTTCAAGCTAATGCCCTTATTGAGAAATTGCCTGCATCATGGAATGATATAAAAACTAGTTGAGACATAAGAAGAAAGACATGAAGCTTCAAAAGTTGTTAGGGCATATAAAGATTGAGGATGCCAACCATACACAAGATAAGATCAAGTTACTTACCTTTGTCCCTACTGTTAAGGCTCATATGATAGAACATAGAAATATAGGTAACTTCAATAAAAATGGTGGACAAAATAAGTCCTTCAACAATAATAAGCATGGTTAGTTTAAGCGCAAAAGAATTAATGATGGCTGTTGGTGATGCCACAAGCCAGGCCAGGCCATCTTGTAGTTCTTTGCCAAGCTAGAATCAAGCATGAGAAGAAGGACAAAAACTACGAAAGTTCGAGAAAGGAAACTAGAAGGGATGCCAATGAGGTAACCAGAAGAATTCTGGTAAGCTTCTGGTTAAAGCTGCTGGTGGTGATGACGAAGAGATTATTACTGCTGTGGTATTCGAAATCAACCTTGCTAGAAATTTGGTCGAGTAAATCATTGACACAAGAGCCACATGACACATCTGCTCCAACAAAGACTTGTTCAAGGAGTTGAATGATGTTGCTGATGGTGAATTCGTATATATGGGCAACTCCAAAAAATTTCTTATCCAAGGAGTTAGGAAAGTCACCTTCAAACTCACTTCTAGAAAAGTGTTGGTGTTAGAAAATGCTTTATTTGTTCTTTATATATGTAGAAACTTGATTTCTGGTGCATTGCTTAACAAAGTCATTGTTAAACTGACCTTTGATTATGATAAGCTAGTTCTGACTAAGAATGAGAACTTTATTCGAAAAGGGTTTTGTAACGGGAACTTAATTGTCCTTGATGTTGAAATGAATGCATCTACTTCTTCTGCTTATATTGTTGAGTCTGTATACCTATGGTACTCAAGAATTAGGTATGTGAAATGTGAGGTCAATTAAAATGATCCAAAGCTTAAACTTGTTGTCTAAGATCATTAATGAAATGGAAAAATGTCAAATTTTTGTTGAAGCTAAACATTCTAAGAAACCTTTTAAATCGGTGACTGAGAGAGAGTCACAATTGTTGGACTTGATGCACACAGATTTAGATGATTTTAAGAATTGTATGAGCAAAAGAAGTATGAGATATTATATTACCTTTGTGGATGATTGTTCTAGATTTACTTATTAAAAAATAAAAGTGATGCAGAGAAAATGTTTATGAAATACAAAGCTGAGATTGAGAATTAATTGGAAAGGAAAATTAAGAGATTAAGGTTTGATCGAAGTGGTGAGTGTAATACTTATTTCTTTGCTGATTTTTGTGAAAAAGTTGGTATTATTCATGAGCTTTCAACTCTTTATACACTTGAACAAAATGGAATAGTCAAGAAAAAAATCGAATAATCAAGGACATGATGAATGCAATGTTGATTTCCTCGGGAGCTATTCTTTCAACTTGTTATGATCTAAACAAAGTCTCTTATAAGAAACTAGATAAAATCCTGTATAAAATTTGGAAAGGTTATCTACCTAACTTGCGTTTTTCAAAAGTGCGGGGGTGTCTTGCTAATGTTGCTCTACTTGAACATAAGAGGAAGAAAATTGGGCCTAAAACTGTTGATTCAATTTTCGTAAGATATGTCTCTAATAATACTGCCTATAGATTTATAGTTAAGGAAGAGGGATCTAGCATTTATGGATCAATTATGGAATCAAGACATGCAGTGTTCTTCAAGAATATATTTCCTATGAAAGTGAGTGTGCAAGTCCCTAGAGAATTTTTCCCTAACTCTTCTCCTAATGATGACATAGAGGAAGAGAAAATTATTGAACTAAGGAGAAGCAAAAGAGCTAGAGTACCCATTAGTTTTGGTTATGACCTTATTGCTTTCTTTATGGTGATAAAACCTGAGGAGATAGATAATGTTTTAGTGATGACTTATATTATTGAGGAAGATCCTAAAACTTTTGAGGAAGTAATAAGGCCTATGGGTGCTACGTTTTGGAAGGAAGCTATAGATAGTGAATTAGAGTCAGTCATATCTAATAAAACTTAGGATTTAGTTGATCTACCTTGAGGGTGTAAGTCTTTGGAGTGTAAGTAGATTTTCAAAAAGAAATTGAGACCTAAAGGAACCATTGAGAAGTCTAAGGCAATACTTGTGATTAAAGACTTTAAACAAAAGGAAGGAGTGAACTTTTTTTATAATTACTCTCCTGTTGCTGAATTGTATCTATAAGGATGTTGTTTGCTATTGCCTTAGTATTTAAGCTTCATATGCATCGAATGGATGTTAAGACAACTTTCTTGGATGGTGATCTAGATGAGAAAATTTATATAATTCAACCCGAGGGTTTTAGAGTGTCTGGTCAAGAATAAAAAGTGTGTAAGTTGGTTAAGTCTTTGTATGGATTTAAACAACCTCGTAAATAGTGGTATAAGAAATTTAAAAGTGAGATTTTCAAACATGGTTATAGAGAGTGATGTTATACACTCTACCAGTGGTTATATTTTTATTTTAGCAATAGCTGCCGTATCCTGGAAATCATCGAAGCAAATGTTTATTGTGAGATCAACAACGGAGGCTAAGTTTATGGCTTTGGAATTGCCAGGACATGAAACTGAGTGGCTAAGAAATCTCTTAACAGATATTCCATTTTGAGAAAAATCAATTCCTTCTGTGTTTCTTCATTGTGATTTGCAAGCTACCACTCATGTTACCAAGAATAAGATATATATTGACAAAAGTAGACATATCAGATTGAGACATAAAATTGTCTGTTCTTTAATTAGATATGGTGTAATTTCTTTAGACTATGTCAAGTCAGAGAGAAACTTAGTGGATCGGTTTACGAAAGCTTTAAGCAGGAAACTAATTTCAGAGAATGATAGAGAGATGAGGTTGAGTCCAATTGTGTATTAACCTCGTAATGGACGCCCGTCTTGAGAAACCAAGTTCAATGGGTAAAACGAAATTATGTGATGACTACTTACTTGTATATTGTTTGTGGAATAATACTGAGATACTTAGTTATTGAATAACATCCCTTATCATGACTTTATTGCATTTGATGAGGTTGAATTGTTTAATCCTTAATGAATTCCATAGCCCAAGTTTGGATAGTGTGAGTAGTACACACTTAATGGACTCACTTACGTGATTGTAGGGGGCTAGTCACCCTCCTATGAGAGCATTTGGACTATCTCTTTAGAGCGATCATAAAACCAAGATAGTTTAAGGATGTTTATTTCTTTAGTAGGTTCTATCTTCAAATTCCTGGACACCAGGTTCAAGCCTCAGTTCACCAGGTTATTTACCTATTTTTCTCCTAAATTGTTATAGTTTATTTTTCAAGTTTTGGATCAAGTGGGGGATTTTTGGTATTAGTTGTTCCAAAACTTGTCAATTGTATCCCACTTTTATTACATAACAACACTTATCATCGCTGCTGTTATTCTTGAACAACTATCATGGATATTATTATTCTTTATTATATCCTGTTAGTATACTCCTACAATTCAGGAGATTTTGATAACTATAGCTACTAGTATATTGTTATAACAGATAGATAAGATAGTAACAGATGTTAACAGAAAGATAGGATAAGTTTCTTGGTTCATAACTTGTTGACTATATCTCTCATTATTGTACTATATATATGTGTGTGTATTTGTATCATTAGAAATATAACGTGAAATACAACTTAGCTTTCTCTTGATTATCTATTTCAAGTTGGTATCAAAGCCTTGCAATGGCCACCACCTCTTCTACGCTAATCTCAACCATTCCAGCCTCTGTGTCTACTGGCACCACACCAATAGTATCTCAACCCAGCCATAGTTTTTCCATTAAATTGAATCCAAACAATTATTTAGCGTGGTGCACACAATTTGCGCCAGTCCTCATCATCCATAGGCTGACTGGTCTTATTAATGACAAAGAATTAGCTCCTCCACAGGAGGTAATGGATTCCACTACCAATGAAGCTATTCCAAATCTAGCCTTTGATAAATGGTTTAAACAAGATCAGATGCTTCTGTCTTGGCTTTTATCTTCTCTTTCTGAAGAAAATTTTGCCTACATAGTGGATTACACACTTCTTATGACGTGTGGCAAGCACTGGAGAAAGCTTTTGGTTCAGTTTCTTACTCCAGACAAGCCCAATTGCTCATGCAACTTCAAAAATGTCAGAAAAATAATCTCACTATATCTCATTATCTATGTAAGATGAAGTCTTTAGCTAATGAACTTACAGTTGCAGGCAAACCATTAGCTCCATCAGAATTTAATGCTATTGTTCTTCACCAACTGCCTCCGGAGCATCACATCATTGTGGCAGTGTGCTCTACTCGACTGGAACCAATCACTTTCTTTAAACTGCATTCTTTTCTCACTTCTCATGAGATTCTACTTGCTAGCACCAAATCCAGTAATGGAGGCTAATGTTACACAGCGTGGCTCTTTTGGAAACCAAACACAACAACAAAACAAATAACAACATTTCCATAATTCTGGTCAGAATTTTAATAATTTTGGGCGCCAAAACAATTATTAAAGAGGCCAAAATAACAATAATCATAGGAGGAACAATGGCCCTTATCAGATTTGTGGATATCAGAACCATTCCGCTGATACTTGTCACCATCATTTTAATACTAATTTTGTGTGTAACAACAGACGATATATGCAACATATTGTTCCTTATGCCAATATGACTATGCTCACCAATACTCAAGTTTGGCATCCTGATACAGTAGCGAAAAATCATATCACCCCTGACATTACCAATCTCAGTGTTGCTCATGACTACAAGGGTAATGATCAGCTTCTCGTTGGTGATCATTTAGGTTTAAATATCGCTCACATTAGTTCCAGTACTATTTCTTCTCCTGATAGAATCTTTCGTTTGTCTAAAGTTTTGCATGTTCCTCATATAACTCGATTGTTATTATTTGTTCAACAATTTACTAAACAAAATAAGGTTTTTATGGAGTTTCATCCTTATTTGTGTCTTGTAAAGGATCCGCTATCTAGGAGGATGCTAATGCAAGGCGAGACTGATGGGGGTCTTTACGCTTTGGATACGCTGGCTGGGAATGTTGGTTCTTCACCATAAGTCGTTTTATCGGAGATGGCATCACTGGATTGTTGGCATTCTCGTCTTGGACATCCTCACTATAAACTTATGACAAAGATCATCAAACAATTTTCTCTCCCATGCTCTTCTGTAAGAAGCAAAAATGTGTGTTCCTCTTGTCAACTTGGCAAGAGTAAACGGTTGACTTCGTATTCTTCTAGTAGCTCTAGTGCTCATTTGTTTGATTTGGTTCATTCCAATGTTTGGGGACCTTCTCCAGTTTTTTCTAGTCGTGGAAATACATATGTGGTCTTGTTTGTTGATGATTATAGCAAATACACTTGGCTTTTCCCAATTAAGCAAAAGAGTGATGTTGAGTCTATTTTTCTTAACTTTGAGAATTTTGTTCAACACCAATATAATTGCATAATTAAGGCTTTTCAATCTGATTGGGGAGGTGAATACAGGAGGTTACACACCTATTTTCATAAAACAGGTATTCATCATCGCTTAGCTTGTCCACACACTTATGAACAGAATGGCAACTCTGAGAGAAAGAGTAGACATATCGTTGACAGAGTTTCCATATCGTTGATAATGCCCTTACTCTACTTGCCCACAGTTCTGTCCCTTTATTCTATTGGAGTTTTTCTTTTGAGATAGCTACTTATCTTATTAATCGTTTACCTTCTTCTAGCATGAATAATTAGCCTCCTTATTAAAGGTTATTTCAAACCGTTCCTGATTATGCCTTTCTTAAGGAATTTGGGTGTGCCGCTTTTCCTCTTCTTCGACCGTATAATAATCACAAGTTCATGTTTCGTAGTGCAAAATGTGTTTTCGTTGGTTATTCAGGTGCTCATTTGGGTTACAAGTGCTTGGATCCTGTTACAGGCCGTATCTATATTGTTCATCATGTTACATTTGATGAATCCTCATTTCCATACAAATATTTATCTTCTATGCCCGCGCCCTCAGTTGTTGCAGCTCCTGTGTCTTCACTTGCTATTCCTCTAGCCATGCTAGAGCCCTTGCCTATTCCACTCCTGCCATAGTCTGCTTCTTCTCATGCTTCCTCTACGCCTTCTTCTTCTGTTTTGGTTTCTGGAGGTCATGCGTCTACTTCACCACCTGTGCCAGCTACCTCTGATCCTCCTCCTGCACAAATGCATCCAATGGTGCTCCGGCCCCATCCGAAGAAAAAGTTTAAAGAAGCTAATGTTGTTACCGTTGTTGTTTCTTCCTCCGATTTAGTGTTTTTTAAACCCACCAGTTTCACTATGGCATCTCAACACGCTGTCTGGAGGGAGGCTATGACTACTGAAATTGCTGCACTTCATAGAAATCAGACATGGACTTTGGTCCCTGCTCCTACCGATGTTAATATTATTGGAAATAAATGGGTTTACAAGATCAAGAGGAAGCCTGATGGGTCTGTGGATAGATATAAAGCCCGTTTCGTGGCAAAGGGCTTCTCCCAGGAATATGTTGTTGATTACACCAAGATGTTTAGTTCGGTTGTTAAACCTCAAACCATACGCAGTGTTCTTTCACTTGCTGTCACCAGATCATTGTCTCTCAGGTAACTTGACATTAGCAATGCCTTTCTTAAAGGTTATCTTGATGAGGATGTCTATATGCGCCAACCTCAAGGTTTTGTGCAGCAAGGATCATCCTGCCTATGTCTATAAACTTGCTAAAGCCCTTTATGGTCTCAAACAAGCTCCGAAGGCTTAGTTTCATCATTTGTCTCAATTCCTTCTTCAACTTGGTTTCAAAGGTTCAAAGGTTCAAAGGTCGTCACCTGATCTATGTTCTCGTTTATGTGGATGATATCATTATTACCGATTTCGACTCTTGCTTTATTGATTCCATTGTGCCGTCATTGGGTACATAATTTGCTCTCAGGGATCTTGGTACCTTGACTTATATTTTGGGCATTGAAGTTGCTCACACTTCCACTAGCTTGCATTTATCTCAGATTAAGTACCCATGTGACTTGTTGCATAAGAACAATATGCACTCCTGTAAGTCTCTATCAACGCCTCTTTCAATGAAGCCTCTTTTCACTCAGGCTGTTGATGTTCCACTATACAATGCTACTCAATATCGTAGCACTGTAGGTGCCTTGCAATATGCCACCATTACCAGGCCTGATCTTCCTCATGTTGTCAACAAGTTGTGTTAGTTTATGAGCTCTCCTACAGATGTTCATTGGTAAGCAGTCAAATGAGTTTTGAGGTATAATCAAGGGACCCTCACTTCTGGTTTACACATCACCAAAACCTCAGATGACACTCTTGAAACTTTCTCGAATGCTGATTGGGCTAGTTGTCCTGACGATAGGAAGAGCACTAGTGGTTTTGTTATTTATCTTGGTAAGAATTTGGTTAGCTGGTCTTCTAGAAATCAACACACTATCACACTATCCTTAACAGATTCAGAATGTCGAGCTCTTGCTAATGCCATTGCTAAGCTTGTTTGGTTAAAGTCTTTGCTTTTAGAACTTGGTGTTTGTTTATATAGCCCACCAATCCTTTGGTGTGACAATTTGGGGGCGACTTTTCTGTCCGGCAATTCTGTTTTCCATGCTTGAACGAAGCATATCGAAATCGATTTTCATTTTGTCTGAGATCTTGTTGCTAAGCGTCAATTGCAGCATCTCCAACTGATGACCAGATTGCTGATGTGCTCACTAAGCCTTTGTCCACTGCTCGCTTTCAATTCTTGTGTGATAAGCTTCGTCTGGCGCCACGAGATGTTGCCCTTGAGGGGGGAAGTTAGTATACTCCTACAATTTAGGAGATTTTGATAACTATAGCTACTGGTATATTGTTGTAACAGATAAATAAGATAGCAACAAATGTTAACAGAAAGATAGGATAAGTTTCTTGATTCATAACTTCTTGACTATGTCTCTCATTATTGTACTATATATATGTGTGTATTTGCATTGTCCGAATTAAATACAACTTAGCTTTCTCTTGATTATCTATTTCAACTTATCCAAACGTCCAAAATGTCTATCATCTTTGTTATTATTTTTTAATGCACCTAAATGGTCATTTGTTTTTCTTATACATACAGCTTGTCCATCTTGTTTAAGAACACACACATATTCACATCAAAGCTTTTCAAACACAGCTCATTTCTATTTGTTCATTTTGGACTCATCAAACACCTCTTTTCTTTCATTCTTTGTTTTTCCTTGCTTTCAGAGACAATTCTTACTTCACCTTTTAGAGTGTATCGAAGCTAGTGGAAAAGGCGTTAACCCTGAGGTTGGATCACGTTATCCTGCTGCATCATAAAGGGAGAATTTCTAATTTAAAGTAGTGATTTTTACGATGATGTCTTGTATTTGAGATAAGTCATTCTGATCTAATTATAAATGTTATCTTGATAACAACAACGATCAAAATGAGTGGTACATATGCCGTTTACTTCCAGTCGTCTGCTGAGATACCTAACAATCAACTTGCTTCCAAACTACTCACTTTCACATAGTTCACAAGTTCCTGTCTTTAAACATCTCCGACTATTCCATCTGATTGTCAAAACTGTTGGTCTTAATAAGGCAGCTTTCAAACTAAACAAAGTTATACATACAAAGGAGGAGGAGGAAGATGGGAGGACGAGAACTGGTGTGCGTGACAGGCGCTGGAGGCTACCTGGCGTCATGGTTAGTTAAGTTTCTGCTTGAAAAACGTTATGTGGTACATGGGACCATCAGAGACCCATGTAAGCTTGGTATTCTTTCGAGATTTTTTTTATAGATTAATCTCTTCTTAGTTCTTAAAGTCGCAGACCATTTTGATTTCAGGTGACGATAAGAACTCTCACTTGAAGGCGTTGGAATATGCTTCGGAGAACCTGCATCTCTACAAGGCTGACATACTGGACTATGAAGGTCTTTATGCTGCCATCGAAGGGTGCAATGGAGTTTTTCATGTTGCAACTCCAGTGTCTGCGCCTGTCGCTAATCCGGAGGCAAGTTTTGGGCCATTTATTTCCAGACTTCTTTCCTGTAAGGTTTCCCTTTGTCTGATAATTGTATTGAACTCATTCTGGCATCTACTGTATCTTAGGTGGAAATAGTGGACCCAGCTGTAGTTGGAACACGAAATGTGTTGAATGCGTGTGTGAAGGCAAAGGTGAAGAAAGTTGTGGTGGTGTCGTCTGTTGCTGCAATCATTCGGAATCCAAATTGGTCCAAGGATCATGTCCTGGACGAGGAATGTTGGTCTAGTTTCGACAGTTCCAAGCCTAGGACGGTATAGACAAAATATCTACTCTTCTCCAAGTTTAGTAAAATTCCTGGTTTTTCTAATCAAGTATTTTTTGTTCTTGTACGAGCACCAGGGATGGGATTGGTATGACGTCTCGAAAACTTTAGCAGAGCAAGAAGCTTTGGGATATGCAGATAGAAATGAGCTGAACCTTGTAACTGTTTGCCCATCACTAATCATGGGTCCAATGCTGCAACCTAAAATTAACAGTTCTAGCAATTTCCTTCTCCTTTTGTTTGGAAAGGTTATGCCTCCATCTTGATTCATCACTTTCTTTGTTTTATTAAAAGTTCTAGTACTGAGGTTTTCTTTTGATGACGATTCTTCTTCTTCTGCTGCTGCTGCTGATGATGATGATGAGCAGATGGATAATGAAAAAATAGATTTTGGAAGTATGGGTCTTGTCGATGTGCGTGATGCAGCAGAATCTCTTTTGCTGGTATATGAGAAGGCTGACGCAAGAGGAAGATACATTTGCAACTCCTATGACCTCAGAGTTGAGGATGTGGTGGAGAAAATGAGGAAACTGTATCCTAATTACAACTACCCCAAAAGGTATACAATATGGAACATATATGTATTACAGTTTGAGCTAGAGG
>JANSVA010000002.1:54859-83625 GCA_025504915.1 Erythroxylum reticulatum
TGTTGCTGCAATCATTCGGAATCCAAATTGGTCCAAGGATCATGTCCTGGACGAGGAATGTTGGTCTAGTTTCGACAATTTCAAGCCTAGGACGGTATGGACAAAATATCTACTGTTCTCCAAGTTTAGTAAAATTCCTGGTTTTTCTAATCAAGCATTTTTTGTTCTTGTACAAGCACCAGGGATGGGATTGGTATGACGTCTCGAAAACTTTAGCAGAGCAAGAGGCTTTGGGATATGCAGATAGAAATGAGCTGAACCTTGTAACTGTTTGCCCATCGCTAATCGTGGGTCCAATGCTGCAACCTAAAATTAACAGTTCTAGCAATTTCCTCCTCCTTCTGTTTGGAAAGGTTACGCCTCCATCTTGATTCATCACTTTCTTTGTTTTATTAAAAGTTCTAGTACTGATGTTTTCTTCTGATGATTCTTTGATAGAGCTAGAAGGCCATTAGTATATAGTAGGCGTAAGAAGATGTTGGAGAATCCTAGCACGTGAGTTAGTTATAAATAAGTGGCAGGTGCCACCTAATAATTGGGATAGGATGGGATATAAAAGGAGGGGAATGACATGTAAGGGGATATGCCTGCACTGAGAGTATTGTCAGGGAGGTACAAACCCTTGTATAAACTGATCCTTATTTCAGTTGTAATAGCATATTATTACAGAATATCAATATACAATATTGAATCGATAAGATTATTTTGATCTATCTGATTCATTTATTCTCGAAATACAGTCATACTTTGGTGAGTTCTATCAATTGGTGTCAGAGCACGATCTTGGTGCCACTAGATTGAATTCGTTTTGGTAGTAGATGGTAGTGACTAGAAGGATGGAGAAACTAGACTTGATAGAGAGGAGTGTAGCGAATCTAGCTGAAATGTTAGAGAGAAATGATGAGAAAACTCGCCGGCTGGAAGAAGCATTGTTGGAAATGATGCAACACATCAAAGGAAAAAGAGCAGAGACATCCAAAGGAAAATCGTTAGTGGAGACTGCTGAGGATACCAAAAGAAATGGAGTGGGTGAGTTGGTAGAAACAAGGCAAGGTAGTAATACTAAAACTGAGGGGGTTAGGCGGTTTGAAGCGAGAGAGGAAGGGAGAGCTTATGAGGAGAGGGGAAGAAGGTTAGAGATTCCGATTTTCTGTGGAGAGGATGCGTATGAGTGGTTGAATAGAATAGAAAGATATTTTTAGCATAATGGAATTGTCGAGAGGGATAAGAGGGACATAGTGGTAGTGGCGATGGATGGTAAGGTGTTGGTGTGGTTCAATTGGTGGGAGGCGCGAAATGCAGAAGCCGATTGGAGAGAGTTTAAATCAGCAATGTTTAAGCGTTTTCAACCAACGTTAGCTAAGAACCCATATGAACTTTTGTTTCGATTGCAACAATCTTCGACGGTGATGGAATACAGTGAAAACTTTGAGTTGCTAACAGGGCCACTGCGACATATTGATGAAGAAATTCTCACTGGGTTGTTTTTGAATGGATTAAAAATAGAAATTAGGGCTGAACTCAAGCTGTACTAGGCTGGGTCTTTAAGTGAGGTGATGGACATGGCACTACTAGTGGAGGAGAGGATTTTAATCGTGAAGCATGGCAGTGCAAGTCCCATGCAAAAACAGATCTTCCACAAACTTGCTCAGTTCAACCGATCCACCACAGTGGAATTTCGACCCAGACCTCCAGCGGTCATGGAAACGAAGGGGAGTTCAGCAGCTCCAAACCCTACCCCACCCCCGAGAGAAGGGATAGGAGGGGCTCGACGACGCAACTTTCGACAACTGCTACCCGAAATGCTTAAGGAGAGATATGAGAAGGGTTTGTGTTTTTATTACGATGAAAGATTCAGTCCCAGTCATGTTTGTAAAAACAAACATTTCCGAGTCTACATCATGGAGGAAGAAGGCGAGAGTGAACTACTAGAGGAAGTATTCTTGGATGCCGAAGGTGATGACAACGAAGGTAAACAATTACAATTGAATATGATGAGTGTAATGGGATTGACGACAAAGAGGTCATTCAAAGTCTAGGGAAATTTGAAGGGAAGATATGTGGTTATCTTAGTGGATTGTGAGGCCTCTAATAATTTTATCTTTAAACCTTAGTGGAGCAGCTGTCCCTGTTATGGACGATCAATCACAATAATCAAAGAACAGTGCGGAAAATAAAATGAACACACAGATTTACGTGGTTCACCAAAATATAGCTACGTCCATGGGCAGCAAGGGTTTTTATTCACTGTGAATTGTTTTCAATGACATGATCATTAGGAGAATACAACGTATTTATACGCTCAGGAGAATACAATAATCATAATGTGGGCCTGGTGTAAAGCCCAGTATATTTTATCAGGCTTTATATCTCAACAATTCTCCTACTTGAAGACTGATCTAGTCAACCCAACCATCTTCATTCTCCATGCCAATGTATCCAACAAACTCACCTAGCCGCAACATCTCCCACGCTATGGTAAAAGACCAACTGAGGCCTTGCACAACCCTAGTTTCTCAGCATCTACACCTTTAGTCAACATGTTTGCCTGGTTCTTAGCACCATCATTCTTCTTCAAACACATCTCACCTTCTTCCACCAAACTGCGAGTGAAGTGGTACCTGCGCCGGATGTGCTTAGTTCTAAAATGATAAATTGGATTCTTCACCAGCTATATGACATTCTGACTATCAGTGAAGAGAACCTTGTCATACTGTTTCTTGCCAACTCTTCCAAGTAATCAGTCAACCATATCATCTCCTTACCAGCTTCAGCTATTGCAACATATTCAGCCTCTGTAGAAGACATA
Source organism: Erythroxylum reticulatum (assembly GCA_025504915.1). Taxonomy (NCBI): domain Eukaryota; kingdom Viridiplantae; phylum Streptophyta; class Magnoliopsida; order Malpighiales; family Erythroxylaceae; genus Erythroxylum; species Erythroxylum reticulatum. The sequence continues at coordinate 57,669 of JANSVA010000002.1, forward strand.
GAGACACACTTCTAGAGTTTAGACATCCAACTCATTACTGTCCCATCTATAATGTAGACATACCCGGATGTACTATTACTTGAATCCACATCTCCATTAAGATCAGCATTAATAAAACCCTCCAGCACTACCTTGCCATTTCCATAACAAAGTGAGGTGCTAACTGTTCCTTTTCGAGTATCTCTAAAGCCACTTCACGGCTTCCCAATGTTCTTTCCCTGGATCTGACATGTATCTGCTCACAACTCCCACTGCATGTGCTATATCAAGCCTAGTGCAGACCATAACATACATCAGACTCCCAACTGTAGAAGCATAAGGCACTTTTTTCATATGTTCATGCTCCTCAGTTGTCTTAGGTGATTGCTCCTTTGACAATTTGAGATGGTTAGCCAAAGGCATGCTCTTGGACTTAGCATCATCAACTTTGAATATGGACAACACCTTCTCAGTGTATTGCTCCTGTGACAAATTTAGAATTCTAGCAGACCGGTCTCGGGAAATTCTCATCCTTAAAATCTGCTTTACTGCACCCAAATCTTTCATCTCAAACTCTGATGACAGTCTCCCTTTAAGATTATTTATCTCCTCCATACTTGAACCTGCAATCAACATATGATCCACATTCATAAGTAAAATAACAAAGGAGTCAGTAAACTTCTTAATGTAATAACACTGATCCTTTTCACTCCCGTGATAACCGTTTCTGAACATGAAGGAGTTAAACTTCTTGTACCACTGTCTTGGAGCCTGCTTCAATCCATACAAACTCCTTTTGAGCTTACACACCATGTGTTCCTTACCAGGAATCTCATATCTCTTAGGTTGCTGCATGTAGATTTCTTCCTCCAGATCTCCATGTAAAAATGTTGTTTTTACATCCATCTGCTCAAGGTGCAAGTTCTCTGCTGCAATAATACTTGACAAAATTATGATTGTAGTTAACTTTACAATAGGAGAGAATATTTCAGTGTAGTCAATAGCTTTTCTTTGTGAATATCCCTTAACCACCAATCGAACCTTGAATCTAACTGTATCATCAGTTTCATTCTTTAGCGTATAGACCCACTTGTTCAACAAAGCTTTCTTCCCTACAAGCAACTCAGTTAACTCCCAAGTATCATTCTTCTCAAGTGACCATATCTCATCGTCCATGGCTTGCTCCCACTTGATCGAATCCTTCACCTGCAAAGCCTCATCAAAGGATTCTGGTTCCCCTCCATTAGTTAACAACAAATAATGCAAGGATGGTGAATAACTTTCTAGTGGCCTGATAACTCTAGTAGATCTCCTCAACATTGGCTCAGGTGTGACTGGTTGTTGTTCTAGTTCTGCAGTAATATTTTCTGGATTTTCTTGCAACTTAACCTCAGCTCCCACTTCTTCTGCATCTTCAGATCGTACCCCAAGCTTGTCCTTATACAGGACATTTTCATCAAATGTCACATCACAGTGTCTTAAGATCTTCCTATTCTTGTCATCCCAAAATCTGTATCTAAACTGATCTGAACCATACCTTATGAAATAGCACTTCAAAGCCTTTGCATCAAGCTTGTCTCTCATCTCTAAATCAATATGAACATAGGCAACACACCCAAAAGTCTGCAAGTGAGTAAGCTTGACCTCCTTACCCGACCAAACCTCTTCTGGCATCTTGAAACCCAAAGGAACTGAAGGGCATCTATTTATCAAGTATGTTGCTATGCTTACTACATTTGCCCAAAACGTTTTTGGCAGCCCAGAATGTAGTCTCATGCTTCTTGCTCGCTCATTCAATGTTTTGTTCATCCTTTCAGCAATCCCATTCTGTCTTGCCTTGCCAAGAACTGTCCTGGTGCACCTGATTCCCTGATCAGCACAGAACTTCTTAAATTTTGTAGAATCATACTCTCCACCATTATCATACCTTAAGCATTTAATCTTCAACCCAGTCTGATTTTCAACTTCAGCTTTCCACCTCTTAAAGGTGATAAATACATCTAACTTATGTTTTAGAAAGTAAACCAATACCTTCCTGCTGAAGTCATTAATGAAGGTGACATAGTATCTTGAACCACCAAGAGAGGAGACTGGAGATGGCCCCCACACGTTTGTGTGTACTAGTTCTAACCGTTCTGCCTTTGGTTCTCTGCTAGCCTTTATGAAACTAACTCGTTTCTGCTTTCCCAAAGCACAACTCTCACAAAAACCCAAATCAACAGATTTCAAACCTTGCAAATATCCCATTGAAGCTAGCATCTTAATCCCCTTCTGACTCATGTGTCCTAGTCTGTTATGCCACAGACTCGAGCTAGATGTATTACCGACTGCAGCAACCATGTTTGAACACCTTGCGGTACTGTATAAAGTTCCAGATTTTGTGCCATGTGCTATCACCATAGCTCCCTTCACAATTTTCCAAGAACTCTCCCTGAACGTTGCCCTGTAACCTGTGCTATCCAATTGACCAATAGAAATCAGATTCTTCTTCAAATCAGGAATATATTTGACATCCTGCAACTTCCATCTACCTCCACCTGAGGTCTATATACACACGTCCCCTTTTCCAGCAATCTCTAAGGCTTTGTTATCAGCAAGATACACCTTCCTGAAATTTCCAGACTTGAAATTATGGAATATCTCTCTGCTCGGAGAAGAGTGGAATGATGCACCGGAATCAAGTATCCAGGAGTCAACCGGGCTGTCCACACTAAGAATTAAGGCGTCACCAATATCTTCCGCAAAACATACAGAATCATCATCTTCATGAGACTTATTGTTCCTCTGACCTTTCTTCTTCTTAGGTGTAGGGTAGTCCTTCTTAAAATGTCCTTTTTCACCACAGTCCCAACAAAAGATCTCGTTTTTGCTTTTAGATTTTTCCCGCCCTTTTGATTTCGATCGACCATGTTTACTATGGCCTCCCTTTGACTTTCTCCTATCCCTTCCTTTGACACTGAGTGTGTTACCAGATGAATCTCTAATTTCCCTTTTGTGAATGCTCTCGCTCAAGACAACATCTCAGACTTCATCAAACTTTAACTTCTCAGACCCACGCGAACTGCTAATTGCGAAAACAACAGTATCCCACGACTCAGGTAGAGAGGACATCAAAATCAGGGGTTGAATCTCATCATCAAAATTAATATCAACAGAACTTAATTGACTGATAATCATATTAAATTCGTTAATATGATCTGCGACAAATCCACTTTCAAACATCTCCAGATTGAACAAACGATGCATCAAATATACCTTATTGATAGCCAACGGTTTTTCGTACATGTTAGACAGCGCCTTCAATACTCCAGCAGTCGTTGTCTCCTTAACGATGTTGAAGGCAACGTTTCTCACCAACGACAAACGAATCAACCCTAGCGCCTGCTGATCTTTCGGATCCCAAACCTCTTGTCTCATGGTTTCTGGCTTCATCCCTGGAGGTTTCTCTGATACAGATAATCTTCCATCTGCATCTTCCAGAAACCAAAATGGTTTCCATCAAATTTCTTAAATTGAACCTTCGCACTTTTCATCTTTTCAGATTGTTGTGATACGAACCAAGCTCTGATACCAGTTTTTATGGACGATCAATCACAATAATCAAAGAACAATGCGGAAAATAAAACCAACACACAGATTTACGTGGTCCACCAAAATATGACTACGTCCACGGGCGGCTAGGGTTTTTATTCACTGTGAATTATTTTCAATGACATGATACACTAAGAGAATATTTATACGCCTAGGAGAATACAATAAACATAACGTGGGCCTGGTGTAAAGCTCAATTTATTTTATCAGGCTCCATATCTCAACAGTCCCTACACGTGTTAGAGACCCTAGAATTCTTAGTACAAGTGGGAGATGGGTATAAAATAAGAGGAAAAGGTGTTTGTAAACACTTACAAGTGGAGACGCAAGTACAAGTGGAGATGTAATGGGTATTTATTAAAGGGGACTTCTTTCTGTTTAAATTAGGAGGAGTGGATGTGTTTTTGGGACTGGATTGGTTAGAAGGACTGGGTGACATCCAAGCCAATTTCAAGGAGATGACGTTAAAGTGGATGGAAGGAAATAAACAATTCAGCTTGAGGGGAGATCCAGCCTTGATGAAGTCAGTGGCAACATTACAGTCACTTTATAAAGCTGTGAAAGAAGGAGACGAAGGTTACCATATCAGTATAACAAGAACAGACCCGCATGAACCCACCATGGAAGGCGCAACTGAACTCAAAGAGTTATTAGCTGAATTTACGAATGTTTTATCACCCCCCACAGGGTTACCTCCCTATAGGAGCCACGACCACACCATCACATTAAAACCAGGAGCAGAAATACCAGCAATAAGGCCCTATAGATATCCCTATTATTAGAAGAATGAAATAGAAAAGATAGTGGGGGAATTACTTGCTGCAGGAGTCATTAAACCCAGCGTAAGTCCCTTTTCCAGCCCAGTGATTTTAGTGAAGAAAAAAGATGGAGGATGGAGATTTTGTGTGGATTTTAGGGCGTTAAACAAGGCGACTGTAGCGGATAAATTTCCAATACCCACAATTGATGAGTTATTGGACGAATTGGGAGGAGCCAAGGTGTTTTCGAAGCTGGACCTTAAGAGTGGCTACCACCAAATTAGAGTCTGAGAAGAGGACGCCCACAAAACGACCTTCTGAACACACGAAGGTCATTACAAATGGCTAGTGATGCCTTTCGGGTTATCCAATGCACCCTCCACTTTCCAATCATTGATGAATGAGGTATTCCGTTCCCACCTACGCAAGTCCGTTCTAGTTTTTTTATGATATTCTTATATACAGTCTGGATTTTGAGCAACATTTGACAAATGTAAAGGTTGTCTTGTTGATCCTCTAGAGTCATAATTCGTATGTCAATGAGAAGAAGTGCGAATTTGGCAAAGAGTAATTAAAATACTTAGGGCATGTAATCTCGGGATAAGGTGTAAAAGCTGATCCTTCTAAAATTGAAGAGGATGGGAATTGGCCAATACCAGTACCGAAGGATGTGAAAGCTGTCTGAAGGTTTTTGGGGTTCACGAGATACTACCGATGATTTGTTCAGGACTATGGCAAGATCGCCAAACCTCTCATACAACTACTTAAGAAAGAAGGGTATCAGTGGGATGTGGAGACTCAACAAGCTTTTGAATCCCTTAAGTCGATAATGGTAAACCTCCCTACTCTAGCTATCTCTGATTTTTCTAAACCGTGTATTATAGAGACTGATGCTTCCGGGAAGGGATTAGAGGCAGTACTCATGCAAAAAGGGAGACCTGTAGCTTATCTCAACTGGGCATTACCTCTGCAAGCACTGTCCAAGTTAGTTTATGAAAATGAGTTAATGGCAATATTAATGGCGGTTCAAAAATGGAGACACTACCTATTAGGGAGACATTTCATCATCCGAACTGACCAAAGAAACTTGAAATATTTGACAGATCATAGGTTGTTGGGGAACAGCAACAAAAGTGGACAGCAAAGCTGTTAGGGTATGATTTGAGGTGCAGTACAAACCGGGAAAGGAGAACCAAGCAGCTGATGCTTTATCGCATAAAATGGAATGTATTGCTATATCAACAGTGAAAATGGTGGACTCGGATGACTTGGAGGAAGAAATTCGGGCTGATTTGAAACTGAACACCATTAGGCAAGATTTGTTAAGTGGGAGCAAAGAACATCAGGGACTTTTGGTTAAGGGAGGCAGATTGTATTATAAAAAGAGGCTGGTTTTGCCAAAAACATCTAGTCAAATACCAACTATTTTGAAGGAGCTACATGATCCACCCATGGGGGGTCATTCGGGGTTCCTACGCACTTATAAACGAGTGTTGGGACTGGTTTTCTAGGAAGAAATGAAGAATGACATTAAAAAGTACATGGAGGCTTGTGAAGTGTGTCAACGAAACAAGTACCAAGCATTATCCCCTGCTGGTCTACTACAACCTTTCCCCATTTCCTCACAAGTGTGGGAGGATATATCTATGGATTTCATTGGAGGTCTACCAAAGAGTAAGGGAATGGACACTATCATGGCAGTAATGGATAGGCTAACAAAATATGCTCATTTTTTGCCACTAGCCCATCCCTTTTCTGCTACCGACGTTGCTGTCATCTTTGTTAGAGAAATAGTGAAGCTACATGGATTCCCTGCCTCAATAGTATCTGACTAAGATAAGGTATTTATGAGCAGATTTTGGTCCGAATTATTAAAGCAAGCAAGCACACAGCTGAAGTTTAGCTCAGCTTATCACCTCCAAACCGACGGACAAACGGAGGTCACCAATAGATGCTTGGAAACATATCTTCGTTGTTTCACCTTAAGCAAGCCGAAGCAATGGACTAAATGGTTATGTTGGGCCGAATTCTGGTTTAACACTAACTATAATAGTTCTACAAAAATTTCTCCATTTTTTGCGTTATATGGTAGATCCCCACCTACCTTGCTTGGTTCTGCAAGAGAGTTGTCAGCAGTGGAAGAAGTGGACAAACTTCTTAAGGAAAGGAATGGAGTCATTACTGAATTGAGGGACAATCTATTAAAAACTCAGAATCGGATGAAAACCTAGGCCGATAAGAAACCAAGAGAAGTAGAGTACATGGTTGGAGAACGTGTACTTAAAGATCCAACCATACAAACTTCGGTCCTTAGCAAGGAAGCTGAATGAGAAACTAAGCCCCCGATACTATGGACCCTTGTTTATCGTTGAAAAGATTGGTGTACTGGCTTATAGACTAGAATTACCTGCATATAGTAGAGTTCACTCGATTTTCCATGTGTCATCGCTCAAGAGGGTTGCTCCTAATCCTGTGCAGATACAACCATTACCTAAGCAATTAACAAATGAGTAGGAGCTGGATTTACAACCAGAAATGGTATTGGAGATACGAAAGGATGATAATGAGAACGAGGAGGTATTGATTCAGTGGCAAGATCTACCTATATTTGATAATTCATTAGAATCATATGCTACAATTGTAGAGCACTTTCCGCCATTTCATCTTGAGGATAAGGTGCGAGCTTTGGAGGGGAGTATTGATAGGGCTAGAAGGCCATTAGTATACAATAGGCGTAAGAAGAGGTTGGAGAATCCTAGCACGAGAGTTAGTTACAAATAATTGATAAGTGCCACATAATAATTGGGATAGGATGGGATATAAAAGGAGAGGAATGACATGTAAGGGAATATACGAGAATTCTGCACTGAGAGTATTGTTAGGGAAGTACAACCTTTTATATAGGCTGATCCTTATTTCAATTGTAATAGCATATCAATATACAATACTGAATCGATGAGATTATTTTGATCCATCTTATTCATTTATTCTCAAAATACAGTCAAACTTGGGTGAGTTCTATCATTCTTCTTCTGCTGCTGCTGCTAATGATGATGAGCAGATGGATAATAAAAAAATAGACTTCGGAAGTATTGGTCTTGTCGATGTGCGTGATGCAGCAGAATCTCTTTTACTGGTGTATGAGAAGGCTGACGCAAGAGGAAGATACATATGCAACTCCTACGACGTCAGAGTGGAGGATGTGGTGGAGAAAATGAAGAAACTGTATCCTAATTACAACTACCCCAAAAGGTATACAATATGGAACATATATGTATTACAGTTTGAGCTAGAGGAGTTTGTGTCCATGTCAGTTGATCTTCAAAGTCTTCCTGACCGATTCCTTTCTTGTTCTTTAATGAAAATGAATCGCAACAAAGCGTTTTGTTGATTCCTCTTCTCCATGAATACCTCTCAGTTACAATGAGGACATAGCGTGGCCAAAGATAAGTTCAGAGAAGTTGCAAGCATTGGGATGGACTTACAGGACGCTAGAGGAAACGATCATCGATTCTTTCAACAACTATGTGGACAGAGGGGAGTTGACAAAGAAGTAGCAAACATGTGGTTCCGCATGTTCCAAGGATCGTATGTATCATGTCTTCGACTTATTGGTCACAACTACGTTTCACTTGTTTCAGGCTGCTAAATTATTGATGTAATAAAATGCTGTTTGCATCAAATTATTGTTACATAATAATACAATTTGCATCTACTATCTATCTAATCATCCCCTGGTGAAGATTCTTTGGATGATTAGGAGAGAACAGAAGGACCTCGTCAATCATTAAATGATGTTTTCAACCTTTTCTTTAATAACATTAACAAGTCATTGCCTACAATTTTCTACCACTTGTTGAGGCTGGTTGAAGAAAAGAAAAGTTAAGATGAGCTGATATATTAACCTTCAAGAAACTCGAAATAGATTTTAAGCTGATGCAGAGGAATCATGGTAGTGAAGTGTCTACTTTCAAGGGTACATGGAACCGCAAGAGACCCAAGTAAATTTCAGATCTTTTCTGACATTATCAGAGACCAATTAGTTGCAGATTGCCATAGGTCCGTAAAAATGGAAGCTGTACTCTAGTTTGGCATCAAGATTCATTATTCTCTTTTAGTAGTTCTTTTCCTAGCAAGTACTTTGACAAAGAATGCACATCTCACGAGATTGGATGATGCTAGAGAGAATCTGAAATTCTTCAAGGTGGATCTGTTGGACTTTGAAGGTGGATGTTGCTGCAGTACTTCAGCTTAGAGGTTCAGGATATTCCAGGGCAAGATGTTAACTCTATATAATACATATCTGTATCTAGAGTTGCTGTAAAATCTACAGTTCGGTGATGTAATCGAATTCCCGATTGTAACATTGTGAAAACAGAATTGGATGCAAATTCTGTTGGGTTTGTTTCAGAAGGCAGGTTGGTTGGCGTTTTCCGGAAGTATAAAAGATTAAAGACTGGAAATTTTCTGAAACTCTTGAACATTCAGGACCTAGAGGAGATGCGTCTTCCAGAGACAAAACAAGGAAACATCAATGGTCATCATCGTCCATAATAATCGGATGTAGTTTCTCTGGGTTTCGTAATCTTTGACGCTTCCAGTCCACACCACAAACACTTGGAGAGAGAGAAGCTATGGTCCCTGTCCAAACCAGGTGGATTGGACCCCAATCAGAATTGCATATGTCTACAGCAGAAGAAGAAGAGGCAGTTCGGCATGAAAACTACACCTCAGACGTTCCACAAATAAACCATAGGAAATGATTTGAATGGATATTATGTGTAACGTATGTCCTTATTTTAATCAATGGAAAAGAAAGAACGATGCATCGTTGATCATCCATTTGTTGTTGGGGCAGAGGGTCCCTTTCTTGACTTTAGTTAAGTCCAGCTCCCTTCAGCTTTATCCAATTCCCACAGCTCAGCTCTGTAATTCATAATTATCACAACAAACTCTTTTAAGTTAAAAGGTGTTGGAAGCTAAGGCCGTGTCTTGTCTGTCTGCTGCATATAGAAAACAGAATTTATCTTTGTTTATGAGATTATTATTATCTTAGAAACCCAACTAATTGGCTGTCAACAGAAATGGCAAGTGGATAAACGAATGACACAATCCATACATCACTATACTCATTAAACAAAAGAAGAAACTTCATGGCTAAGATACACTTACCAGATTTAAGAAATAGCAGAATAGGGACAAACAGTGTCTGAGGTACAAGGTGAAGAGGAAGGGAGGGAGCTCCCGAGTAACAACAATGGTGATTAGATAAAAAGGTTAAGACAAATACTGGGGAAGTAGGACCCATTTCAACGCTGCTCCTCTCCAACTTTTGCCCTCTCTCTCTCTCTCATCATTACCCTTTCTCTTTCCTCCTCCTCCTCCTCCTCCTCCTCCTCCGTCTTCTTCTTCTTCTGCTGTGTAGTGTGTATAGAACCATCGCAAGTAAAGTAACATCATTACCCTGAACAAAAGAAAAAGGATTTCTTTGGGATCTTAGAACTGTTAATACAGTTATTACTTCTACCACTAGTGTATAGTAAGATTTATCATATCATAGCCTCTTCTTCCCAAAACCCAACCAAAGATTCTTTCTTTTCTTTTAACATTTGCAAATTGATGTGCATATATAAATATATAGATAAAAGCAAAGCCTAGTCTTGATCAACTTTTCCCGTACAAACCCAAGCCCACATCAAGCACTTTCTCTCTAACCTTCCATCTGATACCACCACCGACCTTCCTCTCTTCTTGGCCCATCCCACCTCAATTCTAGGGTTTTTCTATTTTCCCTTTTATTTTCTTTCTTTCGTCGCCTTTATGCGATTCTTCTTAGCCTATTGAATCCACCATCTTTCTTCTTTTTTCGATCTTTTCCTTTCTCCCTCTAAATTTAGCGTCTATACTTCTTGTTGATCCTATTTAAGTTCCTTGGATTCTCCAAGTATATTTTGTTAAAAGACTAGGGTTTTTCTGGGGTTTTTGTTTTCCAATGATGTGGCGGAGTATTTATTGGATCGACTTTAGGATCACTTAGTTCAGTCCAATTTGATCTCCTACTGGAATCTTCTTCCTTCTTTTTCATGTGAATTCGAATTTGGGATTTGAATAAAGCTTCCGCTTTTCTTTTGTCTCTATCGTGTTTTTTTTTGGGTTTTTTTTTGTTTTCGTTTTCATTTGAACGACATGGCTTATCAAAGGATTCCGGGTCCCGGCTCGGGATCGAGTTCAAGTTCAGGGTTTCAGTACTTGAATTCACCATTTGGAGATACAACCTACACAAAGGTCTTTGTTGGGGGACTCGCTTGGGAGACTCAGAGCGAAACCATGCGCCGTTATTTCGAGCAGTTCGGAGAGATTCTTGAGGCCGTCGTCATCACCGATAAGAATACTGGTCGATCAAAAGGCTATGGTTTTGTGAGTATTTCTTGTCTTTTCCTTATAGGGTTATATGATCTTCCGTTTTCATACATATATTCGATTCTAAAGCTGAAGCCCATGTGTTTTGATGATTATACTTGAGTAACAACAAGTTATTTGTCTGTTAATCATACGTTGTTGATTTGGTTGGCGTACATGCTAGTTGTGCTTTGCTGCCAAGTGGTGATCTTGATTTGTAGTAGAATGAATTCTTTTTGGCTTGTATTCTTGTGGAGGGTGTAGGTGACTTTCCGGGAACCAGAAGCTGCTAGGAGGGCATGTGCTGATCCTACTCCAATTATTGATGGTAGACGGGCAAATTGTAATTTGGCTTCTCTTGGGCGACCTCAGCCACCACTGCCATATGGTATTCTGTAGCATTTGTGTTTTATGAGATGAACCAATAACATTTATTCATTATGTTCACCATTTCTTTTTGGCTCAAAACTCCTCCATGATTTTCTATATTAATGGATGTTTGTCTGCCATGGATTGGAGAAACATTTGTCTGAAAGAACCAGCATTTGATACGGACACTCTTTTGTTCTCCTGTCCTTATAATCCAGTGATCCAATCTTCTTCCAGCTACTTTTACAAGTCCTGTCCCAACATAATCCTTTTCTTTTTCAAGCTTTTTTTAAATGTATTTTGATTGTTTTCATGTTTAATCCCTTGTAATTCCATTTTTCTCTTCTAGGGCGTATACGTGCAGCCACACCGTACATAACAGGTGTGCAAGCAGCCCGGGGGACTTACGTTGGAAATTTTAGCTACCAGCAACCACTTCCTTACGGCTACCAACAGGGACTGCTGTATCATCCATATGGGTGAGTTGCTAATTGCATGGCTTAAAGAATATAATAAATATAATGTTCCACAAAATAAATTGTTCTCTTCAATTGCATAATTGGTGTTGCTTGCCCGCCTCTTTCTATCCTCCTCTGTCTGTTTTCTCAATCTTTTACATCTGACTGTTTGTTTCTTAGTGCTTCACTGAACCCTTAGACTATAAATTCTTCATTTAGATATTCGATTTGTAAAATTTAGGTTCAATTCCACAGAGTTCGATGCAGACCAACACCTTGTAGTCAACTGGGGTAGTTTTGGTATCTCTCCCTACATTCTCTTGCATTTTGCCATTTGAACTGAGAATTGATTTTGCAGGCTAGTTCAAGTGGGTACATGTCCTTTGCAACTACCTTTTTCTTTTCACTTCTGTTTTCCTTGAACATGTTTTTTTTACCTAAACCAGTCACCTCATCCATCAACAATCTATTAGTTTCCCTACAAATGGATAGCCAGTTTCCTAGAATTCGGGGTTCATTTTGTTGAAAATCAAGTGATATGACATGGTGCGATTGATAATTGCAGGAATTCAAAAACTGGTAGTTGCAGAGGATATGTGCCCCAGCTCAATGTTTAATGACAAAGGCAAGACCACAATTGTGGTTATATAAAGGAGGGGGAGAGTTAGGGGAGTTCTCTCATGACTCTTGGTTAGGGTTTATGGGTCATTGCATATAATGTCTTAAAATGCATAAGATGAGTCAGTTAGAAGATAGGTTACTCATCTATGTTCTTAATAAATGTGCCTTATAGCTACTATTTTATTCCAATGTGAAAATTTCTGACATATCATGATTGCTTGCTAGATTTTATTGTAGTTATAAATTAATTTTGTTATGTTTTCCCCGTCAAAATGCAGCTATACAACTTATGCACCAGAATATGTCTATCCACAGGTGAAATGCCATGGCTATTTAAAATGTTCTATTAGGGGGATGATACTGATCTGGAATAACTGATTTGCTTTTATTATCATTATATTCTATGTTAGGGTGTCTACACTCCTTATACAGGCCAACAATACCTTCAAATATATGGAGTACCTGGTGCAGTTAATACAGCAGTTTATCCTTATGGACAGATAGGTCAAAACCTTCCTGGAGGTCATGGTTATACAACAGTCCAAGGATATGCGCTTCCAGCACATCAGATTGTGCAGTTTGGTGGAAGTGTTAATGCTATGACATCTTCACCCATGCCTACAATTCAAGCACCATATCCTACAGGTAGACGTTTTTGGTTATGAATGCAGTTGCTTTCAAAGTTCAGAGGTGTTCGAACATAGATTAATTTTATAGCTTGTTTGGGAATGGTGCTATCTTTGGCATCATGGATTCATGAGTTTATTCTTGTCGTAAACATTGTTACAAAAGAAAGTTATTCACAGATTCTAGTTTTCCTTGTTGAGGGTCAGAATATGAAACTGTTGTATCAATAAAATTGTCAATATATTGTGTTGCATATGGACCTGATTGAAAAGTGTATTAACGTTTTAGGTATGGCCTCACCTGTCCCAGCACAACCACAATTTGTTGTTCCTGCTCCTCCTCAGTATATGCAAGGTGGCAGTTCTGACCAAACAGTTGGGTGAGGGGTTGATCAAGGTCAGTAAATTGGATGCATTTTTGTTGCATAATGATATGTTTCAAGACCTTTTCTACTGGCTCTGCAATAGAGGGATAGTTTGTTGCTTTCTATCTCAGGTATCCTTAAGACTGCAGCAGGACTAAGAGCAGCGAAACTGCTACTTGAGTGGCGGGCTTCGGATCTAGCCTTGCAAACTATTTAATTTGCATTCTAGAGGTAAAAACTTTAATTTTTTAAATTTAGAGAATTAGTAATGAGATGGATGAGTGGTTATTTCATTTTATTGCTTTCACTTCTTACCCCCGAGTTACCTTTAATTCCCCTTTCTGACCTTATTATTAGCTGTGAAACTATTGAAGGGGAATCCCAACTGGATGATTAAAATCTTACTGGAATTGGACAAAAGTTGATGAGTCCGTTAACCTGGTTTATATTATTTTCAATCTTGAGACAAGTTCTATTGGATGGAGATACTTTATGCTTTTACTAACTTAATGAATTGCTGTGCACAGGTCGTACAGAGTCATGCTCACCAGAGAAGTCAGATGTCTGAGTTGCTCCATGTGTGGAGAAGGGATTTGGGGAGAAACAGGCATTTCTTCCTATTTATACATAGTGTATTTATGGACCTTCATCATATGCTGCCAGAAGCTCAGAGGATGAGTAGCAGGCAGTGATGCATTTGGGTGGATGCTTGAATTGGGTTTTCAGGCAAACACTCTTGTTAGGATAAAAGAACGTTTGTGTAAAAAAGGTCAAAAACACAGGTAGAATCAACATATGATTCTTTGTTAGAGTCTACTCTCCCCTCCAGCATTTGGAGGGTGTATAGTGAGTTAAAATCTCTGGTGTCAGATGTTGGTGTCCTGTTCTGCATTTGTATTTAAAACATCACACTCAGGGTTTGTGCATATTTAGTTTTAGGGGTTCCTCCGTTAGGACTATTTATTCACTCTTTCTTTATGTTCATTTATCCTCTATTTATACACTTCCTTTTGTCATTTCCATCTTGGCTATGGGAGGTTTGTGAAAACTTGGGCTACACTATGGAGGGTAGTCCTTAATTGCAAAGTTCCAAATCAACCTTTTGCCCAGATCCTAAAGTCATCTTTGTCTTCTTCCCCAAATTTGGTTGTCCTAATGTATGAAAAGACAGGCCAGGAAAGCTTCACAAGAGTGCCTGGAAAGACAGATTTTTGTAGGCTCGAGTGAGCCTGAAGAGCCCAGTTTTGCCTCCCTTTTTTTCAAGGGATCAAAATCAACAGTTGATCGACTAGAATGACTGATTTTTGATCTAGGAATCATCATTTACAATCCCTTCGAAGACTAGTGAGGAATCACCGAAAGCACCAAGTACACCACGTAACGATGTCAAACTGATCAACTATTTGGACTAATAACCACCCCTGAAGCTTTCATCATTTAACAATATGATACAAGATCAAATCTTTAGTAATATCCTGGAGATTTTCGGGACATCTATTAAACATTAACTAAAGGGCAAACTGTATCGGGCTTTTTGTATTTTACCCGTTGCTTCAGTTGCTTCAAGACGGCCATTAAACATTACATTGACTAATACCAAGAAACTAACAAAAAGCATACAGAATAAGGTTCGACAGTAAGGAAGAGAGGAGGGCTTAACAAATCAATCAACTAAACAATTTGCACGCCACAATCATCAAGCTTCCAACAAAAAGCAGTTTAGAACAAATCTGTCAACATTTACTTACAATCCCATGCTTTTAGAATTATCGCCGAAACTTGCATTGGGGTAACTTCAGGTCTAGCCTCCATTGTGCAAGAGGGCGTTTCAAAGGCAGAAGAAAAGCACGAGTGAAAGGCATTCCACATTTATAGTTACATAGAGAACAAACAAAAGGCTTCAAATCAGTGGCTAGCTTGGTCTTTTCGAAAACAATAAAGTGGAGACTAGGGGCAGGAAGTGTCTTTGTCATGCATATTTTAACTCACTTTTTGGATCTCAAACTGCTAACTTTGGATCTACTGTTCCGGTCACATTGCCTTCTCCTGTTAAAATGTGGTCGGGATCCTGCATACAAGTGTGAAGGTATTTGTATTTAATAAGATCTGGAAAGAACCCAGAAATGGCAACAGGGAAAAGCTAGAGTAAGTACACATATACCTCCATTCCCCATTTGATATAATCAGGGGATTCACAGGCTTTATATTCATCAACTAAACTCTCAATTATGTCTCTTGATTCGTCGAACTCAGAAAGATCATTATCCTGAATACAGTTCATAAGTCAGATAACAGCGATATTGCAGTATAAACACTCCATAAAGCAGCAAATTGCATCCAAAACTGCATAAATGTTTCTATTCAAATGTATATTTTATAAATAACATAAGCAAGCCCCTTAATTAGGAGCTATATGAAAAAGAGAATCAAGCTCAGACTGACATAAAATTATTATCTGAAAATCATGAAGTGTAAAATACGGTGCAGAATATGCAGTTTGACAACTGAACCAGAAAATAACAAAAATGGAAAGGCAACTTACCGCAAACATTGGGAACTTTCTGTAATTATCAAGAAAGGCTTGCTTCTTTCTCAACTTCTCATACTGGCTCAGACATTTGCTGAAAAGATGCCTGATGCTGGTATGGCTGGCAAGCATGAGACCACTTACCTACCACAAGTCAAGTGTAAGTTATTCTCTGTATGGAGGGGCATACAAATCTTGACATCTTTGCACTTATCACTTCAATCAGAATTCAGAATAACATATGTCCGACTCGGGATGTTAATTCTTCTCATCTCAAAGAAAAGATAAGACATAATAAAATGAAAATCAGGCAAAGCGAAGATTGGAAACAGCCATACTCTATGGGAAGTTTGAACATATGGGGACTTCCTAGATAGAGCAACCTGCAACATCCAATAACAGCTACAGGTAAGTTCGAATTTCTGAAGGAGAAAGAGAAGACTGTTAAGCAAGAAAATTTCCCCTCATCGCATAGAAAAACCTGTATACTTGCAGGACCCCACTCAATAAAATTAACAAGCTTCCTTTCACGAATCCTCTGCAGACTTTCATGAACCTGGCGTAGAAAGTACAAAAAGAAACAAAGAATCATTCACCAGTTATAGCAGGTCATGAATCTAATATTTTTGAAAACTCATTAAGCATTTAGAGAGCTTGAGGTAAAAAAAATCGCAACTAGTTGTAATGAGAAGTAAGTCAAACAAGTAAAGTTGTACTGATCTAGCATATGAGGAACCCAACAATAACAGAATAGCCTGTATTGCATGTACATGTATGAGTGTGCATATAAGAGATTGGTGAAGTATTTGCTCGAGGATTCTACGTCTTCAATATATAGAACTCCAACATGAAATTGGAAACAAATAAGCACCTTCGCCTTAAGAACCAAGTCAGAAATCTTCATTAAACTATGATAAGCACAATTTTGACCTTGAAACAAACCTTACCCAACTTACAAAGCTTAGACAACAAGGTTCTTCAACTTGCAAACCATCACAATCACAGGGAAAAATAATATAAGTAGACAAAGCAGGGAGGAATTAATAGAAGCAAGCACGACTAAGAATCAATTGTTTGGTGAGAATCACCCAGTGCAATAAGTTTTACTTGGCAGAATAATTCAGAAGATTAAAATACAGTAAATATATGGCCAGCCCATTGGTTACCAAAAACTTTAAGCATTATGTATTCAAAGAGTCCTGAATACTTCAAAAACAGGAAATAATTATTACCTGAGTAGGATCTACTTCTCCTTGAATGATGTTCAATATAGAGATGTACTTTGCCTGGCTAGCTTCTTTCGTCCGAGCATAAGAGGAAACCATAATATTCTTAGTCTGCAAGACAGAGTCAGATCCAAGTACGTGACTTCATTCCAATATATTGCACAAGTCAAAGTTCTTACCTGCAGAAGTCTTCTCATGACATCTAATACAGTCGTCTTACGAATCACATTAGCCTGCCAAACGATAAACTAGCATCAGATTTAGCTGAAAATTCATATCCTGAAAAGGAAGATCTCAAGGCAACCAACAGTGGAAGTCCTGTCAAATCATATATATACCAACTACTGATGCTATAATAATAACAATGCCACTCGTATTCCCAAATCAACACAAATTTGAAATTCTACAAGTTATATGATTAAGGCTGTTTGTTACATGATAGACTAGGTAATCTTCAAGACTTGCAACTAGAGCATTACAGAGCAGTCATGAATCAAATTAATGGTTAGAATCTTACCTGGCGCTCTACTGTCAGTGGTGTATATCCCGTCATAAGAAAATGGCATCTTGGAGTAGGAATTAATGAGGCAAGAAGACCAACCAAGTCATTGTTCATATATCCTGGATACCTAAGTGTGGTTGTGCTAGCAGACATTACAGTGGAAACCAGGGAGTTTGTTTGTGCAAATGTAGGATTTGTGAGATGCAGGCGCTCAACAGCAATTCTATTGAGGGCAGTATTATCAAGGACAACAACACAGTCTGCATTTAGTGTCAGCCTCTTGAGTGTTAAAAGTGAGTTGTAAGGCTGGACTACTACATCACTTGTTTCCATTTGGTTGGGAAAGACGCTGTATGTTTGAACCAGCTTTTTGCTATATCGATCATTCAGAGTCTCCAGTAGATATGAGCCCATACCTTCATATGACATGATGAGAGCAAACTTAAAGAGCATGTAAGCAAACAAGAAGAAAAGAAGGCACACATGCCACAGAATACAAGAAGTTGCATCTTAGAGAGCTATTCAATTGAAATCTCCATATATGAATGAAACTATGGCACCAAAAATGCATTAAACCTTAAAGAAGATAAGGTAATGTTTAACGAAATCAACCTGAGCCTGTGCCACCAGCAATGGAATGACATAGAACAAAACCTTCAAGACTATCACTACCATCAGCTTCTCTATCAATCATGTCCATAATATCCTCTTCAACACCCTTCCCCTGGTCAAGAGATAACGCATAATGTCAGACGATTCAGAGGAAAAGTAATTGAAAAACTGATGCTAGGACCTACATAAGCTTCTTTTGAGTATACCAAAAAAAAAACACTTTACATACAGAACAATAAACATTATAGAAAATTTGGGGACAGAAGAAATAATGAAAGAAACCTGATGATATCCACTAGCCCAATTGTTGCCCGCACCACCTCCATGATCTGAAACAAAGATATTCTCGTGATTGTAGAGATTTCGATATTCACTGTTTTGAATAGCATTGATGACCCTTGGCTCCAAGTCTATAAGCAAGGCTCGAGGTATGTAATGCTGATCATCAGCTTGATAGAAAAAAACATCTTTTCTATCCCCTCCCTGCAGATTAAATACATGAGAGATGATCGAGAGTAACAAGAGTGCTTGATAAACATTTGGTTCAAGAAAGTGACAAGAACAAGGGACACCTGTGTAATCGAGAAGAAAACCTTAGAACTCATTCAAAATTGAGCAATTTCAGTAACAAGAGTGCTTGATAAACATTTGGTTCAAGAAAGTGACAAGAACAAGGGACACGTGTGTAATCGAGAAGAAAACCTTAGAACTCATTCAAAATTGAGCAATTTCAGGTAACAGTAATAGTAATCTTATGATTTAAGAAAGGGGGGGAGAGAAGAAAGAAGTGAACCTGAGTGGCAAAATCCTCGAGAATGCCATCCTTGCTGATACCATGCTCCAAGCAAAGCTGCTTCCAAAATTCCATGCCGATCTGGTTCCCACATTGTCCCACTTGCAGCGTTATGATTTCCCGCGGCATTTTCCTTTACTCTCTTAGAAGAAGGTTCAGTTATACTTAGCTGACTGCAAAGAAAGAGCGAGACAAATGGAGGGAGGGAGGCGAAATTTGTAATGTACTGGGGGAAACAAAAAAGTTGGAAATTTTTCTTTCGATTTTGCGTTTAGGTCGTCGTCGTCGTCTTCCTCCTCGTCTACCTGCAATGTTCGAGTGAAGTGAGACTCCTCCAAGTCCAAGGATAGTGTGTGTTTACTATGCGGGCCTGGTTTCCATTTGAATTGGACCCTCTATCTTTCTCTCTAATTCAACCCAGCACTCGTGACCCACCAAGCCCATCCTTTGTTTCTCTTAACTATTAGTGTTCATCACCATAATTGTACTTTAACGAACCTGCAATTTTTTAGGGGGGAATTTACGTAAGGAATACATTCAATTAAAAATTGTGGAAAGTATATAGGAAAGGATATGCAACTCTTATAATTACAGTCTATATAAAATATACAGCTAGTTACACAACTTTTCTTAACTAAGTATCAACTCTTACTAAATGTTAATTTTTATCTAGTGGATCAGAAATATCTTCTAGAGTAGACCCTGGTAAGATTGTCATCCTTAACTTGTGATAAAACTTATTTAAGCTGAATTTCTTATATTCTTTTGTTGTCCCAAAGATCTTGGTGTTCCTCATTCTCCAAATGAAATGTACTAGCATGGCAAAGCCAATCATGAATGCTCTATGCCATTTTAGATCATTAACCCAATGCAAGTAGTCTTGCCAACCAATATTTCTATCTGATAGTTTAAAAATTTAGAGAAACTTACCCCATATTAGTCTTGAGCAAGAGCAACCAAAGAAGAGAAGATCCAGAGACTTATCTTCCCCACTGCATGATGGGCAAGATCTGTTTAGATTCGAAAAATTTATCATGTCTCTAGTTCCTATCATCTTTCTAGCAGCTAGTAAGAGTATAAATGAGTGAGCCTATGCAAATCCAAATCCCTATATCAACTTATGAAGAGGAAATCTGGTGAGTGAACCAAATAGTAGTTGTTGACACGATTGCATTGTAAATATATGTGATGAGTGTAACTCTCATCTAACTTCATCTGCTTGCCCCAAATCTAATGTACAAATTGGCTTTTGCTCCGCAATTGGCTTGGTTCGTCTGCTCATATGGAATCGGCACACCTAGTTGTTATTTTGAATGAGTATCTGCACGTTGGTATCTTTTAGAATTGAGCCTTTCAAAATTGGAAAAAAGGACGAGTGTTACATAGAGGTCTTACTAAATGTCAGTTATCAAACTAGAAGTTGGTGTTTTGCCCATCTCTGACATAGTGGTTAATATGAGGATGCATAAATGACCTAATGAGTAAGATTTGTTAAAAAGTGTAAGATTGAGTGCTTTTCGGAGAAATCGACCATATGATGCTATATTTGACATGGAACATATGAATTCCTTTGACCTAGAGACTTTCTTTATCACAACAAAGCCTCTATAGCCATTTTGCTAACATAATCTTGTTCATTTTGAAGGTTGAATTGATCCATAAGCCACCATTTTCTTTTGGAAGACAAATAGTACTCCATTTAACCTTAGAAAGTTTCTTTATTTGGATCCATGCCATATGAAGTCTCTTATACTCTTGTCTATCTTCGTTAAAACACCTTTGGGGAGTGTTAAATGTGACAACTAATAAAAATGTAGATTATTAAGAATGGAAAGGGCAAGTTGCAATCTACCTCTATAAGGCAAATATATGTTGCTCCAATTGGAAATTTTTCTACAAACTTTGTCAATAAAAGGTTTGCATTCGTCTACTTTCAGCTTCTTATTAGAGATGGGGCACCCAAATAGTTTAGAGGTAACGGATGAATGGCAAGGTCTGCACTTATGAGCATTTTTAATAAGGTTTCACTACTCTATGTAAATAGGTACGTTGAGCTCTTTTGTGGATAGAATTTCAGCCTAAATACTTATTAGAATCTCTGTAAGGAAGTTAAAAGTACTCCAGTTGAAGTTGTATCATTGGCACATAGAATGAGCAGGCAAAAGAAAGTTAAGTGATATGTAGTTCTCTACATCGATGATGATATATGAAGTCTCTGCTTTCGACACTGCATAGCTAAGTCATTATTTGAAGCACTTCCGTAGCAATTATAAAAAGATAAGGAGATAGTGGATCTCCTTGTCGTATTCCTCTTGTTGCTTTATAAATGTATGTAGGTTCACCATTCAATAGGATGGAAAATGATACAGTAGAATTGCAAGCATGGATCCAATTGATGAACTTCCTAGGATATCCAAATGCAAGGAGTGAATTAATAAGGAAGCTCTATTCCATAATGTCACAAGCCTTAGTGAAGTCTACTTTGAGAGTACAACTTCTTACATGTTCTTTAGTGTTGTAGTCTTTTAACAGCTCTTGCGCTAACATTATATTATTACCCATACTTCTACCAGGGGCATATTCCCCTTGACTAGAGTTGATCAATCCTGGTAAAGTATCCTTCAATATGTTAGCAAGGATTTTGAAGATGATCTTATACACCACATTGCAACAAGATATTGGTAGGTAATCATTTAACCTTTTGGGGTTTGGGATTTTAGGAACTAAGACTAGATACGTCTTATTCATTTCTATGAGTAACCTGCTACTCTTGAAGAACTCTTACACTACTTTGTCAACTAGAGCTTGTAAAAGATTCCAATTTGCTTGAAAAATTATGGTATTGAAGCCATCAAGACCTGGTGACTTATCAGGGTTGAAGGAAAACAATAATGCGTTGATCTCCTCATTGGTGACCTCTTTGACTAAGACAGAATGTTGACTGGAGTTTATAGAACTAGCCATATTAGTGATAAGACGAGAGGTGCTAGTAACTACCTCTTTCAATGCATACTGTTCATGTATCATTTTTCTATGCTCATCTTTGAGAGATATTATCTTGTTTCCATTGCTCTTACCTTGAATCACATTGAAGAAGTATTTGGTATTCTTGTCTCCTTATTGAAGCCATAAAATTATGGACTTTTTCCTTAACTGATTACTGAAGGCTTCAATTGCTTGCATATAATTGCTCAATTATATTTTCTCCTTGTCTATGAGTGCAGGATCAGTGGGATTAGTAGCAAGCATCTTCTGATTTAAGATAAGATTCGCCATGGCCTGTTGTTTATTAAGTTTCAAAGGATTAGAACATTGCATCAGTAGTTTTACACATTCAGCTTTGATATTTTTCAGCATTTGAATACACTGAAAAGCATTAGGCCCTCGGACTTGTCTTCGAACTACTGCCCTAACTATTGCATCAAGTTGAGCATGGTTTAGTAGTGAATTAAAGAATCTAAAAGGTGTGCATCTTTTGTTAGGTCTACTTTTAATGTAAACATTGACAAGTGTATGATCTAAGATAGTTGTCTATCATTCACGCAACCCACCAATTGTTTACTAGGCACCTATCTAGCTTCCTCTGTACTAACCGATTTCCCTGTCGAAGATTACTTTATGTGTATAACAAGCCCTGAAATTTTAAGATCAACAAGTCTAAGTAAAGATGTTAGTATAGCACCCCACTCTCATAGGGCATATTCCCAAATAAACCGACGGTATTCGAGAATACACTCTACAATAGTGGTCTACTAGGAGAGTCAGTCAATCATAACCATTAAAACTTTTCATGTATCACACGCATATTTTGGAAAACCAATAATCAATTTCGGTCCATTTTATTTATAAATATTTTCAATCACAAGTGTTACAACCATTATACATATCATCAAAATTTCAGTAGTCACTTGGACCTATTACAAATACAAAACACTTTTAGTCATAATGTCCTTACATTACAAAATCATTCACATACACATTGTACAATACTTGTGAATACATATTTTAATACAAAATAATGAAATACATATGGA
The DNA here is from genome assembly GCA_025504915.1 of Erythroxylum reticulatum. Classification (NCBI taxonomy): domain Eukaryota; kingdom Viridiplantae; phylum Streptophyta; class Magnoliopsida; order Malpighiales; family Erythroxylaceae; genus Erythroxylum; species Erythroxylum reticulatum. Next base: position 80,529 of record JANSVA010000002.1, read on the forward strand.
GACGCGAATCAATCTCGACCTCTATCTCTTACTTGAATATAGTGGCTAGACTCCAATTTGTCTAACTAGAGATCTTCTCTAAGCCTGAAAAATGTTGCAAATATTGGATTAAGATTTGCAAACTCAGTGAGTGGACCACCCTCAATGGCTCACGCCATCACATAACACATCAATTCATATACTCACAAAATTAACATCACGTCATCAATTCAACATATTGAGTCACATACATTTCATATTCACTTAAATCATATTTCACATTCAGAAATAATTCAAACTATTTATTTCAACCATTTAAATCATACATATCATATGCATATGCAATGCTAAGGAGATTCACTTTCAATTGTTATTGTTGTGACCGAGTGCCTATAACTGTCCCGTATCTATTGTGAATACTGGGTTCATTAATAAATGTCCCTTATCCGTTAGGGATACATGACTCATTTTACATAGTGAGCCAGATACTCTTACCACATTCTAAGCTTTAAGATCTTTTTCACTTTATGAGCTTTCAGCTATTTTTCGGTGGCTACTCCGGTTACAACAGCCTTTATGTTGTCACACATTCATGTAATGAAATGCATCACATTTACATATATTCTATCAATCGCTTGATTTCAGCTTCACATTCACATTCACATTTATCATCGATCCTTAGTCCGACATTCAACAATAATGTTAAGTATCACTTATTCATTCAAATTCACATTTAAGGAACACTTCTAATGATTTTTACGTGAATCAAATGTCTCGAACATTTATTGTCCAGAGTCAGCACATTCGCATCAATCATATTAATAGTAATTCAATACAAAAATTTAATACAAAACAAATAATAAAAATGAGACCATCTAGGTCGACTCACAATTCGCTCCAGATTAGCATTAGTTTTCATGATTCGAAAATGTCTGGATGTAGGCCTTTTATCCTGTATATCAGCACCATGCAACACATATATTGTGCACACATTATTAATTACACAATCTTATGAATACTCAATCACATACATATGTATATGTGTTATGTATAATGTATATTTAATGACAATCCCAGGTATATTTCCTAAATTCGCATCTTATGTTCATTCTCATTTCATAAATCATATACGTCTAATTGAACTTAGGTTTACACTTTATTTGTACGTAATCATTCTAAGTTCACTATTCAATCCTTATCCTTTGTATGTCTCTAGCTTATTCTTAGGCTTACACCTTAAGAACACTTGGTTATTCTAATATCATAAATTAATTTCTTGTCATTTCTTTTCTAACATTATATGCTCTTATAATACCCAATTCTCATTCACATTTACTTAATACATATTACTCAATTCCTTTGAATCATAACTACAATCATATGAACATCTTCATTCCGATTATACTCATGCCTTTGGTACTTTGATATCAATAATTCATTCACTAAATTATAACCTCCATTATCACTTCATACATATCACACATTTAGTCACTTAATCCAAGCATCATTTTAGGTTCAATTCAAGCTCCATTCAAGTCTAAATTAAGTCCAAATGGCCAATGAATGTCTATTGGGTGAACTTCATGTCCACTAGGTGGACATTTTCAAGTTTTTCTAGCTTTCCAGCTCCACCCATGCCCGTTTGAAGGGACTTCATATCCCCTAGGCAGACATTCACGAGACACCTACAAAAATGTGAAAATTTGAACCTTTAGCTAGCAAAATATGTCCTCGGGGTCTTATAGAAGTTGTAGAAATCGAAATCATATTCGAAAGTATACTTAAATGGCCTCAATTTGACATCCATAGCAAAAGTTATGCCTCTTACCCCAAAATCTATCCAATTGCATCCATATTTTCTAGATTTCTAACTCTTTACTTACTACATTCTCCACCTTATGCTTTGTCTATCATTTCTAGTTTAATTACTCATCATTTCCCCATCATTCTTAACTCCATTTCAGCTCAATATCATCTATAAATAAATTATAGTCCATTATTGATCGTGAACACTAAAAACATAACATATACATACAGGGTCATTCCTATAGTTTTATAGGCCCTGGGCGAAATTAAAAAAAAGGGGCCCAATAAATCGACAATATACTTAAGTTTACATATTTGTATGAAACATAAATGACTCAATTTATAAGGTTACATAATCAACTAAATATTAAATGGTCATAATACTAACAAATACACAGAGGATTATGATTTATGAAAAACAATTTCTCCGTATATTTCTAGATGCAAAATCATTAATAATATTACCAAGATCAATATTGTTCAATATATTCTTCTCAATACATAACATAACTAAACCATTCAACCTTTCTTGTGACATTGATGACCTCAAGTAGGTTTTCAATAATTTTAACTTTGAAAAACTTCTCTCAGCTGATGCTACAATCATAGGTATAGTCAATAGAATTCGATAAGCAATTGAAACATTTGGATAACAATATGCAGCTTAAACAAATTCTAATATTTCAACTGATGACATTAACTCATTTGGCAAAGTCATTTGTAATACTTTTAATTCAGAAAAAAAGATCATATAAATCCACATCAGACACATTATTATGAGAAAAAGTCGTCGTAAAATTAGTACAACATTCTCTTAATTCGTTATCATCTAATGACCTCAACTTCTTTGAATCAAACAAAAATTCAAAAATATTATCAAATGTCGTTAATTATTCAAATATATTCTTTAACGAAGTAATTGTCATATCCACAACAACTAGAAAGTAATTAACCCTAAAAGAATCCTCAGCCGATTGTATTTCTTCATTATGGTTAATTTCATCAAATTGTCATTTCCTAATAACATAACGTCTAGTTGGAAATGTAGACTCTATATTCATCTCAAGCGCAAGACTTTTGGCAATATTCATACTACCCTTCATCTCTATATTTCTCAAAAAATACCATCACACCTTCTAATTGCTTTATGGTAGCATTAATGCACATAGATTTAGATTGCAACTTTTTACTCACCATGTTAATAGCGAATAAAATATCATACCAAGTAAAAACTTAAAACTCTCAAGTACACTAACCAAGCTTTCTGCTTCACTCTTTGACTTGGCATCATCACAAGATCTAGATAATTCCA
>JANSVA010000002.1:84308-106672 GCA_025504915.1 Erythroxylum reticulatum
GCATAGTAACGTTATATGAGAGGGGGCCCCACTTTAATAATTCTACACAAATCGTAGACCATTATCTTGCAGTTCCCCACAAAGCGTAGACCATTAACGTGAACTTCCCATCCAATTGACCCGCAACAGAGTCAACCAAAGGCAGCTTTTCTTTGTTTGTTAGTAGAGGGGGCTGTTGAAGTGGGCCCCCCTCTCATAGTGGGCCCTGGGCAAGCACCCTACTGGCCCCTGCCCAGGGCCGGCACTGTATACATATATACATTCATCATCAACTTTCTGCACATGCTCAATTTCATTTCCCCTTTCATTTTACTTCTAACTAACACCTTAATTCTTCCCATTTTAAGACACCACATTATTAACTTTCTTTAGCTCTAGACTCATTTTAGTTCATCTCCAAAACAGCCAAAGAGATCCACATTAATACACTAAGAAAACAGAACATAAAACCCCTTATTTATCAATTTTCTGCACTTTTTCCTACATCATCTTTAATGATCATTCTAACTCAATCATCTCAACAACAACTTTTGAAATATTGATCATCATATATATACAAGCAAGACATTTTATGATTATTTAACTCTTAACTATCATAAAAAAATGTTTCATTCAACAAATAAAGAAGAGTAATGCTTTATATTTACTTGTTTAGCTCAAAGCTTCTTCAAAAATCATCATGAAACCTTAGCCTTCCACATCACACGATCATCTCATTTTAAGGAGGAAAAGGCTTGGCTTTCATCACCAAAGTGAAGACAAGTAATTATTTGGAGTGGCTAAATAAACGGTGTTAGCAAAGCTCAACGTTGATGGTTGGGTTAGGAGAATATTATGAGTGAGAGAAGAAGATAAGAAGAAAGTAAGTAGTAGGGAAAATGAAAGAATAAGATGAAATATGGTTTCCATATAGGTCTTGTGGGTTTAATTTTTCATGACATTTACCACATAAATAACCAAGTAAATATCTTCTAATCATGGTACCCAAAGTCATTTAATAATCAGTCCATTTGTTCCTCAGTTCTAATCTAATTGTCTTCCAATTTTCTATGACACTTGTCATTAAATCTTAATGTCATTTATCAAAATTTTCCACTGCTATTTGACACTTAATTTTACTATCATTTATCAACTGTTTTTTCACTTGGCATTTTTTCCAGTCCAAAATTACCTATAATTTCAGAAAATTCTCAAATTTCATTTAAAATTCTAAATCAATAATTTAATTCACCAGATCAATTTTTAAGGTAAAATATTCACTATCCATATCATAATCACATTAAAACAATCATTTATACCCAAAAAATATCAAATGAGTGCATGAGCAAATCATTGTAATGTGTGTAATAATCAAATTCACGTGTATGTATACTATATTATGCATGAGCATGAAGTACATTTCCTAATTTTCTCATTGATATCTCTCATGTACAGTATTATAGGGTTCTAACCCTTGGTACGAAAAAACGGGATGTTACAGTTAGTGCTATTAGTTCTTTGATATCTGCATGCGTTGGTCCCCTTAATCTTAAAGATGCAGTTGATGATAGCAAATGGTTGAAGTCTCCAGCAATCATCCAGGGAATCGAGATGTGTGAACCAATGTTAAGTAAATCTTTCTATAAGCTGGCCCGTTGGAATTCCCAATTAGCTGCATATACCATTGTAATTGCCAGTGGGATAGTATCAGATTTTAATAATAAATCACAATGCAATAATTGCTCATAATAGAATCAGTTAGTTAGTATTAAATGAGTTGGATCAAAAGCAATAATAAAGAGGTGCTTAGTTCATAGGTTTAGAAGACATCAATAGGTATGAGAATGAAAAATGTCGGTTGGTTATATATTATTATTGCACGAACAATATGTTGATATATGAGTTTTGAGGATTACTTTATATCTCCCAAATATGTGAGGAATGAAAGTCATTCATTTCCTTTTTGAGTAAAAAACTATAATTAATTAAATATAATTAATCAGAATATATTAAATATAATTAATTAGAATATATTAAATTTTGATACAAAAAATGAACAAAAATTTATTTTGCCCTTTTTAACGAAACAATATAATTAATTAAATATCATTAATTGGAATATATTAAAATTAATTAGATATTAACATTTGATGTAAAATAAAATTTTAATTAATTTTTATTTTTTAGGAAAATAATATAATTAATTAGAATATATCAAAATTAAATATGATTAATTAGAATATGTTAAATTTTGATATAAAATTTAACTAATTACTTTTTCCTTTTTTAGAAAAACAATATAATTAATTAAATATCATTAATTAGAATATATTAAAATTTAATGTATTTAACAATTTTTTTCTTTTTTAGTAAAATAATATAATTATTTGAATATAATTTATTAGAATATATTAATAATATTAAATATAATTTATTAGAATATATTAAAATTGGAACATATTTCTTAAGATTTTAAAGAAACCAACTACTATCAATAGTAATAGTAAGCATTTATTTGTCCTAACAACTATCAAAATTATAATAATTATATTCATTCTCATTCATATTATTATTATCCCACGTGAACTACCCACCTCCTAACTCAACCAGTAGGGTGTTTAGAATGGTTACTCAAGGCTGACCACTGCTGGGAAACATTTCAATCCATTGTGAGGAGTATCTTCTTTTATTTTGGTTTCCACCAGACCAACAAAAACAGTTTGTCTAGCAAAAATATAATCATTTAAATCTATTTGCTTATTGGGGCAATTAAGGCCCCGTACATTCCAAATTGTATAGATAGGGTCGAGTGGACTTAGTTCGTCGCCTGATTTTTCGATTGCTATTCCTGGTATTCTTCCACTCATTTGGTTCTTGTTGTTTATCACTTAGCTACTTAAAGGTTACACTTGTCCTCCCATGATCAAGCAGATTCTCTATCCCATCTGCATTTGTTTCTTTACTTTGTTCATTATTCACATCACCTGACAATTATGCCTATAAAATTTGCTAGAGAAGTTTTATGTTCAGAGAAGAGAATGACTCACATATAAATTAAGTGCAGGTTCTCACTATTTATAGATTGTCAATATACTACAGTACAAACTTGCTAGAAAAACTGAAACAAGAAATATTCACCACTATCTAACTGAAACCTAAAGATTAGGGATTACCACAACTAAGTCAAATAACTCAAAACTTCTAATAGCCTCCCTCAATCTAATCTGACTGAACACAGATTCAGATTGTGCCGCAACTCTGACAATTGTCAAACTGGAAGGGGCTTTGTAAAAATATCAACAATTTGATCCTGAGATGATATAAATCGAACCTCTAATACTTTTGCTGCCACTCTCTCTCTCACAAAATGAAAATCAACTTCTATATGCTTTGTTCTTGCATGAAACACTGGATTTGTAGAGAGATACGTTGCCCCAGATTATCGTACCACAAACAAGGTGGTCTGATCTGATAAACTCCCAGTTCACTAAGTATAGATTGAACCCAAATTAATTCTACAGTAGCATTGGCCAAAGCCTTGTATTCTGATTTGGTACTGGATCTAAAGACTATAGATTACTTCCTAGAGTTGCAAGATATCAAGTTTGGGCTAAAAAATACAGTAAAGCCTCTGGTTGATCTTCTGTCTTTAGCATAGCCTGCCCAATCCGCATCCGAAAAGGCACTAAGTAGCGTTGAATTTGACTTTCAAATATTTAAACCAACATCATTTGTATGCTTTAAGTACCTTAATATCCTCTTCACAGCAATCCAATTTATCTTTGTTGGACAATGCAAGTATTGACACACCTTGTTTACTACATAAGAAATGTCAGGGCGAGTAAGTGTCAGGTATTGTAAGGCTCCAACAGTGCTTTGATATTTGAAATTTTCATCTTCATCTAAGGCTTCTCCTTGATCTTTCTGCAATCTATGTGAAGTAGTCATTGGAGTGCTCATTGACTTGCAATTACTCATGCCCATCTTTTGCAAAATGTCATTAATATATTTTTTGAGTCAAAATGCTGCCTCCCTGACTGTAATTAATTTTTATTCCCAAGAAATAATGAAGCTTTCCCAAATCTTTAACTGCAAATTCAGACTTTAGCTTTTGTAGTAGAGTGCTCGTGAACTGATCTAATCATATCGTCTACATAAATGAGCATATAAGCTATAATTTCATCTTTATTGTAGACGAACAATGAGACATCTGCCTTTGATGAGACAAACCCAATTTCTTGTAGTTTGCTGTTGAGTCTTAAATGCCAAGCTCGAGGAGCCTTTTTCAACCTATACAATGCCTTATTCAACCTGCAGACATATTCAGGGCGCTTCTTGTCCTCAAACCCAAGTGGTTGAGCCATTTATACTTCTTCTTTAAGAATACCATGCAAGAAAGCATTTTGTATGTTCAATTGCCTCAAGTTCCATCCTCTCGACACTGCTGTAGATAAAACAAGTTTGATAGTTGATGGTTTTACCACAGGGCTGAACGTATCCTCCTAGTCGTTGTTTGAACCCCTTTGCAACTAACCTGGCTTTATATCTATCAATGCTTCCATCTGTTTTTCTCTTCAACTTGAATACCTATTTACACCTGACAACATTTTGACCAGAACACGGTGGAACCAATGACCATGTTTTATTCTGAGAAAGAGCCTTCATTTCATCATGCATAGCTGCCTTCCAATTATCATCTTATAATGCTACAGTATAATCAAGAGGTTCAGTTATAACAGCCAAGCAATCACATCGAACAGTACCATCCGTGAACTATTTTGGCTTGCGAATATTATCTTGGAGCCTAGTTCGCATATGATGTCTGATCACTGGATCATTCCTTTGCTGAAGTTAAGAATCCTCGGCAGCAACACTTGATAATTCATCCCCTTGCTGAGAATTCTCTACAAAATCAAGATGAGTTTGCACAAAAATATGATGATAATTACCATTTTGGTCACTGGAAGAAGATGCATAATTGTTGATAGTTGAAGGAGAAGTATGTTGAATCGATGCAAAAGGAAGGACAACAGAAGTTTCAAGAGGACCAGTGGAAGTAAAAGTAGAATTGATTTTGTCAGTGGAGAAAGGAAATTTAAGTTCATCAAAAACGACATCACGAGATATATAAACTTGACCAGAGCCACGATGAAGACATTTATAGCCGTTATGCATGTTGCTGTACCCAATAAACACACACTCTTGATAACGAAATTATAATTTGTGAGCATTATATGGACGAAGATTGGGCCAACAAGCACACCCAAATGTTCGAAGAAAATTGTAATTTAGCTTGGAACCAAAAAGTCTTCAAAAGGAATGTCAAAATTGATTATTTTACTGAGAAGTCGATTGATAAGGAAGCAAGAAGTTAAAAAGGCCTCATCCCAAAAATGCACCAACATTGATGCTTGTGACAACAGAGCAAGTCCTACTTCAACAATATGCTGATGTTTACGCTCAGTTGCACCGTTTTGTTGATGGGTATGAGGGAAGGAAACATGGTGTGAGACGCCTATTTACTTAAAAAAAGAATTAAGTTGTTGAATCTCACCTCGCCAGTCAGTTTGAACACAAAGAATTTTTTAATGCAATAATATCTCAACATGCTTTTGAAATTGAAGAAAAACTTAAAACACATTAGATTTATTCTTGAGCAAATATACCCAAGTGAATTTACTGAAATCATCAATGAAACTTACATAATACTTAAACCCATTAACAAACACTTGAGCTGGGCCCCAAACATCAGAGAACACCAGATTAAGAGGAGCACTAGAGACACTACTTGAGACTGGAAAAGGAAGTTGATGACTTTTAGCCTGTTGACATGCATTACAGGCAGAATTATTGGACTCAGAAGAGCACAACAAATTATTAGAATTCAAGACTTTGTGGACGATGACAGAGGAAGGATGGCCAAGGCGGCGATGCCATTGCTCTTTAGAAATCTTTATGCTGACAAGTGCTTCCTTCAGTAATGCTATTTGCCTTAGCTTGATAGGATATAGACCTTGCTCACATTTTCCCTGAAGAAGTGGCTTCCTCGTGACCTGATCCTTAATGATAAAATGGGAAGCATGGATTTCAAAGAAAATACCATTGTCAACAGCTAGCTTATGTACCGATAAAAGATGTTTGGATAGTTCAAGGACAAAGAATATTATTTAGCTTTAAAGGTTTGGAGAAAGTGGGCAAAGAAGAGTGACCAATATGGGAAATTATCATACCTGTACCACCTGTATTCTAAACCTGATCTTTGCCTTGGTACTTTTCTTTGAATCTTAGCCTGTCCAGATCACTGGTCATATGATTAGTTGCTCCACTATCCATATACTAGTTGGTATCAAAAGAGTATGCGGGAGTTATAGTAGCAACAACAGCAAGCTTGGTGGTATCATCAGCTTGGATTGAATGATCAAATCGATGGTAGCACTTCAATGCGACATGTCCTGGCTTTCCACACACTTGACATATCGACCTATTCTTGTTCTAACCATAGTTGCTCCTGTCAGACTGAATTTGGTTATTGTTCCTTCTCTGGAAATTTCCTCTGCCTCTTGGCATGTTTCAACCTCTTCCTCTTGTCATGTTGTTTGCTGAATGTCCAGTGACCTGAAAAGTGCTATTGTGATGTTCTATCCTCATTTCATAATTCAGCAAGTGAGCATACAAATCAGTTAGGGACATGGTGTTAGCTCTTATGGTGATTGAAGCCACCAATGGTTCAAATTCTGAACCTAATCCAGCTAGTAGATAACCAACAAATTCCTCATTTTCAAGAGGTTTGCCAATCGCAGTCAAAGCATCAGCTAAGTGTTTTACTTTGTTAAATTATTCTACAACTGACAATCCTTTCTTTTGTATAGTTGACAATTGCAAACGAATTTTCATTGTACGAGCTTTAGACCTTGAAGAGAACATGTGTTCTAGAGCTCGCCAGACTTCAAATGAGGTAGTACATGATAAAACTTGAGATAGTACCTCTTCTGTGAGAGAGGAGAGCAGTGCGCTTAAGACCATCTGGTCTTGTTGCAGCTAAATTTTGTAAGTTGGATTCTGAACTTGTGTGACGCCTATATCAGTGGTTTCCGTAATAATTTTTGCTGAAGCTTCAGTGCCGTCAACGTAGCCTAAGAGTTGTTGGCTACGGAAGTATGGGAGGGACTGAGCCTTCCATAGGAGGTAGTTCTCCTGTGTGAGCTTTAGATAGTTGAGATGGCTAAAGGACAGTGTGGGAAGAAGACCTGTGGATGAGTTGATGGTGGTTACAGGAGGAGAGAAATAAGATGAATTGCTCGACATTCTCGATTAGAGACATAAGGCTCTGATACCATATAAAATTTGCTAGAGAAATTATATGTTCAAAGAAGAGAATGACCCACATACAAATCAAGTGTAAGTTCTCACTATTTATATATTGTCAATATATTACAGTACAAACTTGCTATACTTGTAGTAAAAATAGGAACAGAAAAATTGAGACAAGAAATATGCGCCACTATCTAACTGAAACCTAAAGACTAGGGATTACCACAACTAACTCAAACAACTCAAAACTTCCAATAGTGCCTACCCTCCTTCAGGTTCAATGTTGATCAAATTAGTATGACACAACTGTGTTCGGAAAGACTGAGCTGATGATTGCTCTTGATAATTTGTAATATCCCCCGTCTCTGCATTGTGCCTGGAGGTACAATTGTTGCCTGCATTCTGCTCAATACCAATTCCTTCTTCTGTATCATTTTCGCCGGTGATTTTTGCATTTGACAACTGCACACTCTGGTCTTATTCTTCAACTATTACATTTGCATATTCAATATTTGATTTCCCAGCATCAACAAATGTTCCTTGTAGTTCTTCACTCAGTCTTGTTGCAGTAGTGTCCATGGGGATGTCAGACGGTTGCAGTCTTCCTCCCCTTTCCTCATTGCTGTTTCTCTTAGAGATCCACATTTTAGTAGGTTCTTTCACATACAGCTTCCATGAATATGACAAGGAGTTCTATCCTCAATCAAATTCACCACAATTATTATACTTCATAATCGGTATACTCTCAGGCAACATCTTCTTGTTTGGCATTTCAATACATACACGAGCATAGCTTACCCGTTTAATGTTTGCCGTAATTTCATCCATTGCTAGAGGCACTCTGCTAAATAACTCGATCCCTCGCACGACTACTACTCGAGGAATTTTGTGCATATTAACTTAGGGATAGTTGTGATTTCGTTCCTATCAAGTTTAGACCCAATTTCCCATCTCCCCCCAGGAACCACGACTTACCTTAGTGTGCTAAGGACCCATTTCCATCACTTTACTCGCCATCTCTTCAGAAGATAACCGAAAGATGGAAAGGTCATCTTTGGTTATTAAGGTGGACTGAAGTCCCCATTTTTTCTAATTCATCTCCGCCCAGTGTTTTAACACTCGGGGATACCATTCTCTTCTCCAAAAAACGTATCCTACCAGTGCCGTTCTCCACTTAATGGCTCCTTGCTGTTGTACTTCGACCGGAGGGGAGACAGGGCAGCATTAATTCCAGCTACAAATCGAAACCTTCCGAAGGAGTCCGGGTCTCCCACCACACGACTCCATGTCCGCTTCTCTTCCTTCTTGAAAGTAGGGAGGGGCTGAGAGGCATTAGGGAGAGGAGGAAACTCCTCTCTCTCTGATGGCTGGGAAAGGTTCCGGGATGAACCAGGTGACATATCACCTGGGTCTAAGAAAAGGCGGGCTTTCAACAGGGGAAAGGAGAAGAAGACGAAAGGAGAAGACAGTGCGTGAGGTTTAGAAAGTGAGCGTAAGTGAATGGGTGGAAGAAATCAAAAGAGGCGTCCTTGTTTCAGAGAAGAGAGAGGCGTCCATGTCTGTTGGGGGGAACGAACCTGCAATTTCACTTGTATCTTTCTGGAATCATAACTGATAAATTTTGTTTCATAAATCCCTTCCCTCTTTTTCGATAACAGATGCCAGTCAGTACATTAATCGCATGACGCATCACACAATGCAGTTAAAAACCATACATCTCTGTTATTTGCAAGAGTTAGTTTTTGGACGAGGCCAAGTGAATTGGGGATGGAAGATCGAAACTTGTCTGCAACCTGTACGAAACCTTATGGATTTCGGTTCCTTAAATGAACCTGAAGGATGAAATAGCCTGCAAAACCATGAAAAGCAATAGCAAGTCAATAGGAAATATTTGGAGTTCACTTCATTCTTATGACATACTTTGTTTGAGTTCAGTGATGGGACAATAAAAGGGTGTCTGCACGAAATCAATGTTTGTTGACGCTACCTTCTGTATCTTAGAACTATATTTCTCCGATTCTTCATCCACGAACTGCACCTCGCATTGAAGGACAGAGTTCAGAATATGCCAAGTAAACATTTATATACATAATGTACAACTCGAATGCCTCGAGATAAATTATGATAATGTTTCATTTTCCAGTAGGCAGTAGCCAAACCTGTCCTGTGACGGTGTATAGTCTGTTGTACCAACCATTGAAGGCCATCCCAAGCACTGAAAACAGATGTTTTCGTCTTTCTCCAGGATTTTGCAACGTATATTCGATATAATATAATCCTGTCAGAGGATTTGGGATCATATTTCAACAAAAACTTCAGTTGTCTCCGAAACAAAGGGTATATAAGCAACTAAGAAGCCTACTGTTAGAAATGAATCCAATAAGCATTTGCTAGTCTGGTCATCTAACTCTTTCACAAGCATCATTAGAACAATTAATAATGTCAAAAGTATGTTATTATGATCGAAAAGAAATGCATAAAACAGTTAACGGTTTTTTACAAGCATCATCTGTTGGCTTCCACATGGCTTAAACTCTTCCAAATATGTTTTAGAACTCTACTTTTCACAAGATCAAAGTCTTCCAACATCGACTTGTTGAGTGAAAAGTGATGGTAACTTATTTAAGTTTAGATAGGACATAAGATCTTGGAGAAATTTGTCTACATAATTTCATATGTATACTAAGTAAATTAGGGAGATTAAGTATTAACCATTAGCTGATTTGCAGTCTATAAGTTTTGCTGCAACGCCAGGAGGTCTCTTCCAACTTCTGTCCAGACCACTAACCTGAAAAATCAAAGGCACCATCAAGTTAAGTTTTTTCTTTCACAAGGAGACAGGAAAATTGAATGGTACAAAGACCAACCAAAGTTTCAGCGAATGCCTCGACTTTGCCAAAAGATTCCATCCTTGTAAAATCCGGACCAAGTCCCGTGATCACAACACTGACTGAAGAAGCAACCAATTGAAACATGTAAAATGGCCAAGTATTAAGTAAAGTTTTCCTGTTGCCATTGCTGAAAACACAAACTTACCACTTGAATTGCTAGAATCTTCTTCCGGGTAGAAAGCAGTTACTGATTTGAACCCGACGGGTTCTCCAGAGCCTACTTGCCAATCTGCGATAAACCATCATTCACATCAATCTCAGGAACGTTCCATCAAACATATAACAGTCTCAATTACTAGTTTCAACACAGGAAACATGTTTTAATAATGAAAAAGGTTACGAATGCTTACCATTTGGTACTGATATTTGGAATTTGTTCACGTCGTCTGTGTAGACGCGGAAATTCTCTGTCAAGTCTACAAAATTAAGCGATGCTCATCAGGTAAAAACAAATTCCTAAAATTTAAAGCTCAAAGATTTTTTAATAAAAAAAATTACTGATTCCGGCCAATGCATTGGAAACAATTGCCGGGAAATTGAAAGCAGTAAATGTCATGTTGAACAAAGCCTCTCTTCTTCCCGGAGAGATGGAGGGAGATTCAAAACAAGAATACAAGGACTCTTGGCTCTGTCTTTGCTCTTCTTCCAACAAGTTCTTGCAGCACAGAACTTGGTACTTTCTCTTGAGGTCCAAATGGGTTTTGGGGTTAGCAGTGGATGTTGAGGAAGAGAGAATTGTGTAGTTAGTGGAAGAAGTGAAGAGGTAGCAATTGCAAGGACAATGATAGGGTGAAGAAATGGACGCCATGGCTTTTAGATTAGCTTCGGCTCTTGTCGTTGGAACAATTGTCTGGTTTTCTGTTAACTGACAGTTGCTTGTCGTGTTAACGGTGAAGACGGCTCCTACTGATTTTTTCATAAATATGACGAAGTTTGTTTATCTTATATCATAAATTATTATACAAAATAGTTTCTTGTTATACACACTCACACTCACTCACTCACACACTCTCTCTCTCTCTCAAAAGAGAAAATTTGGTTACTTTCTATTTATAGTTCTTTTACAGGAGTTTAGATCTTCTGTCTAATTTTATGGTGTCTTATTTTATCCCATAAATTTCAGTTATTTATTTATACGAGACTTATGCGAGTCTCACATAAATAAATGACTGAGATTTATGGGATAGAATAAGACAACATAATAATAGATAGAAAATCCTGTCTCCTCTCAATATTGAAGGAAAAAAAAAAGAGAATTCAAATTTCAAAACAATATTAAGACATGTTATGTATTTAATTTTAAAAAGCAAATTAAAAGAAAAAACACTTAAAAGGATGTTATATTTTTTAATATACCAAATATCAATTATTCAAGTAAAACAAAGAAATTTCACTTGTCATTTAAACAAAAAGAAATTTTCTTTTATTTATAAATTATGTTTTAAATACACTCTTTTGTATATTATTATATATATTTTATGATTTACTAAATTAAGCCAATACATATTTAAAGAAAAGTCAATATACCATATAACTAAAAGTATCAATCCACACGGCTTTTCGAGAGAGAAGATTAATAATATACACAACCTTCCTTTTATAAATAGGTTATTTCTATGATATAATCCTGTAACCTTATGATTACAAAAGAACAATTTTACCGATTACTCCTAAGTTCACCATTGTTGATGTTTTGAAAATTGGAAATTTGTATGAACTAAGACAATAAAATTTTGTTGGTTTAAAAAATAAAAATTCTCATGTAATTTGCAATATATATAAATAAATGAGGGATTTTAAAACTTGGGAAATACAATGCAATTTTGTAATTAATATAAATGAAAAAATTGCAAAAACTAGATTCATTGCAACTTTCCATTACAAATAGATTATTATTCTCTTTGAGGAATGACCTTTCATTCCCTTCCCAACTTAATTGATGTAGTTGCTTACTTAGAACTTAGACTTACGTATTTGTTAGATTAAACTAATAAATGCAACTTGAAAAGATAACTTTGCTTTTTATTTTCTATAATCTTATTAATTTCATTTAATAATTGACCCAACCCAACCCAACCTAACAACCAAAATTTGTCCGTAAGATAAATATCAAATTATTCTGAAAAAAAAGAGAGAATAAGACTCATCACCAAACAAAGCTAATGCAATTATTAAATCTGTTTTATATAAACAAAAAGAAGAAAATACATAATGCACGGAACTGCAAGTACGATGTGAAGTGTATTCGCCTGAAAATGATATACACGTAAGACGTTACATGGTTTTTTGAATAAAATGTGTATGTGTTAGTTGTAGGAGACGAGTAGATGATGATGATGTACTCGCGCGAGTAAGGGTAGGGCAGAAGAAATAGTTATTATCTTTATTCGTACAAAAGCAAGTTAGGCATGGTGTTTTAATTTTTTTAAAAATAAGACAGGTGAGAGAAATTAAATTTTAAATAAAAATATCTGGATCAACAAAATAAATATATACTTTAATATCACATTTCACATTTCTTGAGAAAAAGCTTCTACGCTCATCGGCGTTTTCATTAACAGAGCCCAGAAATTTACCCAGAGTTCAAAATTTTTGGATGCTTGCTTTTTTTCTGAATTATTGGTAATTTCTATTAATTTTCCAGGTTTTTAAACTTGTTTTTCCTATTTTTCGGTCATTTTCTGTGAATTTTTAGGTCATAATTATGATATTTTTTGAATTTTCGTCTTCAAGTTGTTATGCAGAATCTTGTTATGCTTGGAAGTCTGATCATAATTTTGTAGCAATCATATTAAAATATTGAGAAAGTCGAAGTAATTCTATGGGTGGAAGGAGGAAAATGTTCTGCGTCCTTCGAACTCGGGAAGTTATTAGGGTTTTGATTTGGGGTTCTGTCCTAGATTTTTGTCTCCGAAAATTAAGGGAAAAGTTCCAAGTTTAGTAAAATTTTTCATAGTAATTCCTGAAAATTCAACATCTTCTTCTTCAAGTCCAAGTCCAAGTCCAAGTCCTCCCGCTTGAAACCCGTTGGGTTGGTTTAGGAGATTTAGTTTTCTGGTAGATTTGCGCCAACTCAAAGTTGAAAACCTTCACTTTTTGTTTATAATTACTCTATTTTGACATATATTTTGGTGATTCTGAAATTAAATATGGGCAGAGATTTGTATGGAACGAAATATGTCAGGATCCGAGACAGGGGTGATGGCAAGCAGAGAAGCGTTAAGTGCGGGACTTGAGAACAATCCTACTATTTCGTCGCAAAATATGCGATTACCCTTTGGTCCTGACGCCACACCTCTCTACAAATCACTTACTACCACTACCACCATCACCACCACCACCAACAACCACCACCACCACAGCATCGCCTCGCCTACCTACCAACAACCGGGAGGCGGAGTTGGCGAAGGATCTGCCACCGCCAGTGTGACTGCACCCTCATCGTCTTTGGGGATTAACGTCAATTCAGTGGCGGCTGCTGAGACTGCAGCGAAGAGGAAGAGAGGTAGGCCGAGAAAGTATGGGCCAGATGGTACTATGGCATTGGCTCTCGTATCTGCACCGCAACACCAACAGCAGCCTTTCACCATCACCCAGTCAAGTGGTGGCGGTGGCTTCGCTTCTCCACCGTCTGGCAGTTCTTTTCTGAATCCTCACCCGACGCCAACTTCAACAGTTAAGAAAGCTAGAGGAAGGCCACCTGGTTCTAGCAAAAAACAACAATTGCAAGCTATGGGTAAGTTAATTAATTGATTTATACATTGTGCTTTGGATAAGTTGCTTTCTAAAAATAAAACCGATCTCAGTTAGATGGATGGAGTGGACTCTTGTTTTAATTCTTAGCTTCTGTTTTGAATGTTCTGTATTTTTTCATATTATATTCTTTTCTTTTCTTTGATTTTGATATTTGTATAACGTGTTGGGATAGGGTATATTTTCAATTCAGAAGTTTGATTGATTGTTATAGTGTTTTCATGAATAAATAGAAGTGTTTCCATTTTACAACAGGGAGAAGCTCAAAGGTCGTCTTTTTTTATTTTGATGGTAAGAGATCGAATTGTTAGTTGCGAATTGAAAAGAAAAAGAAAATAGTAAAAGAAGCGGTTGTCTATAACTTTGATCTCCTCGGACTCATTTCAGATTCTGCAGTTTTAAAATTACCTATCTGCCCTTTATTTGTTATTTTTGCCGTGCAAGTCTCTCTATTCCACCGTGCGGATGTTTCTGTCGAATTGTTTTCTTCTTCTTTCCTTTTTCTTTTTCTATAGTGAGCAATTTCCACAGTTTTTATCACTTTCACTGCTATAAATACAAGCTTTTACAAATTTCGAATACTTTCTGTGAAAAAGTGGATTTTACCTTTTAAGACTATATGCTTAGTTGGTCATTTGTCCACTGTTTTTACCTGGAAAATATATGGAAACAACAGTCTTTTCCTTGTTCTTTCAAGCTATGTTCATCAGTAATCTTGCCACTTTTCTTTTTCGAAAATTATAATTTTCCTGTGATATTTGTGCTATCAATTACTGCACTAATAGTTACTCACGAAGGTTTCTCTCTGCAGGGCTACCAGGGGTTGGATTTACACCGCATGTTATCACTGTGAAAGCTGGAGAGGTTTTTGTTTCTGTTTCTGCTTTTGTTTTTCATTTTCATGTCTGCTCTTCTGATTGTTTCTGGCACATTTTACTTTGTTATGATGATATTATGTAACCAATGCTTATAATATGTAGAACTTCAACCACTCAAAATCCAAAAAAATAAAAGAAGACAAAAGCCAATACTGAGTGAAAAAAAACTTTTCAGAGGATTCTAATTTTGTTGTAGTTTTACATATATTTGGTATTAATGTATTTAAGGAAATGTTTGAATGGAAAATTGAATGCAATGATATACATCATTTTTGTTTATTTAATTCTCTGAAGTTGGAGGTTTGAATTTGACAAGTTCCACTTTAGGTTTCTTCTTCATTGTTTAATTATTAGATTCTGTTAGAATTTAAGGAATATAGGCATCTAATGGATGGTGTTTCGATTTGCATGCTAACTTACCTAACTGGTTTTACAATTTAGTATTCTCTTTTTTGTACTAGTATATGTTTATTTTTGATCTTATAATTGTCATTGAGCCCATAGTCCAATGGTTGGATGACTGTGCTGCTGTTAATGACATTAAGGGTTTGAACCTTTTTCCTTTCTCCAACTTATAAATAAAAGAAACAGTTGATCTCATAAATAAAGACATAATTGGCAGCTGAAATTTTCTTTTATTTGATACTTTCAGGATGTCTCAGCAAAAATAATGTCATTTTCTCAGCATGGACCTAGGGCTGTTTGTATTCTGTCAGCAAATGGTGCCATATCAAATGTAACTCTTCGGCAACCCGCAACTTCTGGTGGAACAGTAACATATGAGGTCTGTCACTTTTCATCTGTTTTGTATTGATGCAATTATAATCAAATGAAGATGCTTTTGGTTTGTGCTAATTTGACTGCAATAAAGAATTAGTGGAAATGTGAAATTGATACGATGGAGGATAATTGATATCTTCCAACAAGTTTCTAAGTATTGGAGTATGGTTAACACTGCAGATATTTATTCGATAATTGCAGTTAGTATGGACACAATTTTGGCTATAGTCGCAATAACTGCAAAATATCGCAATGAATCTGATAACAACTTTAATATTGTAGTTGCAATCGCTATTTTCCATAACTTAAGACATAGTTTGCCGATGCATGTGTTAGTTGTTGATTTAACGAAACAAATTGTTCATTTTTCAAAAAAAATTTTGAACATAAAAGCCTTGTGTTTATGATGGCAAGTTGTGTTCCTAAAATTAATGTTTCTTCATTTTTTCTATTCAGTGGCCATGGTTCTGGGAAGCTTGTGTCTAGGACAATGATCCATATTGTCATGGGATTCATTGTGGTTATGTGGAAATTTTGTGAGAAGTACTCTTTCTGGTAGCAGCCATTCATGTTAGATGTGTATGAATTGTCCTATTGTCCACTTTAAAAGCTAAAAAACAATTTGATCCAATTCCAAATTTCTAGATTCTGGTAACTTAATATCATTTTGAAAGGTAAAGAAGACGCGAGTATAAAATAGGTTTCTGACTGGGGATTGCTTAAAAGTTGAAGAAGAAAGCAAACAAGTTGTATTGGAATTTTGGACTTTGAGAAAAATGAGTCTTAGAACGAAAGCAATGCTCCTTTTCACATAATTGTTTTTGGATGTTGAGATATCTGTGTGCTTCCTTTCAATTATTGTTTGAGATGCAACTTATTGATGTCTGCACCACTTTTCCTGAAACAGGGGAGATTTGAAATCCTGTCACTCTCTGGTTCGTTTATGCTGTCAGAAAATGGAGATCAAAGGACCAGAACGGGGGGCTTAAGCGTGTCATTGTCTGGTCCAGATGGCCGTGTGCTTGGTGGCTGCGTGGCTGGCCTTCTTACAGCTGCATCTCCAGTCCAGGTTAATGTCCAGATTTAAATGCCAAACTAAGGGCCATCTCCAAATTTACTCATCTATGTTTCTTTTGGTTATATACTGCCGCTTGCACATCATTTCACAACTATTTCCTGTGAGCCATTGTTTGCAACTTGCAGTTGAACTTTTACTCAACTCTATCCTTGCAAAAATTTCAAGACATTGATCATAGTTGAGACTTAACATGAAAGCTTCTAACTTGTCAATATTTTGGTTTTGAATTTAACTCAAGAACATTTGACTTTAATTGGTTTGAAATTAAACCTCAAGATCTGTCCTTTCAAGTAATAATCTTACGACCATGAGGTATGAGAACGTGTATTCAATTACTATCCTGAGATTTTGACTGTTGTAACATAGTCATTCAAATTCCATACCACATTTAGAATCTAGAATATCTGGATATCAACTCCAAAACGCATAAAAATGTGTACCTTCATTGCTAGAACTTCTTAGTGTGGCATATTAACTTCTTGTCTTTCATGGTTATATGCTCTATAATCATCAAGGATTTAGCTTGATGGTAGGGAGGTAGGAATACCTTCTCATAGACAAGGTTTCAATCCTGGTAGGTGTAAGGAGTGAGATTTGAGAATTGACACTTGTATATTTAAATTGGAGTTTGTCAGAATATCTCATCAACTCATATTAGGATATTATTGCATTGCTTTTAGGTTTAGTAAGTGCTGTTCTTTTGTCCTTATGAAAGTGCTATCTTGTGCATAGATATGTTCAATTGTTTAGCCCAGGCTCATGGAATTCTTGACTTTGTAGCAGTTGCATAAAAAATAGCAGAAATTTCTTGCAAATCATGATTTGAGATTTTCTTATCAGGGTTCAATATTCTATTAATTTATATAGAAAAAATTGATAATCGTATGGGGTTAGGATCGACCTAAACTGACACATTATGCATGTGATTCAGTATGCCAACTATTAAACAACTTATAAGGAACACAAGATAGCCAATCAAAAACATCATCAAATCCCCCGCTCCATCCAATCTCCCATTGAGTCAAGGCCCACCATGAGCCTTCTAATCCCAACTTTGACCTTTGAGAATATTGAAAGAACCTGAATCTCTAATTCTTGCTCTCCTTCAGGGTTACTGATATTGTATTCCTAGATCTTTAATTATCAAAATTTTCAACTAGCAATGGCATGGTTCCTGATATTGCCTAGATACTTGCATAATCAACTTTCATCTTTCGGCAAAATGATTTCTGGTTATCAAAGCTAATGGTCTTCAACCGTCTTTCCCTTGCAGGTGGTGGTTGGGAGTTTCATTGCAGATGGTCGAAAGGAATCAAAGTCTGCAAACCGAATAGAGCCTTTACCCGCAATAACAGGAGTTCCTGCAGTTGGTGGATCGACAGGAGCAAGCAGCCCACCATCGCGTGGGACACACAGTGAATCCTCGGGTGGTCCTGGAAGCCCCCTTAACCAGAGTACTGGAACTGGAACTGGAACTGGAGCCTGCTTGAACAGTTTTCCGCATGGCATGTCTGGCATGCCATGGAAGTAAAACTGCTTATAACTAGTGGCTGACTGATTTGTGTTGACTTAGAGTTTGTGTTACTAGTTGGTTAGGTCTGGAAAGTAGTTTCCTTTCCAATTTTTCTTTAGGTTTTCAGTAACATGGACTACAGGTTGCTTTCCAGCTTGATGCTGTTACTTGCTGAAAGAGTATGAATCAGGTAGTGAAAAGTGGTCCTAAAGATTTGTGTAGTTAGAGAAAAGCCGATAATTGTGTTGAGTTGTAGGATGAGATGATTAGCTCATGAATATGGTTTCTTTTTGATCGTAGTTTTTTGTGGTTGTTGTCAGGGTTAGCAAGGCTTGTTGGACTAAAATATTTTTTATTTTTGAAATTAAAAAATATGTTTAATTAGATTCGATCGAGTTTTGAATCGGTTAAATTTGAGAGGGTTTGAGTTGGAAATCTCAAATCTGATTGAATTTTGGATCTAGCTTAAAATTTTTATCACTGGTTGTTGTATCTGTAATTGAAGATGTTTGCTTTTATGTTGGCAATTCTATTTTTACTTAAATCGTCAGTATCTGTGTATGTCTTGTTCTTCATTTGTTAGAATCACACACGATTGTACTTTCGCGAAGAGGCAAAGAGCGGAAGGAAAATTGTAGTTACTATCCCCACGAGACATCCTTGCCTATGTTATTATGATTCATATGATAGAAATGAAACGAAACAAAAATTTAGAAATAATATAAAATAAAAATTAGAGACAGTGAGATATTTAATTGTGATGGATAAAATAAATAAAATTATATTCGTCTTGAGGATAAAAATATATTTAATTATAGTTGACATAACAGTGTTAATGACTAAAATATCTTTACAGTATAATATGATTTGAAATATATAATTTATTAATTATTTTAAAATGAATAATTTGTATTAGTAATTTAATTGTATCTATAAATAAGGAATTTAAAAAATGAGTAACATAAAAATTTAATAAAATGAGCTATTAAATAGTAAAAAATTCGTACAAGTTAATAATAAAATGAATTACGTTAAATATTTTTTATAATTGTATTAGTATTTATTTTAATTATATTTGTAATTTTTTAATTACGATGAAACAAAATAAAAAACCTAAATATTTAATGAAACGAGAAACCTAAAAATTAAATGAAATGAGTAATTGAATAAAAAAATCTCACAAGTTAAAAATTTTAGCAAATAATAATTTAATAAAACATTTATGCATTCATGAAATAGTGATTTTGTTGGGTTTATAAGATGCAATGAGTATACGGCGTCGTGGGAGGAGGGATATTTTTAGAAGTTATTTATGTATTTTGTTTCTGTCACATGGACAAGAAATCTTATCCTACGGTTTTGGAAAGAACAAAAATTTTATGTTTTTGTGATTTAGAGTCGGAACAAAAATAAGTTGGGTCAACAATTAAATACTGAGAGACACATAATTTTTGTGTTTTGTTATTTGTCTCCATCGACAAAAACAATATCCAAAACTAACGGAACTGAACTGAACTGAAGAATATATAATTCGTATTCTTTATGAGATTTTAAATTAAATGGCTAAATTATTCTTTTTTTCCTGTAAAATAATTTTATTTATATTTCAACTTTAATTTAATTAAATATAATTAATAGGATAGTTCTGAATTTAAAAAATAAATTAGATTTAAATTAAATTAATTTTGAGTTCTCTTAACTTGTACTTGGACTTTGGGTTAATTCGTCATCTCTCAAAATTTATGGCTTTCTGTTGCGGCTGGGCGCTTCGCGGTCGCCAATTACTGCGATTGCAGGCCACCTCCTCTCTCTCACATACGCACATAGTAGGAGAAGGTGTAAACTGTGTTTTCCATTTCCGCAGCACAAGAAACCCAGTTCTTCGATCTATCTCAAAGATACTGATCGTGTTTACTCCGTTTCAGGTATGCTTATGTTATTTGGTTCTAATAGGTATCAAAGTCCTCTCCTTTCCTTGTTTTTCTTCTTCCCCTCTATGTTTTGCGCTTCAATTTGAAGACTTTTGCAACACAGTTTTGTTGAACCAAAGGGAATCTCTGTTTCCTCTACTATAAGCCCGTTCGCTATTTACAAGGCACAATAGAAAGATTTGTGTGTAGATCCTTCTACGCTTCTGTTCTTTTAGGAAAACAATGTGGAGCTGAATCACGGAGAATGCAGGATGACTTGATCCCTATCTATCATTCTCAACCCTCTGCTCCGAACTAACATTTCGACTAGTCGCTTCTTCTTTATAATGTGCTTTGACTTTAAATGGTTAAAGACTTTTGATTGAATGCGAATAATAGCTTCAAACTGAAATTCAAGTTCATTGCTTTATATTTACGTTTTCCAAATCCTTACCTACTAGTTATTTTGTTGTTCTTCTTGTTCTGATCGTGGGACAGGGAGTGAGATGCTTCAGAAGTGTTCAAGTTTTGTCTCGTGTGGTCCTGGAATGAATGCATAATATCTTTGTTATCTATGCCAAGCTATCGCTCTCTATTTGCAATTGTTTAGCTTTTCCTTGATATGTATGATTACGCTTGGCATAATCACATATTTATTGCTGCAAACTGACCATTACTGTGCTAATTGCTGTAAATCTACTAGGTTGTTTGAAAACCAAGTGTTAAAGTAGTCCAGCTTGGTAAATGGATGTTGGATCGAAACTGAAGCCATCAGTGGTATTGACCGGAACTGCAAGTGAAGGGACGGCTGGACCACCAATTGGGCTCGTTGACACTGGTATCAGTAAAGATGCCTACCTTTTCAGAGTTGCACTGCCTGGAGTCCGTCGAAATGAAAGTAAGTTAGCTACCCCCAATATTGGAATATGTCGAGCAACATGTGCCAAGCAGATGAAACAAGCCCATCACGCAAACCTTTAAAGGATTCCTAAAAGTACAATTTATAAGTTCTATGCGGAAGCCTTACAATTGGAACGCTTTCTGTTGCATCAAGGGAAGTACATGTTCATCTGGCATTACACTTGCAATGTTTTGACAACTGCATTTTCTTGTATTTGCAGGTAAACTAAGTTGTGATGTCAAAGTTGATGGAACTGTGAATATAAAAGGGCAGGTGGTACATGATGGGGGAATCCTGAAGAACTCATCCCGTGAATTCCAGATGAAAGTGCAGCAACTTTGCCCACCTGGACCCTTTTCCATTTCTTTCAAATTGCCTGGACCAGTTGACCCTCGACTTTTCTTTGCCCAGTTCCGGGACGATGGTATCCTGGAAGCGGTGGTTTATAAGAGTAAGTTGCCCTGTGCTCTAGTAGATGGAAACTTACCACCTTCCTGAGGTTTCTTCGAGAGCCTAATGGCATCCCACTAGAGGGGCTACATTGATGAACACAGACAGTAGTTGCTGCGGTGGTGTAAAATGATTTTCTAACTTTTTTATGGAGAAAATTTGCTCTTGCATGTTCTATCATTATAAATCCTGCTTTATCTGATTTCTTTTGTGTTAGATTCTTTCGATCGTTCTTCTATTCTTGCAAGTTTTAAGATGCATCTCAGTCTCACTGTTAAGAATCTTTTCTGAAAAACACCTTCGCTAATCATTACTCTTAAATTTTGCTTCTGCTACCAAAAGACTGAAGAAAACAAGTAGACATGCAAGTAGAGCAAACCGTTATTCTTAATTTGTTCATTTCAGGAGTAAACTTTGTGCGTCTCTGTATCCTAGTGGGTCAGGTAAGTTACCTAGTTACAAATTTATGGCAGATCACTTCTTTATATTCTCATCAATTACATGAAACACTTCCGCTTGCAAGTACGATTCATGGGATAATCCATTTTCAAGAAGACTATTCACCAATACTAAAACAAAGAATCTGCTCGAGATGTTTATAAATGTGGGATGACTTGGTTTTATAGTCAACAACCTTTTGTTATACTTTGTCTTTAGCTTTTAAAAAAGGTCAGAATTTTATTACAGGACATTAAGTCCGTTTGGAAATACAACAGAAAAAACCAGACATTTGGCAAAGAGAAGAGAGGCGACTGCAATCACTTAGTCTTAGTTGGGAAAGAAGCCATTTTGTTGATTCCACATTGACCTTCAGGCTTGCCAGTGTTCCTCTTCATCCTGATGTAACCCTTTTCTCCCCACTTGGGTCCCCACGAATTCTTAACAATGATGTAATCTAAACCCTTGGTTGATCCGTATCC
>JANSVA010000002.1:106772-153642 GCA_025504915.1 Erythroxylum reticulatum
TAACCCTTTTCTCCCCACTTGGGTCCCCACGAATTCTTAACAATGATGTAATCTAAACCCTTGGTTGATCCGTATCCAACGGCTGCCACTCCATGATTTAACATAGTCCCACAGTGACCATCAAAAACACCCTGCAACAACATGACAGTTTAGTGTTATGTTGCTCATTGCCAAAAATTTTAAGTGCTGTAACTACATCTATGACTTACCCCACTATAGAACTGGAAGTCTCTTCCAGAAGCCTCAACAGCTACGCTGAGAGGCTGATTCGCAAGTGCCTGCAACAGGCTTTGTTCATTGTTCTGGGGCACATCGTGGTATCCACTAATGGTTACTACATCAGATTCTTCCTGAAAAGAAGTATCAAAAAGACATGCAGGTTTGGTCACGCCATGTTTTAACTAAACCGAAACTCGGTAACACCAACTATTTAGTTTTTTACCTTTCTCATTTCGCAAGTGCCCTCCTCCATGATATATGGATAATCCTCTTCCTTATGAAGTCCGCCATTGGAGACAATGAAAGCAAAAGCGTAATCCATAAGTCCTCCATTGCAGCCATTGTTGTAGGTAGTGTCACAGTCGACCAACTCTTGCTCAGATAGTGATGTTAAGTTTCCAGTTACAATCTGATTTATGCCCTCCACTGCTGCCACTGTCGAAAATGCCCAGCAACTACCTGTATATATATACTTGTACTTAGTTGTTGCCACTTTTCAACAGAAAGATTTCATGGAAGGAAGAGAGCTTTGTGTATATATAGGAACTTGATTACCGCATGATCCTTGGTTTTTGACAGGAGCAACTGCGCCTTTCTGTCTCCAATCCATGGACTTTGGAATATCCACGACATCTTTGTAAGCGAACTGCTCAGGGCATTCCCTTCTTTTAGACAAGTCAACCTTCAATCCCAGGTATGTCTTCTTGAACTCTTCGTGGCTCAAATCTGCAAACTCGTTGAGGCCGAGCCAATAGTTGGTCACCTTCTTGTTAGTCTCGTCAACGTGGAAAAGATTATCCTTGAAAATCTCAAATCTATGCAACTTCTCTTCGATGCTCTCATAAATTTTCCCGTGTTTTTCCATCCAAGATTCGAACAGATCGATGAGCCTGTCCGTGGATTTCAAATCATCTGGCGTGTACCCCACGATTGAGAAATCACGAGCCATAGCAGAATTGGCAAAGATAAACACAGAGAAAGCAATGATGAAGAGCATTGAAAAGGAGGAAGGAGCCATTTTTTTTAATATAGAATGAAAGAATTATGAAGTAAGGAGGATGCAGGTAAAGGGTGGGAGAAATTGGGTTTATATAGTTTGTGATTCAGATATTGCTTTAACGTAAAGTTGTTGGATTGTGCTGTTTTTCCTGAATACTACACTGTCTCTTCAAGAATGGTTTTTCACAATCGGCTTTGAGTCTAAGCATTCATATCCTTGGAAGTCCTCATGATATGGTTGATGTAACATAATATAACGCAATATGCCGTGACCTTGAATGTTCCTTCCCCTCTGGTTTCTACTGAGACGATAGATAAAATGATCCAATCCAAAACACAGGATATAGGCCTCTGATGTTATGACGAGCAATTCATCTGTTCTGTTGTTATCTTTTACTTGGGTGAGTTCTTCGAGTCATCACCTGATCATATTGCACGCATAAATCTCTGCAACTCATCAAATACATAGATCCCCTCTAGACCTCTAGATACCCTCTTCCAATTCTTTTTAAAGCACTTGCCTGTCCTCACCATATTAAAATGTTGACAATGGACGACCTTGTTCCTGAACTAGCAGGTGAAAACACAGAGACAGGTTTGCCTCCTGGTTTCGATTAAACCCTACACATGTAGAGCACATAACATTTTACCTAGCTTGTAACGTTTTCAGTGGCAATTTTCGTGGGGTGAAAATAGCTACAACTGATTGATTGCCTCTCTAGGATCTGATAATAGTTACAGAACAACAAGTAATATTAAATGTTTATGATGCAGGAGGGATGGGTCATTTGCAGTACATTTCACAAGCATGGAGAGAAGAAAACTGTATTTCTTCAAGGGAAAAGCATTTTCTTGGATTATCTGCTTCTTCTCCATGCATGCAATTCCAAATATTACTTGCCTTCACTGCTTAAATTAGTTGACTGTCAATCTCATACTCCATTAGAAAGCCTCCAAAACCCTTTTCCGGCTCCTAATAACCATGAAAATGACCTCAAAACCATGGATGCGATTGCCAATAACAGTTCCCCAACATCGTCTCTACTTTCACCTGAAGATTGCTATTTGACGGAGCTATCGACTGCTATTTTGAAAGTGTAATACAGAGGTAAACTTTTATCATTTCCAAACCTAATCCCAACTTGGACAAAATGCAGCCAAATTCATACCAATCTCCTTTTTCCTTTGAGATGGATTTTCATGTTTTGGGCAACATATCGGCGCCAGTATTACTGTTGCAGACAATACAGTTTAAAAATGCTTTCAGGCTTTTTGACAGTGTTAGATCAGCCTCTTAGGTGGTAATGAAGAATCTGGGTCATAAGATGGTTAAATGTCTTAAGGACTACTGATGCTCCCTACTTTGGATCATCTATATACCTACTGAGTCTATATACACCAACTACGGCATGTTCGCCCTTCTGCTTATGTACATTAAAGATTTACAAGAGCTTTAAGATTTAGAAGCTAAAAGTGATGTGCAAAATATAAAGAAGAAGCAACAAAACTGTAATTATTTCAATTAATGAAACATAAACTTAAAAAAGTAGAATCACAATAGAATAACAGAAAAGGCCACAAGAAGCACTCTAAGGCCATGAATAGTTTTGCAAAGACGGATTCATTAATTAGAAACTGTTCACTGCTGAAGATCTCCATAAAGAACGTTTCACAACTCAAATTTCTCCAAAACAAAGTAACAATTCAATAACAAAAACCTGCTAACAAGAGGATCCAACATTTTATTAGGATTCTACCAGAGGATTATTACATGCTCAAATAGAGTAGCCAAAACATTCACTTGCAGGCCAACCCTCGCATGGAAGATGCTCCTGTACCAAAACTACAAACAAAAATTAGGCATATTTGAGGCATTACTCTCAATTATAACACAGATAGTGAAGAAGTGTGCGATATAACTTGTGGAACAAATCTATCTTTTTTTTTTTTTTAGATCAAGAAACTGTCAGAATCCATTATTGATCCTTTCTATAGGACTAAACCCATGAAAGACATCAATTACAACTATCAGATAATTGTAGAACACAATTAGTTGATAAAGGTTACAGTATTGTCCATATATAGTAAGTTGTCGCTGGCACAAACACGAACCCCGTCATCATCAACAATGATGGCCTTGTATTGTACAAGTAGACTTATCGAATTAGAAATATGAAAGGGAAACAGAGACAGGGAACCAAACAGTACCCAATTTCAAATTCTCAAAACCAACAAGACCCAGTAATTAAAGAAAAATCAAGCATAAATCACATGAAATCCAATAATGAGCAAGTGAAAATGAAGGAAAAAAAAAAGTAAATTCCAAAATCCATGATTTCAGAAATCCCGATCCGCCTTCTACAACCAACGAACATGACACTGGTGTTTCAACTTAAAAGGCCCAATAATTTCAGAAGTAATAT
Source organism: Erythroxylum reticulatum (assembly GCA_025504915.1). Classification (NCBI taxonomy): domain Eukaryota; kingdom Viridiplantae; phylum Streptophyta; class Magnoliopsida; order Malpighiales; family Erythroxylaceae; genus Erythroxylum; species Erythroxylum reticulatum. Next base: position 110,414 of record JANSVA010000002.1, read on the forward strand.
TCCGCAAGAAAAGAAAAGGAACCTGAAGGAAGAATTTTATTTGGAAGATTGATGGTTTTTAGAAGAAGAAGCATAATCAGGTGGAGAGTAGACGAGAGCAGCCACCATAGCTCCCGGAAGCACACCGTACTTGGCCACAGCTGCCAGCTTCGTCACCAACGCCTCTCCCTTCATCCACGCCATTTTTCTCTACTTCGCTCAGTTTCTCCTTCCACAACTCGATTCCGATTCGTCAAATCCTTTTGCAGAGTTAGGGCTTTGAATTCCCATTTCACCGGGAGCAGAAGGATACAAACTGTTGGGCCTATTTTGGCGCCAGCCCAGTCAGAGTAATTGGATCTTGGTTCCTCATTTATAAAAAACTTCGGATATATATATAATTTTTATTAAAAGTTGCAAGTAAAATGAATTTTATTACAATTTTTAACAAACGTAAGCATAATCTTAAGGTCCTCAATGGAAGGAATTGTAATCAAGCGGTGTCTCCGGAAACGGTTTTGGCAGCGTCGCCGGAAAGTGTGGGACCTTCGGTGGCCCCGCCACCTTGATCACGCTTGACTTGGAGGTGTCCCTGGGTGCCATAAGCATTGCTTTTGTAGTCCTCCAAATCCGTGTATTGTAAGTAAGGACTGGTCTCCAACGGCAGCCCACCTTCTCTGGATTCTGATTCTGATTCCGATTCTTCGTTCCTTCTCATACTTGCTTGCTCTTTGTTGCCTTGTTGCTGCTCCATTTCTAAATTCTATCTCGGTTATGGAGGTAGAAATAGATGGATAGATAGCTAATACGTATATCGATGTGTGTGTGCATATATAATGACACTGCCTGCTTATTTGTCGCCTCAACCTATTGGAATTGTCCGGTCCCTCCTTGTTCTCAGGGACTTTTGGAGGAAGAAAAAGTCTTGATGATGACGACGACATGACATATACATATATACATATATGTTTGTGTAATGAAAGGGATCGGACCAGCTATCACCTTCATGACACGAACTTGTATTATCCTTCACATATTTTCGTACACATATTTCATCACCACCAGTAAATCATCACTCATGGCAGTTTCTCCACCTCACACCATCTCCAGTTCTCACACTTTTGTCTGTTCCTTATCTTCTTCGTTGCTTGGTCTGAGACTGCAACCAAACCAAACCAACCCCCAGGGTTATCACCACACCTTTCTCCATAACTATGGCTGCAGAATACTCTGGGAGGAGAGATTCTAACGCTCAGCTATTGGAAGAACTCGAAGCACTCAGCCAATCACTCTACCAAACTAACACTTCAACAACCACCCGGAGAACTGCCTCCCTTGCACTTCCTAGAACTACTGCAGATGAGATCACCAAAGTTCCTGAGAAGTCATCTTCAAAGCCTCGCTTCGCGAGACGTATGTCCTTGTCACCATGGCGTTCTCGCCCAAAGCCTGACGATGATGAGGAGGACAGCAAGAACCCCACCAAAGTGTCCAATCAATCTGACATCAGGAAGCTCGACGAGAAAACAAGTTCCGGTGAGAAGAAAGGCATATGGAAATGGAAGCCTATGAGAGCTCTTTCGCACATCGGGATGCAGAAGCTGAGCTGCTTGTTCTCGGTCGAAGTTGTGGCTGCACAAGGCCTTCCAGCTTCCATGAATGGTCTTCGCCTTTCTGTTCGTGTCAGGAAGAAGGAAACGAGAGAAGGTGCTGTTCACACCATGCCTGCGAGGGTCTCACAGGGAGCTGCGGATTTCGAGGAGGTTCTGTTCTTTAGGTGTCATGTGTACTGCGCTCCAGGACAGGAAAAACAGCTGAAATTTGAGCCGAGGCCCTTTTGGATTTACATGTTTGCCGTTGACGCTCAAGAGATTGAATTTGGAAGAAGTTCAGTGGACTTGAGTGAACTAATTCGGGAATCTAGAGAGAAAAGCCTTGAAGGTACTAGGGTCAGGCAGTGGGACACTAGTTTCAATTTGTCAGGGAAAGCCAAAGGAGGAGAACTGGTTCTCAAGTTGGGGTTTCAGATTATGGAAGATGGAGGGATTGACATCTACAATCTAGCTGAAGGATTCAATTCAAGTAAAACAGGAAATTTTGGTCGTAAACAGACAAAAACATCGTTCAGTGTTCCTAGTCCTAGAATGACAAGTAGAGCTGAAGCTTGGACACCTTCACAGACAAAACCAGCTGCAGAACTTCAAGGAATTGATGACTTGAATCTTGACGATCCAGCCCCGGCTCCTGCTCCAGCCTCTTCTTCCCAGAAATCAGCAGACCTAGAGCCAAATGTTGAAGATCTTGATCTTCCGGACTTTGAGGTTGTAGATAAAGGAATTGAGATTCAGGATAAAGAAGAGGCCAAAGATGCAAAATCTGAAGATCCAATTGGAGGAGAGAAATCAATTTCAAGCGAGGTTGTTAAGGAGATAGTTCATGATCAGGTTCATCTAACAAGATTGACTGAGCTTGATTCTATCGCTCAGCAGATAAAAGCCCTCGAATCTATGATGGGCGAAGAGAAAATAGTGAAAACAGAGGATGAAACTGAGAGACTAGATGCCGAGGAAGAAACCGTAACAAAAGAATTTCTCCAGATGCTTGAGGAAGAAGAAGCCGACACATTCAAATTCAATCACACTGAAATTTCATACCTGCAACTAGAGGCAGGTGATGATGAAAGAGAGGCAGAGTCCAAAGTGTATCTCTCTGATCTTGGAAAAAGCTTGGGCTGTGTAGTTCAAACGCGGGATGGAGGGTATTTAGCTGCTGCCAATCCTCTGGACACCAACGTTGCAAGAAAAGATACTCCAAAATTAGCAATGCAGTTATCAAAACCACTTGCTATTTCATCCCAAACATCCATAAGCGGGTTTGAACAATTTCAGAGAATGGCAGCCCTTGGTTTCGAGGAACTCAGTTCTCAAATCCTGTCCATTATGCCTATCGATGAACTAATGGGGAAGACTGCAGAACAAATAGCTTTTGAAGGTATCGCTTCTGCTATCATCCAGGGAAGAAACAAAGAAGGTGCTAGCTCAAGTGCTGCTCGAACTATTTCTGCAGTTAAAACGATGGCAACTGCGATGAATGCAGGCAGGAAAGACAGGATTTCAACTGGGATCTGGAACGTGAATGAAAATCCATTAACAGCAGAGGAAATTTTGGCATTCTCAATGCAGAAGATTGAAGTAATGGCCGTGGAAGCTTTAAAAATTCAGGCAGAGATGGTAGAGGAAGAAGCTCCCTTTGATGTTTCTCCATTGATTATTGAAACAGAAGGTAATCATCCTCTGTCCACTGCAATTCCGCTCGAGGATTGGATTAAAAAACACAGCTTGGCTACGAATTCAGATGGTGTGGCAACACTCACTGTAGCAGTAGCTATCCAGCTACGCGACCCCTTGAGGCGTTATGAGGCAGTTGGTGGTCCTAAGGTAGCACTTATTCACGCAACACCTGCTGGCATCAAAGAGGACAAGTACGATGACGAGAAGAGGTTTAAAGTGACAAGCTTGCATGTAGGAGGTTTGAAGGTAAGGTCAGGAGGGAAAAGGAACATGTGGGATAGCGAGAGGCAAAGGCTTACAGCAATGCAGTGGCTGGTTGCTTATGGACTGGGAAAAGGAACAAAGAAGGGAAAGCATGTTCTTGTAAAAGGACCGGACCTGTTGTGGAGCATTTCCTCGCGAATAATGGCTGACATGTGGCTCAAACCCATGAGAAATCCTGATGTTAAGTTTACCAAGTAGGTAAAAAGACTCTTACCACTCTTCCCAGCTTCTTGGAGGATTAGAAAATGCCTCAACATTCGGGTCTTGGAGAATGTTTTTGGAACAACAATCTGTATGTAGATTTCGTCCCAATAAGATTCTTAATTCAGTGAGCATTTCAATTGTAAGCTTTCATGTGATAAAAAGAACTGTCTTTTTTTTCCGGGAGTTCTGATAACCTTAGGTCTGTATAGAAATGTGAACCCCATCATTTCAAAGAAGGAATTGCTTCAAAACCAAACTCGCTGCATCACAATATATTTTTGGCTCATTCTATAATTGAGCCTCCTCTCTTTAGTTAAATCATCCTAAAAATGATTTTTTATAAGATAAATTTTCTTCTCTCTTTTTGTAGTATTTTATTTTTATTATTTCAAAAAATAGTAAAATATCAATTTAGTAATATATGAGGATGTAGACAAAATTGGTTGAACCTCGTTAAATTATAGTATTCTTTATTTGTCTATTTAATGACTATTGTCAGGTTTAATTGTAGTGAATTATTGTGCTATTAAATTACATGTCTAGAAAAATTTTATCTAGGAGATTGATTTTAAGTAGGACCGTTTAGGACCCTTCAATATTTCCTGAAAATTTACCTGGTGTGATTTTTCAGTACAATTGTTCACACTCTATTTATCGATCAAGGTGAATTTGTCACTATCGATAGAAATTAACTCAGAGTTTCTTAACAATTGGTATCAGAGTCAAGATTTTTTCTTAGTATGTTCTATAGTTGCAGTGTGGTCTGATCTTCCACATCAGAAAAGGTTTTTCTTTGAGTTATTGACATTCCGCATTGATAGCTATTGAATAAAAATTGTAGCAGAGATGACATAAATCAAAAATACGACTGCATCAACCTCGTCGACAGCCTTTATCTCATCTATTTTAGCAAGGACTGTTGTAACAAATGCAAGATGTCCAATGGAAATTTTTGATGATACGAGTCATTTCGACATGTGACAAAGTGAAATTTAAGATACTCTTTTTTAGCAAAATCTTGATATCACCATTGAAAAAAAGAAATCATATGATTTAACTAAGGAGGGGGGACTCCTTTTATGGTTTTAGAAACCTCAACCATTTCTATACATTTTCAATTTTTAGTAATATTGATCAATTCCAAACAATGTTAAAACTTGACCGCAGTTATTACCTTTGTCAACATATCAGCAGGATCCTCAATGGTCTTAATCTTTAGGATTACTACTCCACTTTTTTCTAAAACCTCTCATATAAAATGATAACGAATATCAATATGCTTCATCCTTACATGATAAACTTAGGTTTTTACTAAATGAATTACACTTTAATTATCACAATGTACTTTGACATGTTTAATTCCCAATTCATCAAGCAATACTTGAATTCAAATTGAAGCATGCCTCTAATGGATCCTCCTGTGATCCTTTTCGGTAGTATTCATGAAAAGCTCCCTGACGAAGGAATCATGCGAAGCATGCTTTTCGCCAACTTCGGTAGCATGTTTTGTACAGCAGAGCCTCCTATCAAACATGAACATTGGGATGAAGAAAGCTTACGCAGGGAAGATGAAGACTACGTGTCAGAGGCTGCTGGAGGAGATTCGGATGACAATTTGCAGAGTCCACAGATTTCACGGCAGACAACAAACATAGAGAAGGATATGCCACACACCACAACCCACTTCCCATGGGAGTGTTCCGGAGCATCAGACGCCATAGTAGTCTGATGTAAGCCAGCGTGCTCTTTATTCCAATGAGCCTATAGATCACCATCCCGTTGGATCTGGAATGGTTCATCCAGCTGAAACTGCCTCAAAAAGGGCCAATTAACTTGGGTTGCGTTACTTAATCCAGAAGGGAAGGATTGTAATTCAGATCCTTCAGCAGCTGTCCAATGATTTTCTCATAATCTTTTCGTTCTTCATCTTCCTGATTCAGTTACCAAAGTTTCCAAGATGTAAGTGTACACAGTTTTCTGGTAGAAAAATAAAGGCCTTTTCTTCTTCTTGCAGATGATTCGTACTCTACACAATTCCATTGCTAATAAGTCTCCTACTCTCCTTGGTTAATCGTGAATTAGATTTATTAGTAGCAGTGCATGCAAGTGGATCCGTGGCGCAATGTTAGCGCGTCTGACTCCAGATCAGAAGGTTACGTGTTGGATTCACGTCGGTTTCAAAACTCGCCCTCTTATTTACTCTTTTCTCACATCCGCTCCGTACAGAGTGGTTCGGTTCCAACGGCTACTCATTACCAACGAGTATAAAATTAATTAACTAATGGGTCATTAAGCATACTAATTATTCCCGCCACTTGAGATTGCCCCACCCAATCTAAGTTGTTTTGTTTTTTTCCACTTTTTCTTTTAAAATTGAACGGTTGCAAACAAAATGGAATTTCAATAAACAAATAACATGATCTTTTCAATCTTTGATTTTGCTTTTGTCGTGGACGGAAACAAATAATTACTATCTTTTAGATAAGGGGAGAAAAAGAACGCCTCAAATCCTCTCTTTTAGTAACGTTAGTCAAATCTGTCTCAGTCCATGTAATGTAGAACTCATATAAATGAACGGTCTGGATGGAGTAGAACAGAATTTGGCTAAAGATTACTTAAATAGAGGCTCAAGTCAGGGTTTGTCTTGTCTCATTTAGTGCCATTTTCAATCATATCTTGTGGCTGATCCATTATTTAACTGTATTTAGTACTCATATCTACACAACCAACAACACCATTCCTTTGTTAATCAAATTCAAACTAAAGTCGTCTACCCATTATGACACTTACCTGTTCTAGGCACTAGCCATTGCAATTTCTTACACGGAATCATAGGTGGCTTCCAATCCCGTGGACCGTTTCCCCTGTGCCCTCGTGTTCCAGCAACATCCAACCATACAATAACTGGGAGAGAGAAAAATTAGATGGAGTGGATGATGTTAGAACAAAGAGTCACCGACGTGCCTCAGGCTCAATGTCGTTGCTTTAGGCCTTAATTATGTGACTAAAATATTTCCTCCACAACCTTACAAGGCATTACATTTACACATGATACCGCCTCCTAAGAATGCGGTAAATAAGACAGAACATCAAACGACGAACACAGTACATTAACCCCAGCACCACCAACCAGAGCTGTCTTCTTACACTTGAAGAATGTTTTTAAAATCCAACAACAAGAAATAACCAAAAATTCCAATCTTATTGTTTAAATTTAATGACACCAAATCAACTAAACACTTCCTCCGATCCTAATATAATAGCAAGCAGCTCTTCTAATTTTAGATTAATACTCATTTAACTTATATTATATAATATATATATCATAATTACAGTAAATATATAAACTAATTACTGAAATTAATATACGGAGGCTTGCTATGTACTCAAGAAAGAGAGAAGCAATCAAAGATGAGAGAGCTAGGGCAAGAACCTATTCCCATCATCTTCCCGCTCCTTTCGTGTCGCCTCCGTTTCAGCTCCACCGCTAGAACTTGCCGCCGTCGGCAATCCACCGCACTTCTGGCACCTCGCCACCCCCAGAATCTGGCGGCAGGACGGGCAGGAAGAGTGGGATCCCAGCCAAGTGTCGATGCAGCTCACGTGGAAACCATGTCCGCACTGAGGCAGCACCCGGATTTCGTCACCGGTGGTGAATTCTGTCAAGCAAATGGCGCAGTCGGAGAATTGGACGGCCCAGTCGGCCGAGAAAGTTTGTATGGGGAGCGAACGAAGGATCTTCTTTTTGAGGCCTTTGTTGGCGGCCGAAGGCGGCGGCGGAGGAGGAGGATTTGTAGTGCTGCGAGACGCGGCGTTGGAGGAGAAGCGGCGGAGCCAGGCGCAGCGAGCGACGGCGATGAGGCCTAGAACGCAAATTAAAGCGCAGAGGAGGGCCGCCAGAATGACCACGAAGTCGGAGTCCACAGTAGCAGGTTGCTGCGGTGGCGGCGACGAATCCTTGGTGGAGTGAGCTGGGGTCGCCGAGGAGTTAACGGCGGTTAGGAACCTGAAGTGACGAGTCATGTGAAGGAAATTGGTAAAGCAAAGACTCGTGTCTGTTTGTCTTGTCCGAAGGGGAAGAGAGAGAGAGTGTGTGTGTTTGGGTTGGTATGTAACGTGTAGTTAATCATGTGGTTTGTAATGCTGATATTAAATTTGGTAATAAAGGAATCTGTTGGCGCTTCGCTTCGACATCCTCTCTATAATTTACAAATAATAAAATATGTGTGATATAAATATTAAATATGAACAAATATAATATTAATTTAAACTAAATTTAAAATAATTATAATAAAATATTAATTGAATTTAATTAAGTCCAAAAATTATATTTATTCATCGTCATATTAAAAATTTAAAAGTAAAAAAAAAACTTAAAATTTAAACTAATAATGAAAAGAAAGAAAGAAAGTGGGAGACTTTTGTTGACTCTGGTAAACGAAATTAGAAAAAGGATGAACCCAACCACCTCTCACCAGTCACCACTACGAAAGGTTTTGTTTTCCACAGAACAATGAACATGGCTGCGCCGAAAGACCCAAAAGCGATTAGTGGACTAGTAGATAAACACCAAGAAGATGATGTGGACTAGGACTAGGACTAGGACTACGACTAGGACCGGACTGAATTAGACTAGACTTGTACCGCATGCCAGTTGTCAGCATCTTACGCTTACTTGCGACGGTGGAATGCTCTGGTCGGTTGCTATGGTTCGCCCAATTGTTAACAATATCCTCGTCCATTCCTCCAACAAATTACTAAATTAAGTGAAGTTAGGTCCAGAGGGAAGAGTCCGAACGATTAGGATTACGCAAAGAACATTTGTGATTCACAGTTCCATTATTGACTTTTTGGAGGTGAGTGAGCACAATATTGTATGAATTGACTTGAGACCAAAAGTTTCATAAATTCCCTTCAAAATCTAAGCTAACATAATTCGCGTTTCATAATAGACCTCTCACCAAACATTAACCAAACTCATTATGGACATGGTGGGATCTTGAACATCTATAAGAAACAATGAAAGGTGGTATCTTGAAAATATATATATATATATATATCTATGTGTGTGTGTGTGATGATGATGATCATATCAAGAGAATAAGTCCTTCTGTCTCAACTTTCAAAGGTTCGACTTAGAAGGTCTTCCTCTGCAGAAGTTGCGACAGATGCAAAATGGCATCTCCATTATTAAGCGGGTATTCTCATTAATCATATGAAAAGAGAAAAACGAATTCAAGGATTTATTTTGTATACACAAAACGAATTCAAGGATTTATTTTGTATACACAAGAAGTGCAACCCATTACATATTAGACATCTTATAGTATTCGCGACTAAGTCATATACATCATCTGAGTGCAACGCAAACAAAAAGAACATGAACTTTGCAACTGCCAATCTCAACTTCAAAAGAACATCTCTAGTACATTTCCTTACAAGTCAAACCTCACATTCCATTGACCGTTCATGTCTGCATTCAGAGTCCAATTATTTTCCTTAATCTGAAAATAAGGCACCTGAAAGATAGAGAGAAGAAAATTAACTTATAACACTGCAAATGCAAGTTAATTATATGTTTTGATGGAAAATTACAATGTCAAACTTCTGGATTAGCTAAGAAAGCAAAACGAAGCGAAGCATATTTGACAAAATCGTGCCATATAACTAGCCCAAAACATCACGACGGTGTATAAGCGGATCAAGCAACAACAGTTACTTTCAAGAAGAGAATATCAGTTGATAAGCCAGAGGAACCAACGATGGAAAAATGAAAGAATGCATTATGAAACAGAAAAAACACATAAAGCACAGGAAAAGAATATTCTTCATGATAGAGTATTGGATTTAGAAATCATAAGTTACAACATTCACCTCCTTTAAATAATTAAACACAGAATGGATAGAAATATTAGGTAATTAAGTGTCTCAAGATGAAGGGGAAGTTTACCTTATTGATTACTTCGTATCCAACTTTGAACCTAACATCCTGATGTTTCTGAAAATTAAGTATACTACAAGAGAGCTCTGCAGCTCCTTTTGGCTTCCTCTGTTGGGTATCCAAAACAGTTAGATGCATAAAGAAGCTAAAGAAACAGACTCATATCCCAAAAATACAGGACTAAAAAACACCAAAATATAAAACAAGGCTGCGGAAGAAAGTGGAAGCAAAGACATCAACGGGCAGTCCGATGATAGATGCTGGAATTTTCATAAACAAACTACACTTCTAAGTAATTTTCAGCAGATACAGAGAACCAGAAGTACCAACCTCCTTGAGTTCTTTGTCGAAATTGCATCGTCCCTTAACGTTGAAGTTTAGCAAGCCATCATTAGTCACATGAAATGCCTTCTTTCCGCGTATGCTATAATGTAGCTTTTCATGTCTTGTGTAATGTACCCCTACACCAAGACTGGCCGATAACTACAATTGATTGTCACATTTTTATTAGAGAAAATCAAAGTTTTGCAGATGTAAGAGCTTTGATGACACTACAGTAAGCAGGAAGGAGACATACTTCTGGATAGAAATGCCTAATCATCGCACCAAAGTACGATGGGGCTCCAATTTTCGTGTCTAGCTCTCCATGAACCTAACGAAAAGGTTGAACATTTGAACAAATCAACGTCCGAGCTTGAACTCAAGCCAAAATATAATTGTAGTTTTTAAAATGAACAATCCAAAGAAACCAAAGATTAGAAAATTGGATATTGAGATTTTTGTGAAAACCAAAGAAAAGACAAGAACAGACCTGAAAACGGGTCTTAGAATCTAAGAAGAGTTTCTCCTTGGCGTGAATTCTCAGAGATTTGGAGTCAAGTCCATATCTCAGAGACGTCTCCATATCTTTCCAGCACAATCACTAGGAATCTCCTTCACTTGCCCTGGAAACCCTAAAAACCCCAACTTTAGTCCGCAGGCGGACTTGGAGTTGGTTGGTTGTTTGAATTATACTACCTACCTCCATCCAATCCCCAACCGCTGGACGCCGCGATTTCCTTCAACGAAACGCAACGTTTCGTCTCCTGGGCCGGGGTTGAACTCGGCCCAATTTGGTCTCACACCTAAATGGAAGTGTAAGGTATTGACGGGGTCTGAATTACGACACTAGAAGCATAGCAACGGTGAGCGAGAGACTCCAAATTGAGGCTGTGCTGCGAAGATGAGGTTGGTTACACTAGCGTTGGCTATTGCACTGCTCACAACGCCTGTACTTTCCGATCTGATCCTTCTTAAGGTCGAGCGACGTGTAAGTTTCGATCTCCTTTCTCTTCTCCACTTTGTACTCATCTCGTAGAACTGCACCGAAAAATGCATTCTTGATCTGTCAAGTAAGCAGATTTTTCTTCAAGATTTGAGCTGGGAAGAAACTTGACTTGGGCCAATGGATTTCAATATTCATCGGATTCTTGCTTTTGTCGACTCTTCTCATTATTTCCTGTTGCAGGTTGATTTGACATCACATATTGTTCGCATCACTTCAACGTTAAAGGTGCTTGATTCATTTCCCTTTTCCTGTTGATCTTGAGTTAGAATACGCTGTTTTGGATCTTATTTTCTTATTGCATTCAATTAGAGGTAGTTTCCTGTGAGCTAGAACTATGATTGTAATGTTATCGTTTTCATATATCTGATCTTTTTTGGTATCTGACTAATTTCTAGGTAGAAAATGGTGGTTCTGATTTGGTTTCGGAGATTTTGCTTGCCTTTCCTGAGCTTCAAGTAAATAATTTGGCTTATTTGACTGCAACTACTAAAGAAGGAAAAGGAAAATCGAAAACTTCTGGTGCTGGCCTCCCTATTGAAGTAGCCAATCCAGAAGGAATGCCTCCTGCATTGAGGTTTTATTCTGTAACGTTACCAAAGCCTCTGAGTGAGGGGGAGATCCTGAATTTGGATGTTTTAGCAGTATTTACACATACCTTGAGACCATTTCCTCAGGAAATTACTCAAGCTGATATTCAACTGGTAGTGTTCCAGGATAGTGCACACTATCTCTCTCCCTATGCTGTAAAGGCGCAGTCACTAACTGTTAAACTTCCCGAGTCTACATTGGAATCATATACAAAATTGGAGAACACAAAGGCTCAAGGTTTAGAAATCAAATATGGCCCCTATGAAAACCTCGCCCCTTTCTCGTACACACCAATAGCTGTTCATTTTGAGACAAAACATCCCTTTGCTATTGCTCCCGAAGTAGTTCGAGAGGTAGAAATTTCCCATTGGGGCAATGTGCAGATCACCGAGCATTATAATATTGTCCATGGTGGTGCTAAAAGTAAGGGTGAATTTTCCAGGTCAGTTGTTATATTTTAATGAGTTTTTGGTTTCTTTTCTGTTAATAAGGCTACACCAAAGTTTGATACCAGTTTCCTCAAAACATTCAGGCTCGAGTACCAGGCAAGGCCCCAAATTCGAGGTGCTTCAGCTTTTAGGCATCTTGTTGCAAAATTGCCACCAAGAGCCCACTCCATTTATTACAGAGATGAAATTGGAAATATATCAACATCTCATGTGTGGGGTGATTCCAAAAAGGTTAATGTTTTGATTCGATAGCATAAATTTGTTGACTTATTAGTGTTGGTTTTGACTCGATTCTATTTTTTCAATTGCAGACAGAACTTTTGATTGAACCTAGATATCCCATGTTTGGTGGTTGGAGAACTGCCTTTACCATTGGATATGGATTGCCGCTCCGGGACTTTTTGTTTCAATCAGAAGGAAAACGTTTCCTGAACATTACATTTGGCTCCCCAATTAATGAGTTGGTCATTGATAATCTAACTGTGAAGGTTAGAGATATACTGTTTCTCTTTGTTTTAGATCTCTATAGCTTATTTAGCGGTTTCAGTCCAGTCTGCTTGATGGGGTTCTGGTGGCTTCCTTACCAGGGTTTAGCCTGATCTATATGCCTGGATATATCTTGCCTTTTAGATTGCAGCCTAGTGGCATGCACAGAAACTTTCTCCTCAGCCTTTTGGTTTTTCTGTCTTGCAGGTTGTCTTGCCAGAAGGCTCTCAAGATTTCTCTGTTTCAACTCCTTTCCCAGTCAAGCAGGGGCAAGAGGTATTAACAGCCTACGACTTTATGCTGCCCCTTGCTCCTTTCTTTTATAATCATAACTTTGTTTCTGTTTAATGTAGTTTAATTGGACATTCATTTTTTCTCGTTTTAATTGCATGTATATATACTTAATATGACTTAGAGAATGGTTAAATGCAGACCAAGGTTTCACACTTAGACGTTGTTGGTAGACCAGTTGTTGTGCTGGAGAAGAGCAATGTTGTGCCAGAGCACAATCAGTATTTCCAGGTAGTATCTTAAATATACTGCCTAAATCACTAACCATGTTAGAGTCTCAGCTTTGATATACAGAGGTTATCGATCCATCTGCAAAAATTTAGCAAACATATCTAACCAAAAGTTGTGAACTTTTTGGAGAAGTAAGAATATAAATAGTTGAGTGGAAAAAATATGTTGTATAAATTGAACATTGAGATGAAGTGAATAAAAATTCCTTGAATGATTCTTAGGGCTTCTGCCAGGAAAATACTTCTTTTTGGTCATTCCAATGATCAAAGATGTAGTTGAGTGTTTTCATGGATGTTCTGTTCTTTAGTAACTTTTACTTATCTTGCAGGTCTATTATAAGTTCAATAAACTCTCAATGCTCAGGGAACCATTCATGTTGATCTTTGGATTTTTTTTCCTCTTCGTTGCTTGCATTGTGTACATGCATGTGGACCTTTCAATCTCCAAGTCTTCCCCTTCTTATTTAGCAAAGCTGCAGTGGGATGAAGTAAGTTTGAGGAACAATTTTAGTTTTACATGTATAATCACATGAAACTTGGCAAATCTCTACATATTGAATATAATGTCATTGAAATTTCAGGTAAGAGCTACAATTCAGCAGATTGAAAGTATGATTAACCAATGCTTGACAATACATGAAAAGCTAGAAGCTTCACTACGTGATCTTTCTAGGACAGGAGATGTTCAAGCTTGTAAAACGGCTCGCAAGACTGCAGACAATTTGTTAAAAGAGCACTCAAAGGAGCTGAAGCCATTGATCTCATTCTTGCAATCTTCTCCTCAAGCTGCTCACATATTGCAAAAGGTTCATTTGCAATTTAGTTTCACAGATTGTCCCGCATCTGCAAATATCATTTTCATATTGATATTCTGTTTGCACAGGTGGAGGAATTACTGGCGAAGGAGAGAGAGCTGCAAGAGAGGCTGATGGCCAAACACTCAACTGTAGTAGATTGTTACGAGAGGAAGTTCGCCGGCCGGGACATCGAGGCCCGGGTTGCACCACTGCAGCAGAAGATCGTAACCTTGAGGCAGGAAGTTGAAGATCTTCTTGACTACATTGATGAGATATAAACAAAGGGGGGCTTTAGGATAAGAATTTTGTCAACTTTAGGTTAACACTTGAGGAGCCAACTTTAATTTCCACCAGCCGGTACTTTTATTTGGTTTTTTTGTAATTTTATGATCTTGAATTGGAACTTCCCATCAAGAATACTCTCCGGAGACGATTTCCAGGAAATCTGTTTAGACGAAAGCTGGAAAAGGAAAGAAACCGAACAACATTCTTATGGTCTAATGCAAACATGCACAAAGTTGAATCCCTTACTGTCCTCGCACAAAATCATAAGCCACAAACTTAACTCACTCTTTGCATACAGAACATGAACGTACCTTGGTATGGTTAAATACATGTCCAAATCTTTTCATCAAGTCATCTTGAGGTTTTTCTTCTTCGTTTCACTAGTCACCGTCATCGGTCTATTATATATGTATACTTACACTCAGCTTGCTGATCAAGCTATGGATAAACTTCTTCAAATTTACGACAAGATTCGGAATGACAAAGGTAAAATGATTAGCTTGGTGGACCACGTTGGGCATGTGACTATGTAGAGCTTTGATAATCAAGATCAACAGTGGCCATGACGTTTACTGTCCGTGAATTATAGAGGTTATGTGGGTGTGATTAGGGGACTTCTTAGCATGTGAAGGGGGAGATGGCCAAGGAGTTGGTAGGGCATCCATTCAACTGCCTTGCGTATTGAGCACGTAGAAGTTGAGGGAGGTAACAATTCGAATGAGCTTGTGTTGTATCAAATGAACATGAGATTTGGAGGAAAAGAGAGATAAAGAAAATTAAAGTTGGAGACGAAAAGATGAAGCAGCGTTGTATTCTCAAAGAACAGCACCACAGAGCGCAATAACAGAGTCTTCTAGTTCCTCTTCCTCTTCCTCTTCCTCTTCCTCTTCTCTTTTGTCTGCCCGAGAAACGGAGAGAGACTCGAGAGCAGAAACATATTTGACAGAAATGCCACTACCAAATTTACTTGGATATGATTATGGAACAGGTCCCCCGGGAAAATCCTATCCTTTAAAAGATTCTTTGCACTAGGCCGATCCTCAACGCATCAAATCCTTCCTCTGACTAATGGCTCATGACCGATTGTTAACAAATCAGCAACGGCTTTGCCGACGCCTGACTATGACTGCCTAGTGCACCCAGTGTCAGGAGGAAGAGTCCTCCATCCACATTATGCACGACTGCCCCAGAGCAAAACGACTATGGTACTTCTTTCCTATCCGCATTCTTTTACCTGACTTTTTTGACCTTTTCTCTTTCTGATTGGCTACAGGTCCACCTTCACATACATCGCTAGATCGGTAGCCATGATTGTCCCTCATATTCGACGCAGCTTGCTGGTTTCTATGGATCTGACAGAACCGGTCCCTTTTGGAGGCCCACTTTTCCTAGTCGGTCACTCCTACTATAACTGTATTAGAATATGTTCGCAAGATCCACCGAGCCTTAAAATGGCAAAGCATGACCAATCAGGATCCTCGACCTCGATAGGAGCACCTAATTTGCTGGTATAGACCCGCTCTTAGATGGGTGAAACTGAACACCGGTAGGGCACACAAACATTCTTCAAGGCTAGCCACTGCAGGGGGCTTCTCCGCAACAACAATAGTAATTGGCTATGAGGTTTTGTTCAGAATATTGGCCGGTGTTTCTTGATCACCGCAGAACTCTGAAGTGTATACTCAAGGCTCAATCTGATTTGGGACTTAGAATTTCGGAAGGTCAAATTAGAAATAGATTCACAAGTGGTATCTAGACTTCTCTTTGATTCTACTAACCGTGTCACGCCTCTTAATCCGCTTGTTTTAGGCATTAATGAGCTACTCAATCATAATTGGGTAGTAGTACCCCGCCACATTTACATATAGAGTAACAGAAGTACCAATTGGCTTGCTAATTTTGCTGTAAATTTCGGACTAGGAATTACTACTTTTGTATCCACACCCATCGGGTGTCACTCGATCCTCATAGAAGACATTGCCGGGGTTAGTTTCTCCAGATTAGTTTAGCTCGTTGTTTGTACTTTTTCCCTTCAATCAAAAAAAAAAAAAAAGAAGTGCCCTTTGCCATTGTTAAAACCGCAATAGTGGTCACCTAAGCATTCAAAGATGGGTTGCAGTACTGGTGCTCTGATACCAATTACAATAGATCTTATGAGAGAGCCTAATCTTAAAAGTTAGCTTGAAAGATGAGAGAGTACATAAGTCTATAAACTTCACATAGTTCTTATTACTAATATGGGACAATTAAATCATAACAATCTACCATACTCCATAACCCAGGCACTCCAAGATGACTGTGCATTAAACATTTTCTAGCCTCAAGCAAACACTACAATGTCGGAGTTACCACCCGTAACCCTAAGATTCGGAGGAATGATGTT
Source organism: Erythroxylum reticulatum (assembly GCA_025504915.1). Lineage (NCBI taxonomy): Eukaryota > Viridiplantae > Streptophyta > Magnoliopsida > Malpighiales > Erythroxylaceae > Erythroxylum > Erythroxylum reticulatum. Next base: position 126,928 of record JANSVA010000002.1, read on the forward strand.
GACTCTGATACTAATTTATAATGACCGGTGTCGTTGCGGGGAAAAAAAAGAAGAAAGTAGGATAAGAACAAAGGAACTAAGAGGATAAGTAATTTGGGAGATTGTAGAGAATTGTGTTCATTTAATTATGATATTTCTTTTTACATTCATAGCCCTTTTTATAGGCTTAATAACAATACTCTCTCCTTTGTAACTAACTCTCTCCGAAACAAACTTTGCAGAACTTGCAAAATAAACTAACTACTGATAATATTCTCTCTCACGCAAGTATCTTGACCTCCATTCTTTGTCTGCTCCCTGACATCATAACATGCGTGTAGGAGGAACAATTGAAAAAGTTTCCTTCAGCTTACTTTGCTTCAGGCTGTTAGTTGCAGGAACTTAGTGTTCCAACCTTGAATTCTGTAGGGTTCCATCAGGATTTAGGAAATGAGGATCAACAGACCATTTTTCCTGTATGATATGGAGAGAATTCATACAATAATAACAAAACACAACTTCAAAAGACCTTTCTTTTCCTTTAACAAAAACAGAGAGTAACATCTCACTACGTTGGACCACTCAGATTATCAAATGTATTTGTTGAATTTGAACAGAGCTGAACCCTTGCTGTCTTAAAACAAAATCATGAACTAGAAACTTAGGTAAACATAGCATACAGAACGTTGAAATATTGTTAAAGCTAAATACATGTCCAAATCAGCCTGTCTTCCATCATAACTGAACAACACAAAGTATGGTTGATTGAGACGTTAATCAATCGCAGCCAAGTATAGATGAACTTACTCTAGTCTTCTTCAGATTTACAAGGGTCAGTAAAACAATAAAAACAGTAACGAGATAACAGCAAAAATGTCGTAATGACACAGGTAGAATGGTTAGCTCAGTAGATCACGTTGGACATATGGCTCATTAGACTTTTCATGTTCAAGATCAATTGTGGCCATGATGTTTGCTGTTTGTGCAGGGTTTGATGAGTACGCTTCAAGGTCAGACGTGCTGTGACTGTGAGCATGATTAGCGTAGTTAGCATGAGGACCGCTTTGTGCAGGAGATGCCATAGGAGAGTCAGTTGGACTACCCAGAGTCTTTGTATGGGCAGAGTGTTCCTTTTTCCTAGCTTTATTTTGCCACTGTCTTAATGCTTTTGAAGTTTGTTCATCAAACACTGATCGCTTCATCGTTGTTCCCATCTGAAAAACCCCCAGAATTAATCACAACTTTTGAATGAAAAAAAAAAATCTATCCTTTACAAAAATGTTAGCAGATGAAGTCACCTGTGTTACAAGTGCATAGAGCGGAAGTGTGATGTAGCTGCACAGAATTTGAGCTCCTAACCTAAGAAAATGTTAATACCATGTCTAGTTTTTGTCAAAACAACTATCATTAGATTGGTGTTGTAGGAGAAAAGAAACAGCACAAAGTTGTAACTTGGTAGAATTTTTTAACTTACCCAAGGGTTACCCTCATGATTGTAACAACAAAATCCTCATGAAAACATGATTTCAACCCAAACTCATACTGCATCAGGAAAGAGAGAAGTTAAAAGTGACTTCTTTGTTTAACATATAAATGATGGAAATGAGAAATGAAGAGCAGGGAATTACCCATATCCAGAAGAAGTAAGTCAGTTCGAATGCATTCTGGATATGACATGTGAAAGAAGCTTGTTATGACAAGAAACCTCAAAGAGAAGCATGTCCTAAGAAAAATGAAATACTTTCACAACTATCTAAAGAGAAGAAGCTCAATACCTGAAACAGGACAAAATGGATGAGATAAAGAACTAACTCAGGCCAACTAAACCAAAAATGTCTATCAGAGACTTGCACAAGTGGTATCCCTTGGACTACTGCGTGTTTCTGTTGAATTTCTACTGCCATTTCTGTTATAATTCCTTGAAGCTTTGTGCCAACTGCTAATATTACCTGCAAATGAACCAACAGTTAAAACATTTTGCTGTTTCAATAGTCAACAATTAGATCCAACAACGAGCCTTTTTCATCACAGAACTCTTACAATTAGGGGAAGTATTGAATACCAGAAAGAGACATGCCATCCTGAAAAGTGCAAAGAAGATGAACTAAAGGCACTAGCCGAGTACAACCAAAATTAATCAAAACACAGTGAAAAGAAGACTAACCGTGAACATTAAAAAGTAGAAAAATAACCACAGAAGCCCATAATAGTGGACTGCCAGGAGGATGGAGATTTTGAGTTCAAAGTTGTCAGACCAGAAAAACAAAAAAGAAGGAGAGAGGAAACATAGAGAGTATAATTATTACTTACTCCAAAAACAGGACAAAAGTTTACCTGATTCCAACAACTACTTTGAAGTCATCTTCTAACGATCTTTTGATATATTTTTGAAAGTTAAATTTACTTCCAGGTGCTAGATGAACCTGCAAGAAATAAATCATTTGCCATAAGTGTGAGTTTTCATGTTAACTTTACTACTACAGTTGCTAAACTCACAGAGATGAATCCATTTCTCATGGCCAAATAATCTGCCTTTTGAACAGACCGAAAGAACTGGTTAAAGAAGCATGCCTGCAGGATTCAACAAGCAGCCATTATAAGCAATAGTGAAGAATAAAACCATACAAAATTTAAGACAGTTAAGATCTTACAATGTAGAATGTTATTGGCGTTCTTGTCCAGAAACTTGTGTGTTCTCTCACGAAGGATGTCTCATGAGTTAGGCGGAATCTTTTAGGACCTGAACAGTTGTGTAAATGCTCAGTTCATTCAACTCTCAAAAAATCAAACGTATCTAGTCTTTAATAAGCAGAGTAGTACCATTCACGGTCTCTTCTTCCCAACTCTCACGCTCCCAGTCCTTCCACCCCCGGATCTGCATATTGTTGTTATTTATGGTTTGCAGATTAATTGAAAAGAGACAAAAACGAAAACCAGCATTTGTTTTCTGTACCTTCAATCTTCCCAGCATCATCGTTATAGCACTGTAAATCACATGGAAAACTGCCAAGAAAAAGATGAAGATGTGCAGCTGATGCAGACCATTCAAAGAAATTAGTGGCACGTATCCCTGAAACGATGAATCGAAGACCATTTAGAAAAGCCCTTAATTATCAATAGAACTCGCAGTTGGACAAATTCATATGAAGATTCACTTACCTCCTTGCATGTTGCGCCTCCGCCGCCACCAGCTAAAGATCTGCGGTCATACCAGAGGAGTCTACGGTGGTGGCCTCCCTTATCTGCATGAGCTGCACCTTCTGCATGAGCTGCGCCTTCTGCATGAGCTGCACCACCATGATAATCTTTACGTGAATGCTTCCGTGGACATGGTAACATTGTATTGCCATATCTTTCAAGAATACACCATTGGGAAACATAGCCTTGACTGAACGTCAGGAGTAAGGATATGAATCCTAGAACCATAAGTTCTGCGGAAAGTGAACAGCAGCTGTTTATTTTCACTTGAATGGCAAATAATTTATGAAGGAGAAAAAGAACAGAAAAATTTAGAAGTATGGTTTAAGCATTTACCGCCTTTAACTTTCTCAAGAGCTTCATACATAGCTTTCTTGTTGCCTTCCCGGAACAACTGAAACAAAAATAGAAAAATCAAAAGAGAACACAAGTTGCCATGAACCTGCAATTGAAACAAATGGAATCGCTGACAGACCAACATTCCAAGATAATGATGTCTAACACATCTTCCGTACCAACACAAACAACAGATTTATAATCATACGTCATCACAATATGAGGTTCGGACCAATTACAATTATGAAGATAACTCATGAAAAGAAGACAGGAAAACAGAGGAGAAGGAGCTGTTTCAAAGCATAGATTAAAAGAGGAAAGCAGATGGAGGAAGACATTGGTTTCTTTAATGCATCAATTCTTCTTATCAAGTGCAGGTCATGCAATTTTAAAAATGATGGAATAAAGACAAATTACTTCTCCAATTCGATGAAGAAACTTCTCCAAAATGATAGAGATGACAACGATAGCAGCACAAACAGCAGCAACAGCCCATGTGGGTGTCTCGTCGAGCTCTCTTGAAGGTCCTCCTCCACCACCTCCACCCATTTCTCCGACCCTCCTCTCGAAACGCAGTCTTTTTGGTTACAGTCAAAGCAATGACAGATACACATAGACAAAGCCAAAAGCTTTTCGTATCCGATAAACAAGGCACAATCTTCAGAGAAACCCGACTAAGAACTTTTGAAGATAATGATGAGATATAATTAGAAGCCACAAGGTAAGGGTCTCGTGGCTCAAACACAATGTTATCGAAAAAGGAATATCCAAAGACAGAGCTTTTGAGTTGAAATCCAAGATTACACCTTTTCTGGGGTAGGAAGCAGGTTCGTGCCCATGATAGTAATCACCGGTTTTCTATATAGGAGAGCTCTATTTTTGATGAATACCCATGCACGTACATGAAGCTACCAAACAAAAATTAGAGAGAGAGAGAGGGAAGGAAAAGCAGAGGACGGGGTTTGACTAGAAATCGAGGAGAAAAAAAGCAACAGATGTTTGGATTTACCAAGAATAGAAGTTTCCAACATTTTTTGAAGAGTTACATGTCTTCCTACCAACTACTACTAGACAGAGACAGTCCAAAACTTCTCAGCTTCTTTTGTAAGGACCAATATCCTAGGAGAACCAGAAGGCTTTTCCTTCATAGCAAGTTGTTCCCTTTTTTTTTTTTCTCGGAGAACTAGCAGACGGCATTATCAATTATAATGCAGGTAGAGACGTAATTTCCATATCTATTAAATCCAAAAAGGTTTTATACTCCTTAAATATGCATCCCAGAGGTTCTTGAAGAACCTCTTTCTTCATCTTTCTTCTTCTTACAAGAACCTCTTTCTTCATCATCTTCTTCATCTTCTTAGTGTGTATTACTGAATAATAACCTCACAGACAAACATCACTTAAGAACCAATCGTACGGTTCATGAGCAAATTACAGAAAGAAGTTGTTCAAGTCGTTGTAGTATAGTGGTGAGTATTCCCGCCTGTCACGCGGGCGACCCGGGTTCGATCCCCGGCAACGGCGTTTTTGTTTTTAATAACCATTCTCAAAGTGTGTTTTCCTTTATTTGTTGTGTTTCTTCTTCTTTAAAATGTGAAAAAGAATGCCACTTGGAAATCTTCAAAGCACAATGGAAAATTTACATAAATTATATAAAAAGTAGCATGCATTTTGGAAAGTTCAATGAATAATCTCTATTTCTACTGCTCTCTCTGTGGCGGCCTATAAGAGAGATGGTTTTGCTGAGAATCACTTGGAACAAACACAGGAAGTTGGCCATCTCTATGTGATCTACCTAACCGATAATGTCCAGTCAAGTAGGCTCTGTTCAGACCTGAGGCCATTGAGCTACCAACTCCTGTCTCTCTGCCCGCCTGCTCGTTCAGGAGAGGCCCCCCAAAAAATATAGATTGACCTGCATACAAAAGCTCCGTTCTTTGAACCTGGGATGAAGTAGGTGTGCCTCTGGAAGAAGAAGAAGAGGACATGAACCGTCCGGCTTCTTGATCCCAGTAAACTGAAGTTCTCAAGCTTTCAATATTTCTTGGGGTAGGAATCTGTGTCACATTTCCCTCAAGAGTATTCCCATTTGCTGAACTAGGAGACTGATGTGCTGATGGCTGATAGATGGGGTTAAAGTGATCTCTGTTTGATGGATGATGCTGTAGTGGGGATACAGTAAGGTTGGAGATGTTAGGAGTACTAAAATTACTCAGGCTTTGGTGGCATGCTTCAATGTCTTCTCTGCTGGCATGACTCGCAGTGCTAGCTGGATAAGAAGCAGGTATTCTTGAAGTTTCAGCACCAAAATTTCTATTTCCAACCCCTTGATGAATACTGACTGGACTGCTCCGTCCACTGACGTAGCTATTTGATAGATGATCAACGTCATATGAATCATGTCGAGAGTTTACTGGACGTAGCACAGATGACGATACCCTAGCCTTAGCAGCTGCTTTAATTGCTTCATTGGAATCCATCTTTGCTAGTTTCCAAGCACTGATTCGAACTGGCCGCTGTGATGATCTTTTGTTTTTGTCTGCTTCTTGCATTGTGTCCGGATCAACTGTGGATGGCAGGCGACCTGGATCTAAGTGTGGAATAATTTCATCCTGTTGATTAAAACCAAAAAGAACAATCATGTATAACCGTGTTCCTTTGAAGAAACATACAAAAAGAAGCTACATAACTATTAAAGGATGGAACTTGTCGTGCAAGTTACAGGATGCAGGACATGCCATCTGAAATTAGATACTACAATTTCATGTTCAGTTCTTACAGTGCTTATGACTACTTCGACTCTCACCGTACACATAAGGACCATGAATTTTCAACGATAAATTCCAATTGCAGATTCAGCATCACAAGTTATACAGTTTGCATGAAAGACTTTCCAGCGAAAGAAAGTAAAAAGCTTTAAATCTTAATCTTCATTCCTCCAAGGATATTAACTTGTAGGCTGTCTTCAGAATACTTCTCTCAGATTGCAAATACATTGAGCTCCTCTTTTGAGAAAAATAAAACAAAAGAAGTCCCTCAATATCTCGTGGTACCTGGTGATCTGTGAAGATTCTAGGAGGGGTGCACCAAGCACCCTTATAGTGCAAGCTCATTCCAATAGAGCTTCTTCCACTAATGGCAGTGACGGCTGAGCTCGTTGGTGAAGATGGCAGACTTTGCTGATCCCCTCCATTGTCAGAAGGTCCAGGTGGTTCACTTTGAGTTCTCATGGCAACAACATATTCGTATGTTGTGATTCCCTGCAACAGTTTTTTCATTAGTAAGATTAAACTAGACTCAAACATGAACAGATAGAGAGAGAAGTTTTACAAACACACCTTTCGAATAAGAATCATGTGGAAAAAGAATAGTTCTCCCAAAGGTATAGTGGCTAGAAATGACAATGTTGTGCAGATAGCCTGAATTCATCAGAGATTTTCTATGGATGTGATCAACTTGAGGTAAAATACAAATGAAAGTTGTCTTAGTATTTACATTGGTCATAATGAACACGTCCAAGAAAGTATATGAATGTCAATCATTCTGAAAAGTGCAGTCAATTTTCACCAAAACAATATCATACAAGTTTCTCTAAATCAATAAAGGATATAAATGTACCACTATAGTGACAAATGGGGGCCTAGAGAATCCGACACCAAGCTTCTCTGCTATTTGATGTTCCATGCCCTTTCTATATAAGAAGCAGCGAACAAGGACAAAAATTCCAACGCTGATTTCAACAATAAGCTGATAGACACGAAAGGAAAATTGACAAAATAAGTTAACTTATGAGTAACACTGACTATTGATTAAAGAATGTCCAAACAGAAATACATATGTAAAACCTTACCCAGATAAGGCTAACTGCCATAAGGGACACAAATGTGACATAGTTTTTCCTACCTATACAGTTGTTCAACCACTGCAAAATTTCGAAAACTTTAGGAAAGCTGAATAATGTCAAAAAGGAAAGAAAAGAACGAGAGTGAAAACTTGTCAACTTTAAGGGGAGCACAAGCATGTAGTTGATGTAAGAGGATCCAACATGACAGGATAATAATATGGACCCTGTTTCTCAACTCAACCAAGGTTCAATAGAATATTATAACAGGTTAAAGGTATGCTAAAACCGATACAAGATGATGAAAGTAAAGGTTGGAAAAGAGAAAATTCACTGTTGTAGTGGATGAAGAAGAGCAATGTGATACACCCCATTAGATTATGGATAAACAACAATTTCGGATTTTGATTCATGAATTCAAGAGAACAAGGTGAGACGTTGAAAATGTACCCGACAATGGTGATCAAATCCATCAACACATTTGTTACAACTTCTGCAATGCTTGCTGAACTTCCGCACCTGAGGGAAAAGTAAGATTATCACAACAGGCAAGCTCTAACTGAAAAGGAGAGACTTGCACTATTATAATTCTACATGGTTTGATAAGAAAAATAAATCAAAATGCAACTATACAAAAAAATCAGACTTTCTGTTCATCAATAAAGTCAATTAAGTATGAATCAATTTTTTTCATAGTTTCTCTCTCCCCTTCTTCATTTTTCTAAGCTTCTTACTTCTCTCCCTGTCTTGTCTTTTCTTTTAGTGAGCCAGTGGTAGTGGATCACTAAACTCAACTGCAACGTAATAATTTAAAATAAAGACCTCAGCATTGCACAATCTGCAAAATAACGCCTCCACTTCAGGTGTTTGCTGTAAAATATCATCTTTCCGGCAATCTTGTTTCACAAAAGGACCACAAAAGAGACCTCCAAGTTTTGAACACCAGTTTGAGCCATTTCTATCTGGTATTCCTTTATCCTTTAATTTTACTTTGCCAGCTGCACCAATTGAAGATGCACTTTGCTAGTCAAATACTGGAGATTTTAAGGAATATAAAGGATGAGGAAAATAGATCAAAAGCAAAAGACTATGTAGAAGTTCAAATCCTTAGTTAATGTTGCAAGTAGACTAACCAGGCACATCTGTGTCCTTATCTGAACTATGGTGACATGTCTCATCAGCTTCGCGAAAAATTCCAGGATCAGCAGGATCAATGGCAGTACTCCGTACAAAAAGGATGAATACAGATAAAACCTGACATTTGACCGGTATAAGAAGAAAAGGAAATGTAGCATAAGGAAAAGAAATGTAAACAAGGAACTCTTAAATGGTTGAACAATACGGAGACTTTATCCATGAGGAGATTGTGCTTACCAAGACAGAATAAACTGCAGTAGCTATATACTCATAGATGTCCTTTCCAAGAAATGGGGCAAAGAAGGTATAATATGCAGCAGAAAGTAAGAAGAAAATTGTTATAGCTACAACCTGTGATACATGAACACGAAAATATCAATCTGTCACTAACTACAAAGGGAAAGATTGTTGCAGTATATAAATAAATAAATTAACAAGAAAATGGAACCAAAATTGTTGAAAAACTAGTTTTGGGGGTGGATATAAGGTTGCAGATACATTTGTATTAGTTTTTCATCGACAAATTGCAGAACATCAGTAAATGAAGACACATTAGCTTGATGAATAGTGATCGTGTCATTTGCATATAATTTTCACGCTCATTGCAAGAACTTAAATAGTACCCTCTGTGTGTGCTATGCTATGACCTTCCATTTCTTAGTCAAAAAACACTGCTTAGCCTTGACAAATAGTTTCACTTCCTTTTTATAACTCCCACGCCTATTGCATGAACGTAAGAAGAACTTTAAATGTGCATTGCGGCCTTTCATTTCTTAGTTTCACAGATCTCTACCATCTTCAGTACAGCATACAAACAAATCTCATATTTTGGATATAAAACAAGGAAAAATAAAATCCAGGATGGGGAGAGAAATAAATCTGGCTAGTGTCCTGTTCTTCATGGATGAAAACTAGCTTCAATTTCTGAAAACGTTTAGATTCTGCTTTTCTTTCTTGAGTCAGTCAACTCCCCGGAACTAAGCAACAACTTTACACGTTTATTATAAACGCTAACACTTAAGAAAAACAAGCATGCAATTCAAAAATTCATACACTTCATACCTTCTAGGGTACAGTTAAATCACGCAAAAAGACGAGGGAAAAATTAATGATTAAAGTGGAATACAAGAGACCTTCAAGAACGAATATTCAAAGGGGAAAAGGCAAAAAGAAAGAACGAATAATCAACCTCTCATGATTAGCAACAAAAGTAAATCCAAGGGCAAACCGAAAGCACTTAGTAAGTAGTTCCACTTCAGAGAGAAAAAGAACTCCGCGACGCGGGAGTGAAAACCAAATCTCAAAAGTGGCAACACACGTTTGACCAGTTGTTTGAGCAGAGTGAGTGTAACGTAAAAGTAAAAATACCTGAAAAGAATGGAGAGGAAGTTGCCATCCATGTCGCCTAGCCATCGTCGAAAGGGTCACTCTCTAACTCTTAAATCAACGCCTCTTACGCTTTTCAACCCACCACCATAATATCAACATAAAACCGACCAACACAACTTAAAACCACCACCTAAGTCCGTTCACAAAACACCTGGTACATATTGTTGCGCTATGTTCTATACACGCAAAACCCAGTTCAACCTCGACCCATATGTTAAAGATCAGTTTTAGGACGACCCATGAAGTTGATTCTTGGTAAGAGTTGGATTCCTCAATTAAAGCAAGCGACTTGGAGAAGAAGAAGCGAAGAACCAAAAAAAGGATCTTTGAAACGGTTAAAAGTGGTGTTTTTTAGTTGTCTGCTGACACAGACACTTCTTTTTCTATTTTTGTTCTTCCACTTGGGATCGAAGGAATCTTAATTACCAAATAATTAATAATACACAATTTGGATTATAGTAAACTAATTAAGTGATTAGGTCAAATTCATATAAATGTAATATTACTCTAATAACATCAGTCAACCAACACTCTGTATTTCGAGATTTTATAGTTCTAAGTAAACTTAGTTTAGTTATATTCAAAGTTTGAATTTATAATAAGAGATATCGCTTTATAAGATTTGGTAATTTTGAATTTCATATTTACTAAATTTCATAAGAAAAGACCCTACTTTATGAAATCAAGTCTAATTTTATATTTTATTAATAAAAAAATAAAAAAAATTACAATAAAAGGAGAGCTTCAAATTATTGAAAATAATTATAGAAATAAAAAATAGAGTCTGGCTTATACATCAAATGGATTATTAAAAATCTTGAAGTTGGAAATTTGTGAAAAAGGTTTAATACCAAATGCTTACATGATAAGCAGTGTGAGTAGTTCAATCATAATGAATGTAGTGGGGAAACATGCAACGATGCTTTCTGATTAATTAACTGGCCACGTGTTATACCTAAACATTTAAAGTCATTGAAAATGGTATTATTAATTAGAAAAAACCATAACTATGATATGTCCCACTTCCATTTAAGATTGAGAAGTAAGTATGACCAGGCTACATGTAACTCTCGTGATGCATAACTTCTTAGGGAATGCTTGGATGATGAATTTGAGAGGGAGTCAATAGGTAAGGAATAAAAAGGGGTTAAGGGGTTAACCACTATCAATTTGAAGTAGATGATAGCTTAGAAGAAGTATAAGAAGACTTGAACAAAGTAAAGCACAATTTGGAAGATAAAATAAAGACTTCATTTCTGATGATCAATTGCAGTGTAATTATAATGAATCAATGAACTAATTTATAAAGGCAAAAAAAACTTGAGAGAACCAGTAACTTGATAAGTATCTTAAAGAATCTGGAAATATCCCAAAGAATCAGGATTATACTCCAACACTTCCCCTTAATCCGGATTTTGTAAAGCTGAGTATCCTCCTTAGTTTCACAAATGTGTCAAACTTTAAGGGCTTTGTTAAGATGTCTGCCAATTGGTTCTCACTCTTGCAAATTTTCAATTCAATCTTTCGGTGCTCAATCAGCTCTCTTAAGAAATGAATCTGAATGTCAATATGCTTACTCCTTCTATGTTAAACTGGGTTTTTGGTCAAACTATTTGCTGAATTATTATCAACAAATATCTTGAAGGTTCCCATCACTGGAGTATGCAGCAGACTCATTAAGTTGGTTAACCAAGTGGCTTGACAAGCACAAGAAGCTGCAATAATATATTATGCTTCGCAAATTGGAAGTGCAACAATATATTGCTTTTTCGACGACCACGAACATACTGAATTGCTAAAGAGAAAACAATAAACAGTAGTGTTTTTTTGATCATCTAAATCTTCAGCCCAATCACTATCTAAGTATCTTATAAGAAAACACTTATCAACAGAAGTATAAGACAACCCAAAATCATGAGTTCCTTTTAAATAACATCGAATACGTTTGCCAACTTGCAAATGGGACTGATCTGGTGACTCCATAAACCGACTAATTAAACCAACCTTATATGAAATATCTGGCCCTATACATGTAAGATATCCTAGGCTCCCAACAATTTGCTTAAAGTAGGTTGCATTAACAAGTGGCCCTTCCCCTTTCTTTGGAAGCTTTGTTCCAACTTCTACAGGAGTTTTTGCTGGATTGCAGTTGTCCATTTGAAACCTTTTCAAAAGATCAACAATCTATTTCTTATGAGATATAAAAATTCCATCATCCTTTTGAACTACCTTAATACCAAGGAAATAAGACACAAGACTGAGATCAATTATCTCGAATTCCTTTATGGTGGATTGCTTAAAAGTTTCAATCATACTTGAACCATTGCATGTAATTATTAAATCATCAACATATAAACATACCATCAGAACATCGCCAAAACTGCCAACTTTCACATATAAAGCATGATTGGAGGGGCATCTATTGAAACCAGCTCCAAGGAAGAAAGAATTAATATGGCTATCCTAGGCTCGTTGAGCCTGCTTTAAGTCATACAACGCCTTTCTCATTTGATAAACTTTCTCGTCACAACCTTGCTTCACAAAACCAGGAGGCTACTTAACAAACACATCTTCTTCAAGTGGACCATTAAGGAATGCCAACTTCATGTCCATTTGATGAATTTTTCAGCATTTTTGAGCAGCCATAGCAATCATAAGCTTGATGGTTTCTATTCGAGCTACTGGAGCAAACACTTCTTAATAATCATAGCCTGCTCGTTGTTTAAATTCTTTCGCCACTAGCCGTGTTTTATACTTTTCAACCACACCATTTTGCTGTCATTTTTGTTTTGAAAATTCACTTGACATCAATTGCTTTGTGGCCTTGTGGGAGATTAGTGAGAAATCACGAATTATTTTTTTCAATGGCTCCAAGTTCTTCACGCATGGTCATCATCCATTTTGGATTTTGAAATGCTTCCTCTAATGTTATAGGCTCAAAAACTACAAATAAAGCAAAATGGACTAGCTCTTCATCACCATCAATTCTGTCATCAAGATTTACCTCGTAATCAGATATATTGGTGACTGTCGGTTTCGGCGAGGCCTCTCAGGTTTTGCTGGGAATTCCAGCAAGGCAGAACACATGGGAGATTCCTGATTAATGGTGGGCTTCTCTGCATCTTCCTCAAAAGGGAAGAAATTGCAATTATTTTTATTTGCAAGGTTGCTCTCATCCCAATTCCAAGCTTCTTCTTCAGCAAAGATGACATCCCGGATGACAATTTGAACAGTTTGTATCCTCCTTTTTTATAGCCAACAAGAATGATTATTTCAGCTCGATCATCCAACTTTGTTATTATCTCCACTGGAATATAAGCATAAGCAACAGCTCCAAACACCCTTAAGTGTTTAACGCTTGGTTTAAAACCACTTCATGCTTTTGCAAGGGTACAATTTCGAACGCCTTTTATTGGAGATCAATTCAAAATGTAAACAGAACATGAAACAACTTCAGCCTAAAATGAATTAGGCATGTTCTTTGTTTTCAACATGCTTCTCACCGTGTCCAAGATTGTTCTATTCTTTCACTCAGCAACTCCGTTGTGTTGAGGAGTGTATGAAAAAGTAACTTCATGGCGAATGCCCTGTTCTTCACAATACTCATTAATTTCATTAGAGGTGTATTCACCTCCACCATCAGTTCGTATCACTTTTCATGGATAGCCACTTTGCCTTTCAACATGCACTTTAAACCTCTTGAAATTATCAAATACTTTTGACTTTTTTTTGAAGAAAAAAACCTAGATTTTACAAGTAAAATCATGGATGAAAGTCAAAAAGTACCTGTTGTTACCATTTGACATGACATTCATTGGGCCACAAACATTCGAGTGAACAAGCTCAAGCGGTTGAGAAGATCTTTCCTACTTTTCTGATGTAAACGATGTTTTGTGATGCTTCCCAATATTACATGATTCACAGAGTTGTTCAGGATGCTGGATGTAAATACCACAAATGCCATAACTAAGACTCATCTTTTATAATTGCACTAAGACACTTATAAACATCACCATAAATTTAGATGACCAAGCCGGAAGTGTCATAACTAAGACTCGTCTTTTATAATTGCACTAAGACATTTATAAAGACCATCAAAAATATCAATTTGAAACATGCGATTTCTTGTCATAGGAGTTGTAAGAATGAATATACTTTTTTTTAATCCCAAATAGAAAATTTCTCATCACGGAGAGTCATATCGTACGCTTTTTTAGCCAGCTGACTCGCACTTAACAAGTTATTCTTTCATTCTTGTAACTTAAAACACATCTAAGATGTATTTTTGATCTTCATTCTTCAAGTTGATGAGAATCTACACCTTTCCCATCACAGGTATACTTGTCATCTAGAAATTTGACTCTTATCTTGAAAGATTCATCAAGATCTGCAAACAAATCCCTTTTGCCCCACATATGGTTATTACACCCAGTATCAAAAACCATATGTGGTAGTCCGACAATTCACTAACTGAGGTAACCTTCAAGAGAGTATGGTTCTCTTCTTCATCTTGTTGAGTACAATGAGCCCTCTGATCATTGTCTTTGTTTTTTCATTCACTAGTATAATGAACAAATTTATAACAAGAGAAACATTCAACATTATACTTATCATACCGTCCTTTACCACATCCACGTCCACGACCCCTTGTTTTCTAGTTTCGATTTGAATCAACCCTTTATTGGTCATTGTCTTGGTTTCCTCCAAATCTAGAATATCCACCTCGTCCTCGATTGTTTTGGAACCAGACACCTCATCCTCTACTATGAGAATGCCCTTGCCTTTTATTTGCATCACCATCTGACCATCTTTGATAGATGCTTGAGCTTGTAAAGCTTTCTCAATCGGCTTCCTAACTTTCTTCTCATTCACTCGTTGTTCATGAGCTTGCAGGGTACCAGAGAGCTCATCAATGGACATCAATGACAATCATGAGCTTCTTTAATAGCCACCACAATGTGATCGAATTAAGAGGTCAACGACCGCATGACTTTTTCAACAATGATCAGCTCTTCTTGCTTTTCTCTATATAACTTCATTTGATTTGTCAAAGCCAGCAATCGACTTACGTAGTTTGCTACGGACTAAGTGGACTCCATTTGCAAGCCTTTATACTGACGCCTCAACGTTTGGAGTCTGACCTTTTTCACCTTGTTAGCCCCTGTGTATGTTGTCATTAGAGTATCCCAGGCTTTCTTCCAAGTTGTTATTGCTCCAATCTTCTCAAAAACTTTGTCGGTTGCTCATTAGTGTATGAAGTACAAAGCCTTCTTATCATTTTTCTTGTTTTCATGGTGAACATTCTTTTGTGTGTCACTTGCACCTTCTCCGACTTCCTCGAAGCCATTCTTGACGACATCTAGCAACTCGTGGTAATCAAACAAAACTCTCATTTGGATTGTCCACCAATTGTAATTTTTCCCATCTAGGCTAGGAACATAAATTTGGGCAGGGCTGTTCATAGCCATAGCTCTGATACCACTGATAGCTCAGAAAAAGAATAATAAGACTTCAAAAATTAAAACACAATTTGGGAGATAAACTGAAGACTTTATTTCTGATGATCAATTGCAGAGCAATTACAACAGAGATGTCAATTACACCTAGCCTGAACTTAATGGGTCATGTCTAAGTTGATCGAGCCTTGAAGATTAGAAAAGTGTAATAAAAAGTGATAAATGGGACTAAAGTTTAATAAAAAAAGTAAAGATTAGATGACAGTTTAATAAAAAATTGTGAGATTTGTTAAGCGATATTACATCATCTTAGTGAAAGTTCTGCTAATACACAAAATTTAGAGAAGTCTGTAAATATAAAAATTTACTCCTAACTGGTAGAGAAGTTAGTTTCGATATATTTACATAAAAATATATATTAAAATAATAATGTAATAATAATAATGATAAAATTAGGCATAAAAGTTCACAATAATAAAATAAAATAAATAAATACATATAAATAAAATATATAAGAATAAGTAATACAATAAATATAGAACAAGGTAAAAAATAAAATAAAAGATAAAATAAATAAACAAATATGTAAATAAAAAAGAAGACAACTAAATAAATCAAAAAATAAAAAAACATTACAAGAAAATATTTAAACTACATAAGAAATATTTAGGCTAAATAACTAAGAAAAAAGTACCATATATTAATGGATTAAATTGAATTTTATCGAATTTAAATTTATAGTTAACTTAACTTTTAAAAAAATTGGATTTGATCTAAGATTATAAAAAAATAATGTTCAACTAAACATCTTTTGGCTCCCAATATCACACACACACATATTAATTATTATGTTTTAAATCATAATCACGTAAATTAAAAAGAATGAAGCAAGATAATATATATGTATATATATATATACACTTAAAAGTCCAAACTCGATTGAACTTTTCATGCATGCTCCAATCTCAAATGACCTTGTGTTTGGTTCAATTTGGGCTCAATCCTAAACCTGCAAAAAGATTTCGGGTTGGGAGTCGGCCCATTTCCATTCTTGGTCGAAAATGTTTGTGAACCCGCAAACGGCGTGTCGTTAAGGGTCTTGCGATGTGATGACGGGAATGGGAAATCGAAGGGTAGAGAACGATCGAGTCCATGGTGAATAATGGTGGTGGTGGTGACGTAACCGAGAACGATGAGCGTCTCTCACTTCACAAACTAAACGCATAGAGATCATCGAACCAAAACCTTCCATTTCCATATCCTTGATCTTTTCGTCTCATTTTCTACAACAACTAAACTAGTTGTCTCGGCTACATTCTTTCTGTTTCTCGCGTACCAAACAGGCAACAATGGTGGACTGTGCGGTTTCCAATTCCTTGCTTTTTTCCAGGACTCCACTCCTCCATCCTCCATCTGGTAAAAACGGGATCTCCTTTCTTTTCTTTCTAACAATTACTATTCACTTGTCTAATTTGTGCTTGTTATCGTTATTACTTGACGTTATGGTTTTTGATTCATTCTCTATTTACTTCCTCAACTAACGCTGCTGAGTTAGCTGGGATTAAATTTCGTGTCTTTTGAGAGTTTTGATCCAACCCCAGATCATTTCTCGTCTGATTTTGGGTTTTATGAACTTGAGTAATCGAAATCTCTTGTCCGGTGCATGCTGCAAAACGATTGCTTTTGGATTTAAATTTTAAGGTTTATTACTTGTATGCGTTGTGTGTATCTGTTTATTGATATGGTTGTCTTCTTGTTATTACTTTTTGGTTTTAGAATAGTTGATGTTTTAATGCTTCTGCTAGGCTCTCCTCTCAAGCCGTTGGATTTTGCTCCTGCTAAATTGTCATTCGCTGCGAATCGCTCGGGCAAAGTTCAGCTTACTACTTCCAGGAGAAGGCCACTTGCTGTTCAAGCAGCCTATAGGTAGACACGTAAACCTTTGCTAATAGCCACCATAGACTTTCACTAACAAGATCGTTTAAGCATATTCACTTTTGAACTACTACTTGAAAGAATTAGAGGAGTAATTAGAATAGCTGACTCGTTCTTAATGTTTCTATTTGATGAATCCTATCTGGTTGTTTTAATTGCTGTCTTCTGTTACCTGTTCATTTGTGCAGTGACGGTGGAAGGCCAAACAATGCAAGCATTTTTGTTGGTGGTTTTGTCTTGGGAGGGCTTATAGTTGGTGCACTTGGATGCGTATTTGCACCTCAGGTGCTCTTGTTGTGCCTTTGCAACTTATTTTGTGTTTTTAACGCTGTTAATTCTAATTTTCTATCATATTAGTGAGAGGGAAATGCTGTTAAGAACATTTTTAGACCAAATAGTTGTAAAATTAGCCTTATAAGATTACAAATTTACCGTTAATTACAAAATCATGTAGAACAAGCTTGTAATTCTTCTTAGTTTCTGTGCAGATCAGCAAGGCGTTAGCTGGAACAGACCGGAAAGATCTTATGAGGAAACTGCCCAAGTTCATCTATGATGAAGAGAAAGCTCTGGAAGTATGATCCTCAGCCTTTATTTCTTTATTTCTCTTTTGTCTTTCATATCAATTTTTAAAATTTTACTTTAGAAAGATCTGTCCCATCATTTACGAGTCTGTTGATGACTTGATGTTTTGCTAATCACATTTTTCAAGCATATATGATGCTTGAATGTGATAGACCACTAAAGACATACTTTCGCAAGAGGACTAAGTCAAGAGTAGATAATGTAATTATTCGGCAGTTATTAGAGAAAAAATAGGAAGAGTTGGTAGTTTCAAATTTTCAGTAGAAGCGGGTTACTTGTTAGTTTTTGATTTTTAGTAGGTTGCTTGTTGTTATCTACAATTAGGAGTTATTATTATCTACAATTAGGCCTCTAGGAGTCAAGTCTATAAATAGGTCTATAGTAATTGTCATTAGGGTGTGCAATCTTTCTATTTTTAAATATATTCTTGGAGTTTAGGCAGCTCGAATTGTCTTTTGTTACTGGTGTGGTTGTTTGTGAGATTCTCCAGTACTCTCTATATTAGTTTATTTGCATTCAATAAACAATCGTATTTTTCCTTTCCAAAGCGTATTCTTCATTTCCTTCTAGTTCTACCAATTTGGTATCAGAGCCCTACGATTCTACGATGGTCGTTGGTACCCGCAACTCTTCTTCTGCGCCACAACCACCTCCACCACCAACCAATCCAAACACAAATTCAACAGAAACTAATCAGTCTCCCAAAATATTACTCCAACAACTCAATGCTCTTCTGCAACAATTGGCTTCATTAACAGCGCAATTGTATAGGTTGGATAATCGAATCGAAGAGGTAGCACAACAAAAGTTTCAAAATAGCCGACAGACCTTTAGTGGGGAATCCAGTCGACCTCCAAAGAAAAAGAATGTTATTACTGAAGAGGAGGAAGCATGTGCTGAATGGGAAAATCATCATCCCCAAAGAATCCTTGCAAAGATGGATTTTCCTAGATTTGAGAATGGAGATCCGAGAGGATGGATTTTGAAAGCAAAAAAATGTTTTCGACATTACTAAACCTTGGAAGATCAGAAAGTTGATGTGGCTTCGATGTATTTGGAAGGGGAAGCCTTGGAGGTGTTTTCATGGATCAACAGTAACCGAATCATATATGATTGGGAAGACTTAGTCAGAATACTACATGAACATTTTGGTCCAGCCGAGTTTGTCAATCCTGACGAGCACCTTTGTGCAATCTTGCAAACGGGAACTGTTCAAGAATATCATCAAGAGTTTGCTAGGAGGTCAGCACGAGTATAGAATTGGCCAGAACAATGTTTGTTGGGAGTTTTTCTAAATGGTCTTAAAGAAGAACTTTGATCTGATGTGTGTATTCAAAAACCCAGTAATGTATATAGAGCCATGAGCTTAGCCCTGGAATATGAAGCAAAACTCGGGGCATTCGTAGAAGTCAAACGGGTGGGGCTGGGTCTTGTTTGGGAACTCGAGATAATTCTTACTCTCCATAAAATACAAACACTTTACCTTCTGTTGTCAGGAACTCGACAACGGGCAAAAAAGTGGCTAGCTTTGTCCCATGACAACTTACAAGGGAACAACAAATCTGAAAGGATAAAGGCTTGTGTTTTTGTTGTAATGAGAAATTCGGACTTGGCCATCGATGCAAGCAGTCTACTTTGGCAATTGTGGAAGCTGAAGAGGGAGAGACGAATTTTTGTGATGAAACCTTGGAAGTAGAGGAAGAAGACATGATCGCTGAGGTGACAGAAATTTTGATGCATGCGATTTTAGGCAAAACATCAGGCAGTACCATGAAAATTCGGGGAAAAATTAAAGAGAGGGACGTCGTCATCTTGATCGACTGTGGATCAACCCATAACTTTATATTGGACAAGGTAGTCACTGACCTTCATCTTCCATTAATTCAAGTCCCTTCTTTTGGAGTGTAGATAGGCAATGGGGACACAATCACTTGTATCACACTATGTAAGGGAGTTGAGATCCAGCTTCCAGATCTCAAGATCACTCAAGATTTTATGCTTTTTTGATTGGTGGAGTTGACGTGGTATTGGGGATTAGATAGCTTGCCTCTATTAACACTGTCCAAACCAACTGGAGTAAGATGTTCATGATATTTAATTACAAGGGAAAGAAGTACAAATTGCAAGGAGAAGTGGAGCCAAGAGTTGAGGGAGTAACCTTCAAATCTATGCAAAAGCTAATCCACAACGAGAAGCAAGGAGTATTGTGCCAAATTATTAGACAGCCTGAAACTCCAATAAGCCAATAGAACATCATTCCTGACATCCAAAACCTACTCGATGATTTTCATACTATTTTCCAAACACCACATGGAGTCCCACCTATCCGAACCCAATCTCATGTCATAAATATCCTACCTGATGCCAAACTGCCAAATATTTGACCATATAGATATCCTTTTTACCAGAAAAATGAGATTGAACGTCTGGTTAATGAATTACTTGACCGATGATTAATACATCCAAGTTTCAGCCATGTTTGCTAGCCCTGTTTTACTAGTAAGAAAGAAAGATGAGAGTTGGAGATTTTGTGTTGACTACGAGAGTTTGAATAAGATTACCATTGCAGATAAAGATTCCATTCCAAATATTGATGAGTTGCTGGATGAGTTACATGGAGCCTCTTTCTTCTCCAAAATCGACCTATGCTCTGGATATCACCAAATTTGAATGAAACCTAAAGATGTCCACAAAACAATATTTCGAACACACTCTGGTCACTATGAGTTTTTAGTCATGCCCTTTGGCTTGACCAATGCTCCCTTTACATTCCAGTCGATAATGAATAATTTATTTCCACCCCATCTTTGACAAGTTATCTTGGTTTTCTTTGATGATATTTTGGTGTACAATCCCAACCTTGACCAACACAAAGAACACTTAAGGATTACCCTCACTCTCCTCCAAGAAAACTGTTTTTTTTGCTACTAGAAAGAAGTGCTCCTACGCTCAACAAATAATGGGATTTCTCGATCATGTCATTTCTAATCAAGGAGTTGAGGTAGATCCAGACAAGATCAAAGCAATTGCCGACTGGCCACGACCCTAAAATGTCAAGCAGTTGAAAGGATTCCTAGGACTCACTGGTTACTAACATCGATTTGTCCAAGGTTACGAAATTCTAGCTCGTCCTTTAACCGAGCTGACCAAGAAAGATTTTTTCAGGTGTAATGAGGTGGTTGTTGAAGCTTTCTCTAACTGTACAAGCATATTTTAAAGCTTCCAAAATTTTCCCAATCATTCACCGTTGAATGTGACGCTTCATCACAAGGGGTAGGAGCTGTTTTATGACAAGAGGGCCACCCGATTGCTTTTTACAGGAAGGGATTTTCTTTCTCAAACAGATTTAAATCTGCATATGATAGGGAGTTACTTGCACTAGTGCTTTCTTTGCAAAAATGGAAGCATTATTTTCTAGGGAGGCATTTCTTTGTAAAGACTAATCATTGCAGTTTGAAATTTTTATTAGAGCAGAAGATTGCTACTAGTGAACAACAACGACTTTTAATCAAACTTTTGCCCTTTGATTTTACCATCATAAATCGAGCTGGAAAGGAGAATATTGTGGCAGACTCTCTATCCCGTCGACCTCATTTTATGCAGTTATCAGTTCCTTTTGCAATAGAATTTGATAAGCTCCCGACACTCCTACAGCAAGACCCTATGACTACAAGAATTATAGAGCAATTATAGAAAGATTCTGCATCTGTTCCTGATTATTCTAGCTAGAATGAACGCCTTTATTTTCAAGAAAAACTTGTCATCCCTGCTGACTTTTCTTTAAGGGAGAAGTTGATGGCTGAAGCACATGATACCCCTTCTGGTGGACATGGAGGATTTCTCAAAACAATCAAGAGGCTTTTTGTTGGTATGTTTTGGCCAAATATGTGGAACGATGTTAAACATTATGTTCAAAATTGCTTCGTATGTCAACGAAGCAAGTATGAGACATTATCTCCAACGGGTTTGCTTCAACCACTGCCGATCCCACAGAGGGTATGGGAAGACATCTCGATGGACTTCATTAATTGATTGCCGAAATCCAATGGATATGATACTATTTTGGTTGTGGTGGATCGATTATCTAAATATGCCCATTTTGTGGCACTAACTCACCCATATTCTACAAAATTAGTTGCTCATGTTTTTTGCAGGGAAATTGTCCGATTACATGATGTTGCAAGAAGCATACTTTTAGATAGGGACAGATTGTTCACCAATTCCTTTTGAACATACATTTTTAAGCTTAATCAAACAAGGTTGTGGATGGGGACAACTTACCACCTACAATCAATTAGATGGACAAACAACAGTCGTAAATTGTTGCTGGGAGGCTTATCTCAGATGCTTTGCAAGTGAGAAGCCAAAGATTTGGAGTCGTTTCTTGTGCTGGGCAGAATTTTCATTCAACACCAATTTCCATACGGTGACAAACACTACTCCTTTCCATGTTGTGTATGGTCGTGACCCTCTCATCTTACAAATGTATTGTCGCGGCGATACTCACATATCAGAATTGAAAGAACAACTTGTTGAAAGGGATGCTATATTATAGGTTTTAAAGGACAATTTACTCAAGCTCAAAATTTGATTAAGGCACATGCGGATAAGAGGCATAGAGAAAATTCATTTGAAATTGGTGATGTTGTCTTCTTACGAGTCCAACCATACAGGCAACATTCTTTAGCTAGGTGTATGAATGAGAAGCTTTCGAATCGATTTTTTGGTCCTTATAAGATTCTCAAATGTTGGGGTCCAATAGCATATGTACTAGAGCTCTCTGCTAACGCTGAGGTGCATCATATTTTCCATGTCTCACTACTTAAAGAACCTAAGGGACAACACTCCAACAATCCGCCAACTCCATTATCTTTGAATTCCAATTGGGAGTTTGATGTGGAACTTTAAAAAATGTTGGCTCACCGTTGGATTAAGCATGGTGATGAATTAGATCTAGAATTGCTCATCTTATGGCATAACTGTCCTTCTGAAGATGCCAGCTGGGAATCATATGACCTATTACAGCAACGATATGTCTATTTTCACCTTAAGGACAAGGTGACTTTCAAAGGGAGGGGTACTGATAGACCACCAAAGACATACTTTCGCAAGAAGAGTAAGTCAAGAGCAGATAATGTAATTAGTTGGTAGCTATTAGAGGAAAAATAAAAAGAGTTGGTAGTTTCAGATTTTCAGTAGAAGTGGGTTACTTGTTGTTATCTACAATTAGGATTTATTATTATCTACAATTAGGTCTCTAGGAGTCAAGTCTATAAATAGGTCTATAGTAATTGTCATTAGGGTGTGCAATCTTTCTATTTTAAAATATATTCTTGGAGTTTAGGCAGCTCGAATTGTCTTTTATTACTGGTGTGGTTGTCTATGAGATTCTCCAGCACTCTCTATATCAGTTTGTTTGCATTCAATAAATAATCGTACTTTTCCTTTCTAAAGCGTATTCTTTATTTCCTTCTAGTTCTACCAGAATGATTCACCGAAGCAACCTTTGTTTTAGTCTAGAAAGTGATACTTACAGATTCCCAATACCATCGCATGGACATGTTCATAATTGTCTTGTAAATTATCTGTTTGATCCAATGTGAACTTTTAATGACAAACAACACTTGGATTTCTTTAATTTACAGAAAACTCGGAAAATCTTGACTGAGAAGATTGCGCAATTGAATTCTGCCATCGATGATGTTTCTTCTCAGCTCCGCACAGAAGATACCCCAAATGGTGTTGCAGTGAATTCCGAGGAAATTGAAGCTGCCATATAATGTACTCCTGTATGCATTGCAGTGTACATGGTCTGGTCCCAAGTGCCACAACACTCACATGCTGAGGAATAATGATCTTTCACTTTCTTGTGAGACAGTTAAAATAGTTCCATGTTCAATTCTGTGTCCCCCAGCTTGCGTTGTAATATTGCCTTTTGTATTCACGGTTTGGACCTGGAAATATATACAGTAGCAGTCCAACTGCTTTTAGTTTGATGCATATTCATGCACACGCAAGAGCCTTTTGAACGTGATATTAATGATGGCTTAGCTTGTCCTCGCTAGGGACTATTTCTAGCCACAGAATTCACTCCATTTCCACATGAAACAGAGGAATCAAAACGACTTAAAAGTGCTATGGTAGATTTTTGTTTCCCTCTTGCTCTCTGTTACCAATCCAACCTGAATTGACATAGATATGATACTCTCAACTTGAGAAAGTTCTCCACCGTGAACAGTTCTTTTTCTTGCAGCCAGAGAAACACAGAGTAAAGATCTTATTGGAAAGGAGGCTCTCGTCTCTGCTCCACATGTAAGTGTGACGTACTTCACGCAATTATTACATGTAAGCCCGTGTAAGTTGTGGCAATTTGGTACTCTTGCTCCGTTACTTTACAAATGAGGCAAGGGTATATACCACATACATTTGACGTGGTGAGCAATAAGTGGATTGAACTCTTACTTGGCAGAGATGCAAATACTACCTTATCTATATATCTACAAACAACATTGTAACCACTCGTTTACTTAAAGGTCTTGGAGCCATAATTTGAGACTTGAGGAATATTATTCAACAAAGTGGAGATGTCAATTAACTATGAAGACCGAATTGAAATATTATATATAGCAACTTCAGTTGCGAACCTTGACTTTAGTTGCAGAAATGGCTACCAACGCAGCTCTAGCTCCCTCAAGAATCCCTGCCAATACCAGGCTTGCTCATTCCAGGAGTATCCCTTATTTCCCTTCTCGATGCTCCACTAAGGTTTCCTTCTGTTTTACCTCTTTGTTTCAACGAATTATGCCTAACCAATTTGATATTTTAGTCCCTAGTTTGCTAGATGTTCAAGTTCAGTTGTGGTTTTGCAGAGGTTGGATGTTGGAGAGTTTTCCGGGCTTCGATCAAGTTCACGTGTGACCTACGCCAAGAATTTGAAGGATTCGTCATTCTTTGATGTCGTGGCTTCACAACTTACTCCGAAGGTGCGTAGCCATGCATATGTATGTTACTTCCATGTTCATTAAAATGAAGAACACTTGCAGAGAATGAATTTGATGAAGTTCTCAGATAATTCATCACAATCTATAAGCAGAGTCTTTCATTCTTTCGTGTTTAGATTGATTGATTGGAAGAAAATGTTGAATATCCTCTGGACTTGGTACTGTAAAATAATTGAACAGGTCGCAGCATCGACTCCAGTCAGGGGAGAAATAGTGGCCAAACTGAAGGTGGCGATCAACGGATTTGGACGTATTGGAAGGAACTTTCTCAGGTGCTGGCATGGTCGCAAAGACTCTCCTCTTGACGTTATCGTTGTCAACGACAGTGGTGGTGTCAGAAATGTAAGATTCTTACGACTAACTTACTGAATAGCAGCTAAAATGACGATGAAATCGAGTGATAAACGTGCTTAATGCAGGCTTCTCACTTGCTAAAATATGATTCCATGCTTGGAACTTTCAAAGCAGACGTGAAGATTTTTGATGACAGTACCATCACTGTGGATGGGAAACCCGTCAAGGTTGTCTCCAACAGAGACCCTTTGAAGCTTCCTTGGGCTGAGCTTGGAATAGACATTGTTATTGAGGTAGGTAATGTTAATCTTACTTTAAGTTCTCTTCCACAATTTCTTCAAGCATTTACCGTGGTTCGTTCCGTTATGCAGGGAACAGGAGTTTTCGTGGATGGTCCTGGTGCAGGAAAACACATTCAAGCTGGTGCCAAGAAAGTTCTCATTACTGCTCCAGCAAAAGGAGCTGATATTCCAACATATGTGGTTGGTGTCAATGAAAAAGATTACGAACATGATGTCGCCAACATCGTCAGGTTGGTTGTTTCTGTTAAGTACTTTCCGTATATCAGGGATTTCCACAGATGATCTTGTTGCGTACTGTTCCAAATGTAATTGGAGAACGTCTGATTATCTGCAGCAATGCTTCTTGCACCACAAATTGTCTTGCTCCTTTCGTGAAAGTCATGGATGAGGAATTTGGTTGGTAAATCTCCAATTTTCCGGTCGGCTTCACAACGTTCAGGATTTTTCTGTTCCTGATCTGCAAATTCTTTTGCAGGCATTGTCAAAGGAACCATGACTACCACTCATTCCTACACTGGAGATCAGGTAGGTATCATCCTAAATAATATGATTCAATTCAACTGGTTGCGAATGTACTCCAACAACTACTGATTGTGTTTTTGTGCAGAGGCTCTTGGACGCTTCACACCGTGACTTGAGGAGAGCTAGAGCTGCAGCTCTGAACATAGTACCAACAAGCACTGGTGCAGCCAAGGCCGTGTCACTTGTGCTTCCACAACTCAAGGGCAAGCTCAATGGCATTGCTCTGCGTGTCCCAACACCTAATGTCTCCATCGTTGATCTGGTTGTCAATGTTGAGAAGAAGGGAATCACAGCAGAAGACGTGAACGGTGCTTTCAGAAAGGCGGCGGAGGGACCATTGAAGGGTATATTGGATGTCTGCGATGTCCCTCTTGTTTCAGTTGATTTCAGGTGCTCTGATGTTTCTTCAACCATCGATTCTTCATTGACAATGGTCATGGGTGACGATATGGTTAAGGTGGTCGCCTGGTACGACAATGAATGGGGTTACAGGTAAAGAACATGAAGTGCTAAAAACTCATATACATTAACAACTTCTAATATATGAAGATGATGATGATTGATCCTTCCTTTTTCAGCCAAAGGGTTGTGGATTTGGCTCATTTAGTAGCCAGCAAATGGCCGGGAATTGCAGCATCTGGAAGCGGAGACCCATTGGAGGACTTTTGCAAGACAAATCCAGCTGATGAGGAATGCAAAGTCTATGAAGCTTAAGATCATTTTTCTTTGAAAGGCTTAAT
>JANSVA010000002.1:154698-165850 GCA_025504915.1 Erythroxylum reticulatum
TAAAAAAACTATATTTTAACTTCAAAAATAGCTATTTCTGTGAAAAAAAATGATTTTGAATTTTACAGCAAAATACTCAGTTTTCTTTAAAACAGCTTTTGTGGTGGAAAAAAGTGTTTAGTCACTTTCCAAAAGTTGAACCAAACAGACACTAAATTAAATTAAAAAATTGAATACTTTTATAAGTAAAAATAAGAATTTAATCGGAAATATTATTAATTTAAATTAAATTCGTTAACTTAAAATCAAAACTTCTATATGTCTACTCTAACCACTGAGGCACTGACGTCCAATCACGTAGATCGGTGACGTGGCATGAATTTTCTCAATCCCGCCTAAACCCCTCTAATGTTCATTTAGGGCGCAATTGAATTTCAATTTCCCTCAAAATAATGACTTAACAATATCTCCGCCTTCACAAAATACCCACTCTTCTCTATCGAACTTTTCTCCTCCCTTCCAAACCCTAACCACCAGCTCTACCTCTTCCTCTTCTCTCAGGTGGTTTCTCATCATTTCCCTCTGTTTGATTGGTAGTTCAAGTTTCTGTACTGATATGTGCTTTGGACCTGCAGGATTCGCGATGAAAGGAGGTAAATCCAGGTCAGACGCCAGAAACACCACGTGAGTTCTCCTTTTTTCTTTTTCCTTTTCCTTTCTCCATTTAAGGACCTTTCAGATCTCAGACATGAGAAGTTCAACCTGGAATTGATATTTTGCAATGGAAAATGATTTTAGTTTTGGTTTATCTTAATGCGGAGTTGTGACTCGTTAATAGGCTTGCGGTGAACAAGAAACCCGCAAAGGGCGGAAGAAAAGCTGGGAAGGCCGCAAAGGACCCAAACAAGCCTAAGAGGCCTGCAAGCGCCTTCTTCGTTTTCATGTGATTACTTCCTAATTCTTAGTTTTATCGCTTATTATGTATTTTCAACGGACAATGGTACGTTTAACTCTTGAATTTTCATTTTCTCAATTATGTTTTTGGTGTTTTTAATAATGCGATGCTAGAAGATTTTGAGCCGTTAACGATTTAATTTTTAAATTCAATTTTACTTTTACTTGATAATCCATTTAGTTTCATTATGATTATACAGTATAGTTTTACTATATAAACTTCATGTTTTGTCGGATACAGGGAGGAATTCCGAGAACAATACAAAAAGGAACACCCTAAAAACAAGTCCGTTGCTGCAGTATGTATTGAACTTTTGGTTTTTTTAATAGATAATTCTGAATTATCTTAGTTGAGTTGTGATCATCTGCGTGCTGGTTATGATCCTCCTGTTTATTTAAATTTCTAGGTTGGAAAAGCTGGTGGGGATAAATGGAAGTCATTATCTGAGGCTGTAAGTATTAAATCGTTTGGACATTTATGAAAATGGTTGCGTATTGTACCTACTGATTTTTGCGAAAAATTAATCAAATGAAGGAAAAGGCACCCTTTGTAGCAAAGGCTGAAAAGCGGAAGGCTGAATATGAGAAGAAAATGAAGGCATATAACATGGGACAGGTAATTTTTTCTGCTTTTATATATATATATCAGCAGCTGTGATAGCTATGACAAAAAATTGAGAAAATATTTCCTTTTAATTGGCAATTATCAAAAAAGTCAGAAAATGTTACCAAATTAATATTAACTGCTTTCACCTGCGGGAATATTAACAGTACCTTTTTCGGAGAATGTTAATAAATTCCAAAATCCATTTTGGCCTCTAGTTGTGACAATTTTCTTTTTAGTTGACCCCAAAAAATGGACAAACTCCTTTTCTTCCCTTTACCCCTCATTTTTTTTAGAATCAGAAAGGTTTTTTTCTTCTCAAGTTTGAATTTGTTCAACAAGCATCCATCTCATTTGTACTTTGGCAATTGCTCGTTATAGGTATGTATGTATTTGTCGGGGCTTTCTTAAATGCGTTCTTTTTGTTTTCAATATCATAACCAGGCTGAAGGCCCCAAAGATGAAGATGAATCTGAGAAGTCAGTGTCTGAGGTCAATGACGAGGAAGATGAGGAGGGGAGTGGAGAGGTTGGTGCACATGTTGTATTTCATTTGTGGATATTGATCTAATTAAGAGTTTGCCATTTTCTAATTGACGGTTTTTTATTTCTTTGATGCAGGAGGATGATGACGAGTAGGATGGAAGCAGATTATAGTATATTAATGTAGGTCGTGACAATGTTGAACAAGCCCTTGTTAATTGTCAATACTTGCTTATTATCAGCTCTTTCCCTTTGTGGTAGGAGGCTTTGATGTTTTATCCTTCGCATTCCTGGATCAACATTATAGTTGTAGAAGGAAGTTTGCATTTTGTACTTTGCAACAAAGTTTAATGATTTAGCTAGATGGTTATCTTTGTAGAGAGCATATGGTCCGTACAATGTATTATCTTATCATTTGTGTTTGACTTTGGCAATTTGATAGTTCTTAGATTCTTTCCCTGTGCAAGTCGGTTTGTACTGTTTGAACTCTTCCCTGGTTTAAATGTTTAATTGATGGACATGTATATTTGGGTTGTGGGTATAACGAAAATATGTGGTGGCAATTGGTAGGTTTAGTGTATTCGCTGGTGCTTATATCGATTCAATTATGTCCAAATAAGTAATGGCAATTGAATTGGTTTGGTTATGACCTTGTTATGCTTGTGCTTTTGATATAACCTTGAAGTGTTGGCGGGTTGGTTCACAGATTCAGGACCGGAATGGGTTAGGATGGTTACATAGATTGTGTCGATGGAATTGGATGTTAACTGTTGAGGTATGGTCGATCGGTTTTTGATCTTGGATGATCTTTCTAATGTTTACATTGTTCATCAGCGTATCTGCCGAAGAATGGTTAATAAAATAAAACAGCCATCTCTGGAGTTGCGTTGTCCTTGTACTTCAGTGGGTAACTTGTGGAGATTCGTGAAAGTTTTGTTGTTTGGAATCATGAGTCATGACTTGGGACACTTTTACGGAAAAGTTTTTTTTTGGCGTGGTGTGTAGCGCATCTAGAAACGTGGATATGAGTAAAGATAATAGTTTGTATTTCCATGTTTTCATGACAATGCAGAAGCTATTGACTTATGGGTGTGGGCTCCAAGCTTGTCTGCTTCCAGTTTGCCAATTGGTTCCGAGAATTGACAGGTAGGAGGTCATTTGATTCTCTAACACTGTGTGAATGGACCAAGTTTATGTTTGATAATTATTCAATATAAAGGACATACCTTTCCCAGTTGAACCATACCATACCCTGATAGTAGCTGCACCAGCGTCTTCGGATCATAGCCTCAAGCCAGCACAGCTGCACAGGGCTTATCAACATCATACCACCTGCTAGAGTCGACCATTTTTTATTTGCCTATTCCTTTTTGAACTAAACTAAACCAGGCCTTTTTAACTGAATATTTTTCAGTAGTTGGGGCGGCCGGCCTATTCCATTATTTCCATACCGGTGACAGTGCCATCTGCCTTTTGAACTCAATGGTCAACGCTCGTGTCCCCTAGATTATGAAAACCAAAGTTGTTGCTTCAGGGAATGTGCAAGTTAAATTATTTAAAACAACTTTCCTGTTAGAAGATTTTGGTGGCCATTAAAGCTGGAATAAGAACTAGATACCTATTTTTGTATTCTTCGTATCACTTACGGTATAGATAAGTGGAAAAAGAAGTTGGGATTCACAAATTGGTCATTAATTTCCAAACCAAAAGAACAGCAGTTTTACATGCGTACGTTACATACCTTTTATCATGTTGACTTCAAACTCATCTCGTATCTGCTGCTTACGTGTACCCTAACATGCATGTCCAAGTGGGTTAATCATAGCTTTCCTTTTTCCTTGGACTTGGGTGATACGTAATTACTTGATAAATGACTTTGCTTTCAGATTCAGTAACCTGCTTTTAGGTCTTATATGATTTTACAATAACCTTGGTAATGAAACATTGAACAAGAAGATGAAGACTGCATATCTTCCATTTACCAAGTAATCAACATTTAACAATCATCTCCCCCAAAACAAAGACAAACGAATAAAAATACAACTCTATTCGATTCTTCTCATCTGTCTCTCCACCACAACACCGCAAAACTAATGGCAACATTTCATTAACCTAATCTTTTGAAATCTATCTACACCTGAACATTGTTAGAGGTTTCATCTTTGCCAAGCCATTAGGTACCCTGTCACCGTTTCGTAACCGAACCATTTCTGGGTCATCATCTTCAACCTATCATCCTTAACTTCACAGAACTTGTGCTCCCATCCAGCTGGCTCAATTGGCTCGAACCCTAACCCTGGTGCCCTATCCTTTGACGACGGGTTCTCTGCTTTCTTCCAATCCACCACGTACGCTGACACCCTTCTACGAAACTTCAACTTAAACTCCGGCCATGCTTGGTACTTGTAATGGTTCACCAAAGTGTTCTGTATATTCAGCTGCCTCCACTTGTACTCTCTCTTCAGTGTAAAATGGTGTATCACATTAAGCAACGAATGGTCTATCGCTTCTAGCAAAACAATCGACTTGTGCCGATTATCGGACTTCCTCCGACATGTATACCCTTGCGTCACGCCTTCTTGCGGGTGGCAACGTTGATTTGATGGCCCGAATTCGTAACACTTCATCGAAACTTGACCGACCCGACGACGACGACGATTCACCGTTGACGAAGCAGACGATCTCGGTATCAAAGACTTCAACATCTGATCAGAAGGCTCTGACGAGTTTTCCCATGAAGCGGAGAACACGAACTCATCGACGTCTAAGTACATCATCCATTTGCATGAGTCTTTGGCCTGTATGGCGGCATGCGAGAAGCCAGCTTCTTGCGTCTTGGGCCAAATCCAAGAGACAGTTTCTACTCTGTAACCTTCTTGGTTCAGGTCTTCAACGGCGTCGTTCAGGCCGTCGTCGCTGTCGTTGTCGTACAGTATGAACTTGTCGACACCGACCTTGGAATGGTACATCACCCACTCCCTCAAGAACTTGGCCACGTTATAAACCATTGTAGTAGCGCACAGTTCTGATTTTGGCTTCGGGTTGGGTATCCGACGCCAGGGTGTGTAATACGCCACTGTGGGGACCACCAAAATTTCCTCGGAAATCTCGAGGGAAACCTTGACTTTGAAAGGCGGATCATCCTCCCCGCCATAACCCAAAGCCGTTAAATCCGGATGAGCACATCGGAATACTTCCTGCATGGAGCTAGTGAGGGCGGTTCTCACAGTGCTATTGCTGTTGACGTCGCTAAATATGCACTTGAGACCTCGAGCAGGCCTGTTCATTCCTTGCCGATTATTCACTCCCTTGACGAAGAGTACGACGTCTGTCTCCATCGAGAACGATTCGTACGCCAGCAAAGACCATTTCATCAACTCTTTCGCCGGTGGAGGCGGTTTCAATTCTTTAGTGGACAATGTCGTCAGCTCCGGCGACAAGAAAGGCAAGCGACGGCGATTCCTTGTAGGAAGCTCACACTTGAACGTTGATTGGTTCGTGGAAGCCAAAATCCCGGCGAATCTTGCCGGAGAAGTTTCCTCATTCGGATAACGACATAAGAGACTCTCAAGGGAAGCAACCGGAGTATCAGTTGAGACGATCACGAAAACCTCCCAATCAGGGAATAAAATAGATTCAGAATCAATATTAGAGTGCACCTCCAATAAAGAATCCTCATCAGGAGAACTCAACAATACATTCTTCTTCTGATCAGAAGAATTAGAATCTCGAAGCGGCCGATGACGTGAGTTATTGTGGCGAATAGCCTGAAAGGAAGAGTCGGAGCTTCTGGAAAGAGGGTTGAAGAGGTGGGCGACGTAGACAGGATTCCTAGACGAGTACAGAGACAAGGTAGCGAATAGGAAAACCGAAACGATTACGTACAGAATCGTCACGAAAGCGCTACGTCGCATCGTTTCAAGTAACGTTCCTTCTTTACCACCCGCACCCGCGCCACCCCCTCCTCCTTGGTAACCGGCACGCAGTAAATGTGGGAGCATCGTAGAAGGAGACTTCTTGATGGTCATGGTTTGGTTTGAATAAGAAGAACAGTGTGTTATTATATTAAGAAAAATGGAATGATTGGATATAATGGTTAAAGTTATTCTCCGGTATGGATAAGGAAAGAAACGTAGGAGAAGATGAGGAGGAAGAAGACGCAGGCTGTCTGAGATTGGGAAGGAATCTCAGACAGCGCAGGAATAGGCTAAGACGAAGGATTATGTTGATTTCCTTTCCTATTTATAATGAATATGATAATTAATGTCTTTATTTCATAATTAATTGGAGATTGGGATTTATTTATTTCCATATTAATTTAAATCAACATATAATAAAATAATGGGCTCTTCTTTAGAGCCCAGCCCAAATCATAGGATTAAATGGGCCGAGTCCATCAATGATTTAAATGTCGGTAGAAGGTGGGCCTGTGCCTTCTTTCATGCAATATATAGATATATATAGATATATATGTCGCCTTCCCTTACCCTACTCATTGCCAATGGATCCAAATTTAGTATTTTCAGATATTACTATTAAACAAACAACACGTCCCTTTCGGACCGATGACGGGCTTGTCAGGAAAGAGCCTTGAAAAGGGTAAACTTACTAAACTTCATTATCAAAATTATTCTCTTATCCATAAAATTGGAAGTAATGTTACCCTGCCTTGTAATTCGTGTTTTGATATTAATTGGACCGAACATATATATTATATTATTCTAATTTAAATTGAATTTATCTATATCTTACTCAAATTAATTATTATTAAATAGTGTATAGTGAATAGTGCAAAGTCGGTGGTCAAATGAACTTTAAACAGACAAGAGGGAGTAATACGCGGTTTGATTGTGATGAACAGCAAGCTGAATAACATAATGACTCAATCTTATTGGATGATGAGATGAGATTAGAGTGAGAGAGAAACAGAGGAAGAGGTCAAAACCGTAAAACAAACCATTCCACCCAAACCGAAACGTTTAAAAGCAACAAGGGATGACCAAAATCACCGAAACAGAGAGAGAGGGAGGAGAGAGGGAGGAGAGCGACTTGCAATTCAATGGCAATCAAGAAGCACTCACATTAATGCTAAAAACAAAAGATCCCAATAACCATGACTAATATTGGCCCACACAAATCCAACCCCACCACACCTTCTTTAACCAACACGAAAACTTTCTCTCTTCTTTATGCTTCTTGTTCATCTTCCACTCCCTCTTCATCCGTTTCAATTTTTAACTTAAGATCCAAACTTTATGATTTTTGGGCATTGCCCATTTGCCTAGTTAGTCAAATTTTGTTACCTTGTTTGTGTGATGTACATGGTTCGTGAATTCGGGTATGCTACTTCTAAGTTAATTCTCCCCCCTGTTCTCTTCCACTTAGAGGATTTTCCCTTTTTTTTTTTCCCTCTGCCCTTTCGTTTTCAGTGCTAATAATAGTGATTTTCCTTTCTTTTGGCTATCACTCGTTCCCATTTTTCTGTTTTCGGATTTCGAGGTTTTTGAGGATTTTATTTGTGGGTTGGGATCTTCAAGGTCAAGGCATTGTGGGTTGTTTGGGTTTCGGTGCTTGTTTTCTCTCCTGTAAGCGGGGGGTCGGTTGGGAGAGAAAAGAACGAGACCTCCGTTTTCTTTGTCGACCAAGGTTAGGGTTTAAATTAGTAGGCCCTTTTCTTTTCCAACATGAATTCTGGGAACAAATCTTGATGATATTTTCAAGCACGTGAAGCGTCGTTTTCTTGAATTCTTTGGATTTATTTTGCTTAAAAAGTTCAAGAAGATGAGTTGTTTTTCTTGCATTAATCCCCAACGGAAGGATGTTAAGATCGACATTGAAAACGGACCTCGTTCCAATTCCCGCCACTCTTCAGATTCTTCATACTCCGCTTCAGGTTCAACTTCATCACTCTCACATTTTCTCTTTTGTATAAGTTTAATGTATACGTCATTTTCTCATGCTGAATTCGAAAGTTCTTTTTCTTTCAAAACAATGTGTCAAATTGTAGGTAGAGGAACAGGAAGAACAAAGTTTGATGGTAATCTTCAATATCAGAATTTACTGCGATCTGAAAGACTGCAGTTCCAAAAAGAACTTTTCGATGATTCTGCTTTAATCGTCTAAGATTTTTTCTTTTGATGAACTTTTCCTTACTTCTATTTTGTTTACAAACTTCGTACAGAGAATGGCAAAGACAAGAAACAAAAGGAACCAAACCGCAGTGGCGCACGAAGCTTCACATTTCGTGAACTGGCAGCTGCAACACAAAATTTCAGGGAGTTGAATTTGCTTGGAGAGGGGGGCTTTGGCAGGGTTTATAAAGGTCGTTTAGAGTGTGGCGAGGTAAGTTCATTTCTGTCAACTACCTTCCCAATGCAGATTTCAGTGTTTGTCAAGAAGCTCTTCACTTGATAACTCTAACTGTGTAAAGAGGTTTATCTTTTGGTGGTCAGGTAGTTGCGGTGAAACAACTTAATCTAGAGGGTCTTCAGGGATTTCAGGAATTTATAGTAGAGGTTCTCATGTTGAGTTTGTTGCATCATCCCAATCTTGTGACCTTGATTGGATACTGCACCGCTGGTGATCAAAGACTCTTGGTTTATGAGTACATGTCAATGGGGAGTTTGGAAGATCATCTTTTCGGTAATTTCTTACTGAATCCCTTTACAAGGAACTCTAAAAAATGTTTATTTGGATGGCATGAATTATTTAAATGATGGATCATCTCATCAGAGACATACTAGTAGATGTTCTCGTTGTGAGGAACTTGTTTACATCATATCCGTGAAATCCTTCTGTAGATAACTTTGATATATAGGAGGCTTCTCTAGAGTTTATTTTTTCAACAACCATTCATGTTTCCACTCGCCCCTTATTTACTTGCAAGTTACCATCAATATGTCCCAAAATTCCTGCTCTTTTATCAAGCGAGAAAGTCACGAAGACAGAAGGCAGGGCTTAGGGAGATGAGTCAGTTACCTATCCTGATGATATGTTATCATGTTGTGATAATGGCTGGAATATTTTATGGATGCTCATTCTTCTGGAATTCTTTTTGAAGAGTTCAGTATCCTGCTGTCAATTAGTTTTTCTAACCATCCGTACTTGTACTTGAATTGCTCTTATTTTATGCAACTTAGTAGATGATAGATTATATTCTTCTGAAATACTCTGTATTGAAAACATGTGGTCTTAGCTTCCGTTATATATGTTGCATTTTTTCTCGACTTTTTGCTGGTCAATTCCCACTTTAAACATGTATGTATTCCTTTAAAGCAAGTAATCAACAAACTTCATATTCTGTTGTTCGTCTTTCTTTTGTACGTCAGACCTGGAACCCGATAAAGAGCCATTGAGTTGGAGCACTCGGATGAAGATTGCTGTTGGTGCGGCTAGGGGTCTTGAGTACCTGCATTGCAAAGCAAACCCACCTGTTATTTATCGTGACCTAAAATCTGCAAATATCCTGTTAGATAGCAATTTCAACCCAAAACTTTCTGATTTTGGACTAGCAAAATTGGGACCTGTTGGTGAAAACACACATGTTTCTACAAGAGTTATGGGAACTTATGGATATTGTGCGCCAGAGTATGCTATGAGTGGCAAGTTGACTCTCAAATCTGATATTTATAGCTTTGGTGTTGTTTTGCTGGAACTAATCAGTGGACGAAAGGCAATAGATCGCTCTAAAAGGCCAGGAGAGCAGAACCTAGTCACTTGGGTGAGTTGAAACTTGAGGTTGTTTTTCTATGGCAAAATATGACTTTTGAGTGAGCAGGAGACTTGGTTTTGCATACAATAGATATCTTTCTAAGGATTTACAGCCTGTTGCTACAAAAAAGAATGTAGAGTTATCTTACATAATGTTGATATTTTGGATTTTATGAGAAAGAGGTGAAGGGTTTTTAAAACCTGAATGCCTTTCCTTGTCTCTCTATTCCTGCGGCACTAGCTGCAACTTCTTATATTTCTGATTAAAACTTAAAGACCAATAATTCATGGAAAATATTCGAGGAAAGTTTCTTGAGCTTCAAAATTCTCTAATGTTTTCAACTGACCCTGTTGCAGATCATTTGCAGCTATTCTTGCCTTGAGTATTTGCCAGAAAAACGCAAATGTCTGTCATTCAAAATACTGGAGTGCTATAGTTGTGCTTGCAGCTGCTGATTATGTTTTCTTATCAAACTTTCTTGTAGGCGCGTCCTTTTTTGAAGGACCAGAAGAAGTTTTGGCAATTGGTTGATCCTGTTCTGCAGGGACGCTATCCCCGTCGATGCCTGAATTATGCAATTGCTGTCACTGCAATGTGTCTTAACGAGGAAGCGCATTTTCGGCCTCTTATTGGTGATATTGTTGTTGCGCTGGAGTACTTAGCAACGCAGTGTCATGCCCCAGATTCCAATAATAATCGGCTACACGGTTCTTTTACATCATCACCTGTGAAATCAAACAAGGAAACTTCTGCCCAGGAGATAGGGGTGATAGCATCTAACTAATGCTTTTTGCTGGGCAGGAGCTGGTGAGAGACCCCTTGAATGGTGTAAGTTTCCAGACTCATGTTTGACCTTTTTTATCTGCCAAAGGCCTCGTGACATCAAAGGAAAAGATACGGTTGCCCCCGCACTCATCTGTTATATATATATATATATATGTAGCCTTTGGCGATATGTTTAGCAACAATAGTTAATCAAGTCTGTTGACAGGAAATGATGCCTGCTTGTGTATATTAACACTTGTTTAATAGCTATATTTTTCTGCTTGTTCTGTTCTCATATGGAGTCTTGTAATGTTCATTTGTGTTCCAATCCTAAGTTGTTCATACTGATTTAGCTACAGCAGCTCGTGTATTGGCGTATCCTCTACTCTTAACTTGCACGCCTCTTTTCACTATTTTCTTGCCAAACTCTTGAAAAGTTGAACTGTGGAATGACAGAACATCTAGATTATAGGACTGAACTTATGCACATGTATGTACATACGCTTTGGTGTTGATTAGGGTAGTGTTTGGTTGCTGTCTCCAGTGGGCGGAGACGGAACGAGACGGAAAGGAGGAGACAGAACAGAACAAAAACTGGGGACAGTGAAGTGTTTGGTTATGGTGGACGGAACAGAAAAAATTGTCCCCGTCCCAGGGACAGAAATGTGTTTGGTTGTGGTGGACAGAACATAACAA
>JANSVA010000002.1:177804-189413 GCA_025504915.1 Erythroxylum reticulatum
GGTTTGGGAGTTTCCACGTAAATTCTCTTGTGTTGTTATTTTCTGATATTTTTGTCTATTAAATATCCTTGGGTGTGAGTTAGGGAGGTCTAAATTCCCAACAATAATCACCATGACAGAAGTTCTTGAGCTAGTCCCTCAGTATTGATGATTCAACCGACACATAGTTCTCTTTTCTTTTGCAGCTTGAAGTTTTTCTTTTTTCAGTTTCCTTTTTCAGTTCATTGTGTTTCTACTGGTTTGACACTTTCTTTTTCTTGTTCGGTTTTAGAATGTTCATGCACAGATTCTCGGTCTTTTGGGAGTTAAGATAATAGTCATTGCCATCTTTGTTGCATTTGCACTGGCCAGTGCCGTGAGTTGCTGAATATTCTTTGTGGATTTTTCACTTCTTGCAAATCCTTGATTTTGATCTTCCTTATATTTGCATTACTTACAGGCACTAACCACCAGGGTTCAACCTGGTTTGGAGCAGCAAACTGTTCTTCCAAAGGATTCATATCTTCAGGTTCCCTTTTCTGATAACATCTCTTGCAAAGTGTCTGTAACCATCTGATGCTTGGTTGATTGGTGAGGCTGAAGGTGGATTCTGTTTCGAGGGCTATTTTCAGAATGTCTCGGAGTATCTCAGAATCGGGGCCCCATTGTATTTTGTTGTGAAGAACTTCAACTACAGGTGATCCTCTACATAGAGTGCCATTGAGCATTACTTCAAAGTTTCAGCTTCTAGATATACCAAACCAGCTATTGTCTGAGATTGGAAACAGTTAATTTATATCTGCTGATTTGCTGCTATAATGCTATTAGAAAGAATTCGTTTACAAAAGTTTTTTTTTTTAATGTTATGGGTGTTTATTATCCTCAAATTGAGATGTCCCTGTACTCTGCAGCTCAGAATCAACACAAACAAATAACTTATGCTCCATTTGTCAATGTAATTCAAATTCACTTTTGAATGAGGTAAAGCACACATTTTCTTGATGACTTCATTTTTTTGAGGAAACATTCATGTTGCCACTTTAGATGATCAAGAGCCCTATCTGGAGATATTTGATTCTTTTGGAAGCTAATGTTCTCTTCTGATCTATATCCATATTGCAGTTTGCTATTAGTCTATTACCATTGTATAGAAATGTGGATGTGCAAAAACCTTGACATATTTGTTTCTTATATAATATGCTTGGTGTCCAAATAAACACGGGAAGAGTAAAATTCCCTAAAGAAAAAAAATTGGTTTAGTGAAGAATCTTCTAAGGTTTAATTCCATGGCCCTTTTCACGTCTGTAGTTGCCTTGATCCTGATCAATGGAGCCTTCTTGTAAATCTGTGCAAGTGTTGTTTCTTTGACATAAATTTATCTTGTCTTCTTACTTCTGCAGATTGCAAGAGCTTCCATGTCTCCTAAATCCACCTATATTGCTAAACCAGCTGCTTCTTGGCTCGATGATTTTCTGGTATGGATATCACCAGAGGCTTATGGTTGCTGCCGTGAGTTCGCAAATGGAACTGACTGTCCTCCCAATGATCAGGTGATATTAAACAAAAATCTAAGCATGCAAATGGTAATTTGGATAGATACAAGTCAGTCTCAGTCAGATATGCATATTATGCTAAAGACACTAGTGGATATTAGTTTGAAATATGAAGGCAAACAAACTACTGATCTTCCCTTGTCATATGATAAAATAGTGATCCTCATTAGGCATTAAGGGTTCAAGTCATGATGATTACTTCTTATTACACTATTCTACAGATGCATGAATCATCTTATGGATTATGATTGAACGTGCTAAGAAGTATGATAAAATATTTGTTTCTTGTTCAGCCTCCATGCTGTGCTCCTGATACTGATCATGTTCTTGGTGGAGAATGCAAAGATTGTACTACGGTAATTGGAATTGCTCTTTCGATCGATTATACTTTCATATAACAAGGTTTAATCAGAGAAAAGTCCTGTCATTTTTCAGTGCTTCCTCCATTCAGAATTGAATGATGGTCGTCCATCTACTTTACAGTTTAAGCAGAAACTCCCTTGGTTCCTTAATGCTCTGCCCTTTTCAGACTGTTCAAAAGGTGGCCATGGTGCTTACACTACCAGTTTGGATCTAAGAGGTTCGTTGAGTTGGACACTTACTCTTGTCACTAAAAGCATAATTTTGGTGAGTTTTGGGAAATTCTGTACGCATGCTATGAGACTGCAAGTCCAATTTAATTTTCCTTTTGGATTTTGGCAATAGGCTACGATGACGGTGTTATCCAAGCTTCACCTTTCCGCACCTATCATACGCCTCTCAACAATCAGGTTAGTGGCTTCTAACTTGAGAGTTCCCCAGCTACACATTCTTGTTTCTCCAAGCACATCACTAAGATGGTCTTCTTTGGTTATAGGCTGGCTTTATCAACTCAATTAGGGCTGCCCGAGAGTTTAGTTCAAGGATGTCTGATTCTCTGAAAGTATGAAATCTATAAGTTTGAGCTATGTTCAGTTGTATTGGTGCAGTTTTACTTCTCATAACTATTGCTTCTTTTAGATTAGAATGCCGCCAAGTACTCTAATTAGCTAATACATGATTGCCTCTATTTTACCAAACAATGGTTGCCCAGAATGATGATGCCATCTCTTAGTTCTACATGTCTTTTCTATTGCAGATGGAGATCTTTCCATGCTCAGTCTTTTATATAATTTTTTGAACAATACCTTGATATTTGGAGGGTTGCATTGATCAACCTGGCTATAGCAATCGGTCAGTAACCTTTTCATCACTCTAAAGCCTTTTATGTTCTACAGAATCGATATATTGCTTACAATGAAGATTCTGCTGCATCCTTCAAACTTTGCCTTGTTGTACCACTTGAATCCAAACTATATAGACAGTTTGAAACGGACCATATTAACAAAACAGAACACACCAAACAGAATTTTTTGTATGAAAGTTTGAATACTCATAGCCTGAGATTTCTCTTGATTAAATAGAACTGTTACAACAGATCATATGCCTCAATTACAGCAAATCATATCCCGTAATTAGACCAGAGTCTATTCTAAAAAAGGCAAGTATTTACATTATATATGACAGCAATAAAATGGCAGTTATAGTTGACTATATCTAGACAGCTATCATTCACACATAGGACAATTTTCCTTATTTTCGTGTCTCTGTGTGAAATTTTGATGCCTGACTTCTAAAACCAAGGAGATGCCATTGTGGTTTTCTGAAACTGTCCAGTGGTCTTCTATCATCCTTCCTTTTCCTTGCTGATAGCATTTCTCCCAGCAATGATATCTAATGAATGATTAATGTGGATGTTCATTCATCAACTTGTAAGAATTGCTACCGACAAAGGATTGATTGGATCTGTTTGATGTTCTGACAGGTGTTGTTTTTGCAGTTTGCTTGATTTTCACACTTAGGTAAGTATTTCCCTTTTTCCTTGATAAGGATTATTGAAATTTCGTCCCCTTTGGACACGAGTCTAGATAGACTAATGAGCCTATTGTATTTGTCTGATGTTTCTTTAAATGTAGTTTTTGGAGTTCAGCAATCATTTTACTGGTTTTGGTAATGATTATCGTGGATATGATGGTATTACTTCTTCCTTGAAAATAAGTAGTCAGTTCTTTTTGCTTCCTGTAACTTATCTTACATTCTGAGACTTAACAGGGTGTCATGGCAATTCTGGGTATTCAACTCAATGCAATTTCTGTTGTTAACCTTGTAATGGCAGTAGGAATTGGTGTTGAGTTCTGTGTACACATCACACATGCTTACATGGTTCGTATTAAAACCTCTAGTTCCTCACTCTCGTCCTACACTACCTATGATTGTTTGAAGTTTACTGTGCAACATTAATCACAATGGTCATAATTGCCCGGACCATATGCATCCGAATCTCAAGCTTAATGTTCTGTTTGTTTTGCTGTTTTCTCACAATACAGGTAAGTTTTGGAACCAGAGACCAAAGAGTAAGGGAAGCTTTGGGTACAATGGGAGCTTCTGTCTTGAGGTTCTTCTTCTACCTCTTATGTTTTGATTCATACAAGGATGCATGCAGACTATTTAATGACCTTAGATCATTAAACTCTGAAATGAAGCTTGTCTAAATGGACAGTGTTGGATAAAACATTGGTGTGGTTTTGTTATGCAGCGGAATCACATTGACAAAGTTAGTGGGTGTAGTTGTTGTTCTCTTCTCCAGGGGACAAATTTTTGTGGTCTGTGATCTTTTCCTATATCAATTGCACTAAAACAAGAAGCTGTTCTTCTTTCTGTTGTACGATTTGATCATATGTATTAACTTCAATATATGTTTTTGCAGATTTATTACTTCAAAATGTACATGTCCTTGGTCCTACTTGGTTTCTTACGCGGCCTGGTGTTCTTACCAGTAAGTCTGGCCTGCCAACTGTACCAATACAACTGAACATAGCTCAAACTCGTGGATTTCATACTTTCAAAGAATCAGACACCCTTGAACTAAAATCTCGAGGAGGCCTCTTTGAGTTGATAAAGTCAGCCAACAACCAAAGAGACCATCTTAGTTATGTGCTTGGAGAAACAAGAATGTGTATCCGGGGAACTCCCAAGTTGCAAGCCACTAACCTGCCAGTTGAGAGGCATATGATAGGTACGGAAAGACGAAGCTCAGATAACACCTTTCTCGTATCCTATTGTCTAAAACTAAACCTCATAGCATGCTTACAGAATTTTCTTGTACTCATTAAAATTATACTATCAGTGACAAGAGTAAGTATGAGTCAATGAATCAGAAACTTTGAATTAAGAGAATAATGCAGAGAAGTGACTGTCACGTTTTCTCCATTACAATAATCTGTATTAAGTCTCCATTTGTCATCTCCTACAGTAAAATAAACATTAACTTCACTATTTAAATACCAAAATTAATACAAAACAAAAGAGATTATTCTAATTAAAATAACAAAATCGTGTCTTATCAAAAATATACTAATGGTAAAACTATATTAAGAATTAGATTAGGATTAAAATGAAGCTAAGAAGAGCATGAATAGAATCAGGATTAGATCTAGAGAAAAGTATACTTTGTTTTATAGTTTACACAGGTTATGAATGGCTTCCTGATGTACTCAAACACCATTGTAATGAGAGACAAAATACCTATTGACTCAAATGGGAGGTCTAGTCCTGACATAGAGCAGAATATTGGCGATATGTTACTATCTTATGAACACAAAAAGGGCTGGCAATTGAAAAAGGAACTCTGTAATTCAGTTTTCTGTTCTACAGATCCCGATGGTGAACTTAGAAAATAAAAACCTCAACTAGCTTACTAGTTCTGGCAACTTAAAACTTGAATGTCACCTACAACCGCCTTCTTTGCCTTTAACCTTTTGTACAGTACTTATATATGCAATGCCCGTATCTTCAGCCGCTGCTGTCCAAAGCACAATGAATCAGAAGTACAGCCTCTGCTGGTCCGAGCACAATGAATCAGAAGCACAGCCTATGCCAGTCTAAGCTCAATGAATCAGAAGTGCATCCTCTGCCCGTCTGAGCACAATGAATCAGAACTGCAGCCTCTGCTGGTATCATTCAGACAGCAGAGTATCTTACGTGGATCAAGAAGGACTACTTCTTCCCAAAGACCTCCCTGAAAGAATAGGAGACTCTTGGACTAAGAGTTTTATTGTGTGGCTCTGCAATTTCCGGCATACATCAATGCATTCCTCCAAATCATCATCACAGGTGAGTAAGACCCATTCAGAGTCGTCATCCAAGTACTTGAGGTCAAATCTACTTATGTCTTGCAAATTAAACCGTCTTTCAATTTCTTTCTGCAGATCTTTGTAACCCCATTTATTTGGCATGCGTATCCGGATTTTATCATTTCCATATGTGACCTTCACTCTTTGACCATCAATTTCTTGAGATAACCGGCTATTGGTTTTTGGTAATGGTGGTGGAAGGCTAACCAATTTATGGTGTTCTGAAAGAGATAGATGACTCTGGGATCTCGGCATCGGCTTTTGTTCTTGACTCAGAGCATGCAGCTCTAAATCACTTCTGACTCTCTTCAGCACTCCATTGCCTAAGGTTTCTCCAAATATAGTATCTCCACTAGCAGCAACATTAATTGTGGAACATTGTTGCTGAATCCCGCTGGAGCAGCAATGACTCGAAGTTGAGCTCTGGCTGCATGATGAGGAAGGAGACTTTGGTGCGGTAGCTTGGAAGCTGATCATTCCTGCCTCTGGCTGTATGCTTGATGACTTCAGATGATTTCTTGATTCTGAACTTGAAAATGGCGTGGTTTTTGATAA
Organism: Erythroxylum reticulatum; assembly: GCA_025504915.1. Lineage (NCBI taxonomy): Eukaryota > Viridiplantae > Streptophyta > Magnoliopsida > Malpighiales > Erythroxylaceae > Erythroxylum > Erythroxylum reticulatum. The sequence goes on from JANSVA010000002.1 coordinate 184,103, forward strand.
ATCTGGAGAAGTCAACTCAGGAAAGTTTGTGTAAAACGAATCAATCTGAAGAGCACCAGAGGCACCTTTTACCGAGTCAATCACAAGTTGGAGTTTCTGCAAAGAATGTCCAACCTTCTTAATTTTTCGAGAAGGCCATCGTGTTATTCCATGTTGCCGACAAATTCTTTTCAAGGTTGTGGGGCAAACTGAAATTTAAGAATGTTAATGATATTTTTTACGTTGTCAGAGAACAGACTTCATGCTTCAAAGAGGAATAAAAGTACATAGCTGAACAATAGCATTAACAAAAAATTTACACATGGATTAGATCATAAGCATTTAAGGTAAGCTGTAGTCAATAGCACATTCGGAAGAACTGAAGTTGCTTTTGAATAGAAAACACAAAAGCCACATTAAAGGAAAGTCGAGCTTAGCTTATTTTACGAGGAATATACATACCACCAATATTCTTTGCAGCATCTTTTAAGCTACCCGCAAAATACTGTTGAAGAACTTGCAAGGTGATGGTTTTCTCGGCCTTGATCCGTTTCTTCTCTACTGTTCTCTCAATACTGACATTAGAAAAGGTACCTTCAGCGAAAGCAGACTGTCCACTTTCAGCACTTTCTTTTTGGTTATGAACTTCAAGATGTTGCCTGCAATTCAAATATTTCATACTAAACCTTAAATCTTAAAGATTTCATCCTGGAACAACAACATCAGTAATTGAAACTCTGTGGAGAGCCACAACTGGCTGGATACCTTTCTGAACATGGATGTTTCTTCTTTGGCTTCATTTCTGCAGCAGGTCCCTTGTTTGAAGGAATCAGCCCTTTAGTAACTGGCAAAGAAGTTTCGTCCTCCAATTCTTTGTCAGTTACTATTCGTAAGGTCCGACACATCTGTTGTATAGTAATCGATAGTGAATTAAGCATTTTCTTCTGTTCTTCAGGATCCTTGCAATCCGTAGGCAAGAAGAACTCCAGGACAAAGTCAGATGTACCAGTGTGCACACTTCGCAGGCGAATTGCAGCAGCAGCATGCAGTCCAAACATCCTTGCATGATGAGAAAGGGGATATTCGGTCTTTCCAAGTAGGGTTATATCACCAGAAAAGCATGGTTGGTTAGTCATAAAAGCTTGTCCAGCAACTCCTTGGCCTTTTAACAAGTGATGTTCAGAGCATGCCTCATGAAAGGGTTGGATACTAGGATCAGCTACATGACAAGAATGATCAACAGTAGAAACACAATGATAGTAATTCTCATCAGAATGCCGGCTGCCTCCCTTGCCTTGTTGGACGCATGAAACCCAGGTTTGAGCTAAGGGCAATCTATGTGTTTCACACGCAGATCTCAGAACTTCTTGTATCTCAGGAAGTGCAGCTTGGTAGGACTGATCATATACCTGATGTAAACAGTTGTATCCATTAACAAAAAAAAGGAGAGTGGGATTTAGAAATTTGATCTAGTTGTATTTAGTTTTAGTTACCTTTACATTCGGAGTGCTCCATATTTCTGAACTTCTCAAGTCAACAGCCTACAGATAAAAGAAGGATTCTCTTTCAGACTAAGTTGGACAAGGATCAGATCATTCGCGCAAAATGTAACCTTATGGCATTCTAGTAACTTGGCATTGACCATGAAAGTATGTTCCTTCTGGAATCCCAGCTAAAGATGATTCAGACAAAGAACATGTGCATCTAACAAAGAGAAATTTGAAAAATCTGTATTTCAGAACAAAGGGTTAAAAGATACTACCTAAACCATGAAAATAAAACAGGCAGACATACTACCTATACAATCACTATTGGTATAATTACATAAAAATAAGACATTGACCACACATCACCTCAAGTCAAATCTGAATTTTCTAAAAGGAAAGTTTTTTGCTTAACCAGAACCATGATAAGAGGTCAGAACCACCCTCAAGGATGCTAGAAGCTCTTTATGATAGGAATCTGGTATAAAATGTGAACTTGCAGAATCAAATTTACAGCAGGGTGATAGTGGGATGACCATGAGAGCGTTTGATTTGAGATTCACTGATGCCAGCTAGTAAAATTAATCTATTTCAACTAAATACAAAAGTCTTGATCAGAAAAAAAAAAAAAACAACTTTGCAAGAGTAAAAGCAGTAGATATCTGCAGTGATCTCAATATTTATGGTTTTCCTTTCCGTTGAGCCTCAAACATGTAATTCATACATTCATGGTACAAAGAAGAATAATCACCATCTTGCATACAAAACCAAATGACGAACTGTGTAGACAGGTATACTTAACCATTAAAAGCGATTGGTTGGCAAATATTATGACTACAGTATCAAATGATATTTCATTTCATGAAGTTTAATAGGGAAGTTGAGCCTTTAGTTGCATCAGCTTGTAGTCATATTGAACAGAGCAAAAATTTAGTACTGTAACATGCAATCTCACCAAACTATAGTGCCAGAGGAAGCATCCTAAACGTCATGAAAGCACAAACCTCAAGTGCCTTGCAAACATTTTCAAGATCAGGACTGTACTTGATCTTCTGTTTTGTCATCACCACCTCAATAACACCGAGACACATCCTGCTTTCTTGTCCGAAAACAGGAAGAGCCATAGTTCCACGTACATCATGCTGTTGAGCATGATCTCGACGTGGGTATTCATCGCTTCTGAAGAATCGAACGTCGGGGGTCCACTCAGGAACCTTATCCAAGAAAACTCTACCTGGTAAGCCCACAAAATCATTTGAATTCAACTCAACTGAAAACTGATAGTTCACAGATATTTCTCTATATTTTGCCAGCCTTTGACAGCGTGGATCGAGAGCAAATGGTTGGTCATGAGTAGTTAGGACGCGTCTACCTTCCCTATTTATAGGGATCCATATTTGTACCAGGACATCTTTATCTACTGTAAAGTCCTTGATGTACCAAATTGCCTTCATTAATCTTTCCATTACAGATGTTCCAGGACCAGAATTTGGTCGTGGATCAATCCACCATCTTCTATCAAAATAAGAACTTTCTGTTACATTACTTCCCCATCTGCTAATATCAAAGGCGTTACGATCAAGAGATTGATTGCCAATATTATGTTCGCCTCTGGGAAACAATGAAATCTGATTGTCTTCTTGGTTGCTTTTTTGAGATAAACTAGAAGATGAATCAGAGTTGTTAGTCTCTGAAGCAAAACACGTAAATGATGGATCTGCCAAAGCAGCTGAATTTGAGGGACTAAGATTAAGGAATTCAGAGCCATCTGTTGCTTCTAACCAGCATCCATCTAGTAACAACTCATCTATGAAGTCCAAGTCCATGGGCTGACCTGGAGAAACATCAAACATAGTACCCGGTGATAAGACGCCATCTTCCATGACAATATTTCTTCAATATACCAGTTGTCTATATTCTGCTAGATGCAAAATCTCAGCATGGGGGAAGAAGCTATCTGAAGTGCTCATATAAGTTTAACAAACCCAGAATTCAAGGAAAAATTCAAGTCTTCAGTCTCCAAACAACCAATCTGTCCAAATCATTTCAACCTCATCAATACAATCCAATACTAACCAAACTGAAGGGCTCAATTTCCAAAGAGAACATTACTTGTTTCCCCATCTCTTTGAACTTTTCATCTTCTACTTTAAATTTAGCAGGTACAAAGTAGAAAAACTTTGTGATCCAGAGCGTAAACCCAAATATTAATAAGAAGATTATGCATATTCTCTCTCAGGTTGCAAAAGAAGCAGAAATCAGAAAGAACCCCAGCAGAACAAACTAGGGTCAATCAACGAACAAATCCCCATATGAAAACAACATATCCATAAACTGGGCATTATACTCGTCCCAGAGCAAAGAAGAAAAGTTGTTGAAAGAGAAAAAAGGCTCGCTTCTTATATCAACTTTCTCACTTTGTTCAAGATTCTATTACCCTGATGACAGACAGTAACCAGAATCGAATCCAGAAAAGGATCGCTAATATGGAAAAAAACAGTAAGCACATAGATCCACAATCTGCAGCCAATTTACTAGGAAAAGCCACAGTTCGTACAAATATATAGAGAACTAAAACAAAAGAAGAACAAGAGAAACGAAAAGATAAATAACAACGATTGGAGTTGGGCTCACCATGCAAACAACTAAACAGAGTACTTGGTTAACCTTTTTTTTTCTCTCTGTCTCTCCATATTACAGAGCAAAATCGTTAACACTCTCAAGCGGTGAAGGAGGAAACAAGAAAACAAACGATCTCATAAATGTTTGATGAAGGTTTTGTTGTCGCTGATGCAGTCACCTCCCTAACAAAAAGATTTCTCTTTTTTTCCTCCTCGTAGTTATTATCTGAGCCTCTCGTTTAAGTTTTAGACTTTTGTGCTTGCAAACAAATGTTTGAAAAGATTCTGGTTCGCTTCATACGCTATGACCCCACATCTCCAAGTTGCCATTTTTGGGCCTCCTAGTCCTCTGTTCTATACTTCTCGCGCCAATTTAATGTCAACTGTCAGGAGCCCAAGTCAGAGAAAATAGAGGAGCATGAGTTGGGCATACGCCATATGCCAAGATGTAATCTTGAATCAAGTAAAATGAATATTATATACATATATATAAGAAGAAGAGACTGTAGAGTGGAATCTGATTTCTTCAACTGGTTAAAAATGGAGCTGATGTGTGTGCCACTTCCTGCTTTCTTTAAATAGAAACCTGTCAATATGCTCGTCAGCTCTCTCTCTCTCCAGTTTATTTTTTAATGTTACAATATTCAGACGATACTAACAGCTTGTGTCGGGTGGCTAAGCCGAACTTGTGTGGTTAGTTTCAGTTAAAAATGTCAGCTTTCAGGTAAATGACTGGCCTAACAGAGGAGGAAAGAAAAACAGAAATATGGGATTGTCTTGTTCTTTCTTGTCAAGCCATCTGTGGAGAAGAAGAAACAAAATCGATCTAACACTCTCTGCCAGATTTTGTACTACTCTTTGGATTGTAGTGTATGTACAAAGGTGTTAACATTTGGGATGAGCTCATACTCGAGCATTAAAGTATTATCAAAGTAGTCCACTTCCATTTTTCTATGCACCTAATACAATTACAATAATGGTAATTTATAATAAGAAAATTGATAGTGATAATGTTGAGGCTTGTGTTTTTTATTCTATAAAATGTAAGATTCTAGTTGATTCTCCATGCTTATCCAAAGCTTTAGGACTTCGTCAGATCTTTGGCAGTTTTAAGATTCTAAAACAAAGATTGATTAGTGAAACAATGTAATGACATCCTAAAGATTGAAATTTGCTAACAACACTTGATTGGCCCTCATTTCTTGACTCTTCCTTCAATTATCCTAA
>JANSVA010000002.1:210434-248009 GCA_025504915.1 Erythroxylum reticulatum
CAATTGCTATTTGACAAAGAAGAAAAATTTCTCCAAGTATTAGTTGTTTCTTTTTTTATTAGTTGAAATTAATTAACACTTTATTTTGATTATAACGCTATTTTTGTTATCTTCCGACTTACAGTTTCTTGGTGGGATTAATTTGGAAATGATGTTCCATAATTGCAAAGGTTTGTAATTCAGATTTTAAGTCAATGTATGAGCTTAACATGCTATAAATGAAACTGGAGCACATTTAAATTTATCTACTCTAAGAAAAGGAATATATTAGAGCATAAGAGGTTAAATGACTTGGTTTTTATTCATTACAACTTAAACTTTAGGAAAGTTATGTTATTATCATTATTAATTTTGATATAATTTCTTATAATTATCTAATAATTAAAATTTAGTATTTATTAAGAGTCTTAATAGCACAAATAGTTCAACTGATTTAATTTCCATTGATAACATTGATCTTTTGGCGGATTGAGTTTCTAAAGAATCGAATTTGGTAGATGTCAATAGCTTGGAAGATAATATTGGATGAGAAAGCATTGATATGTCATTTGGTGCATCAAATTCGAATGATAATGATGATGAAGCTCCTCTCAATGATGAGAAATTTGTACCAAATAATAACCGAGGTCAGTGCAGTTATAGCGGGTATCCTTTCGTAGACGATTGAATTTCGATCCAAGTTTTTTTTTCCTCTTCTTTTTATTTTACTTATATTTGATGTTTATGTTAAATTCTATATATGTAATGTAATTGTAAATATTTTTATTTCAAGTTTAACTTCTACTTGATTGTTTCTTTATCACGAGCTCTTGTTGTAAATTGTAATAGTTTGAGAGTTAAAGAATAATACAAAGTAGTTATTGTTCTTTTTATTGAATATTTTTACGTAATTATTATTTATTAAAATGATAAAATTGTATTATTTTAAATATTTTAAATAATTTGTATTATTCTTAAATTTATATTTGTATGATGATTATTGTTTTTTCGTATTAATTGTGGTTATATTTATATGTGAAATATTTAAAAATTATTGTTATTTCATATTAATTGTGATTATTATTTATTATTATAAATTTTGGATATACGATTGAGATAAACTTGTAAAGTATATAGTACAATATAATAATGAACTATTTTGCAAAATTTAAAAAATTTCAGAGATTATTTCATTAATTTAAAAATTATCTGAAACGGTACCTGATATTGACCAGTACTATATCAAAATCCAATTTGATACCAAATCTGTTACGATATTTACAACTTTGCTAAAGCACTCCTATAGGCTAATTCATTCAGCTGATTACCAAACATATTCATCATGTCAAAATAATTTCTGCTTGGCTAAAAAATGCCTAATAGACTGTTTACTAAAGAAGGCCTAAATCTACTACATTCCTAAATATTAATACGAACAAAATAATTTCTGCTTGGCTCCCTCAATCTTATATAATTTTTTTGTTAGATTCAACTAATTATGATAAAATAGTTTTAATTTAATTAAAATTAAAATTAAAATCAAATATTTATAGATATAGTCATAATAATAAACTTGGTCTAAATTTATTTTTGATCAAATTTTGATATATTAGATTAAAATTTCACGAAGAATTTAATTAAGTCCTAAATCTAAAAAATGATTCAAATTTTAATTTTTTATTTAATTTAAAATTAGATTAAATTTAATTTGAATCAAACTCTTTTATCATCCCAAAGACCAAAATAATTTCTCAATATAGTCCTCAACTAATAAATTTCTCATTATTTAATTTCAATTTTTAGTTGAAAAATAACTACAATTTCTTTTTCTATAATGCCAATTTAAAAGAAGAAAATAAACAGAAAAAAATTAAAGGATTTAATTAAACAAGGGTTCACGGATTCCAAGGATTAAATTGACTGTGTCTGAAAATAATGGGCCCTCAAAACGCCTGCCACGTTTCACATTCCCCGACCAAAGCTCCAGACCATAAACACATCAGCATGCTGTTTCCATATATTACGTGGCCTGCTCAGTTTGACGGTAAATAATCTCTTTCATGTGCAAGTTTGAGCAAAGATGGATCCTTCCCATAAGGTAATTTGAAACAGACGAATGAATGCAAACCCCACCATCCAAAGTTCTGTTCCTTTTTTCCAAGACCCAAATTAATATATTCTTGATAATGAAAGGACTCTACTTTATGTGGGACAGATTCCCTATATGGGTTATTGCATAAGATAAGACAACCCAAGTGATTGAGCATGAATCAAATTATAGTGTTTACTTGTATTTGATATTTAGTCGGCAGGAAGTTAATGTTTTTTTCAATCTTTAAGTTTTGTTTCTTAAGAAGGATTAATTGATGGGGCTGTTTTGTTTTCTTCTGAAAATTTTTGGTTGGATTTTTTTATTCATGCCGCTGGCTATGGATAAGATTGTGGTGTAGGATTGACGTGGAGTTTGTGATGGACACTTAACAGCTGTTCGTCGTTAGGTTTAGATTTTTTTACAAGGGCGGGTTCTGGCTTTATCTGGCTACCTTTCTGATAGCGATTCTTCAATAGTCATCGATTTTTTTTCTTTTAGCCAACAGTTCTATTGTGAATTATTAGTCAAGTTTGATCCTTTTCTTTTTTGTCTTTTCATCGAGTGGGTGTCATGGGATTCGTTTATTAGACAAGTTGAAGTTTTGGAGCTAGAAACTTGTTAATATCTTAAGTTTCTATCTTTGCTTCATTTTTTAATTCATACTCTTGGATTTTTCTTTTCTTCAGCTGTCCATTATTTGGGGATAGACAAGGTGGAATCTCTTTCAGCGTCTGAAGCTGGTGGTAGTTCTATAAGTATTCAGATCGTTTAGTTGAAGTCACAAGGGAGTGAAGAATACTGGTTCTTTCCTGGAAGCAGACATGGTAGAAGAGAAAGAGAAGAAGTTCCTCACAGTAGCACCCTTCCAGTGTGCTTGGAGAAAGGATTTGAAGTTCAGGGAAGCAGGTAGAGGGTGTGTGGCTTTTGATGCTTTTGCTCACAATGATGTCACTGTGGTATTCAGAGAGAATGTTGGAAGCCAGCATTGCCACTATAAAAGGGACACTAGTCCTCATTATACTGTCATACTTGGGAGTCACAGGAATCGCCGGTTGAAAATTGAGGTAGATGGGAGGACTGAGGTTGATGTGGAAGGCATTGGACTTTGCTGCTCTTCTGCATTTCAAAGTTATTGGATCAGTATTTATGACGGGCTGATCAGTGTTGGCACAGGAAGGTATCCTTTTCAGAATCTTGTATTTCAGTGGTTAGATTCCACACCAAATTGCAGAATACGGTATGTTGGGCTTAGTAGCTGGGATAAACATGTAGGGTATAGGAATGTCAATGTGTTGCCACTTCCACATAATCATTTGTCCTTATGGAAGCAAGTTGATTCTGGAGAATATGAGGGCCAAGAGGATGGTAAAGAAGATTTGGAACATGAGAAAAGTTATGAGAAATGGGGACTTGAAAATTTTCTTGAGAGTTGGGAACTCGCTGATGTTGTCTTCATTGTGGGTGTGGAAGAAAGGCCTTTTCCAGCTCATAAGGTGATCTTGAAAGCATCTGGTACTTTTCCTCTGACTTTGTCAAAGGAAGATGTTATTTTGCTCAAGGATGTGTCTTATCCAATTCTACGTGCATTTCTTCAATATATCTATACAGGGCAGACTCAGGTTTTTTTTCCCACCACCTATTATGGATTTAATGGTCAGAAGGATATTCATTTGCCTTGAACTCTTTTGCTCACTGGACAGTTTGTTTTGTTTCTGTTTTTGTGATATAGATATCCGAATCCCAGCTGAGTTTGCTATGGGCTTTGAGTTTACGATTTGAAGTGATGCCACTGGTGAACCAGTGTGAGGAGACTATGGAAAGGTTTAAATTTAACAAAAAGCTGTTTGGATATGGAAAGTCTGTGGAATTATTGTATCCAAACAGTCGGCCTCATTATTGTACAAGCTTTCCCTCAGGACTCCCGGCAGATGCGCAGAGGCTCAAACAGTTGCATTCTTCTGGAGAATATAGTGATGTTTGCGTTTACATTGATGGTCATGGTCTTGTTGCTGAGCCTCATAAACTTATTCTTAGTTTATGGAGTGTGCCATTTACGAAGGTTACTATATTTTTATACTTTTACTTCCTGTTAATGTCTGTCCTCAAGTCCCTCGTGTATTTGGGGACGCTAGGACAAGATTTTTGATCTAAAGTTGCTGCAGATGTTTACATCAACATAACAGGCACAAGTGTGGTTTTACTGAATTCACGGACAATCAATCTGTAAAGTTTAAGTTTCATCGAGTTGTGGTGGATTATGGAATTTGTGGTTCTTTAGTGCTCTTTACTACTGGTGATGCGTAATCTCTAGCAAAATGTTCTAATTCCATTTTATTGTTCCTGTTCTTTTGACTCGTAGCAAGTTTTTTGTCCATAACAATGGCCGATTTGAAGAGGTGAGGTGTTGTGACAATAGTGTGATCTGTGAAATACTTCCTTTCTACATAATATACGAACTTTAGAATGTTGTTTCCTTGTTTTATTGATATTCATTTTATACCAATCTGCCTGAGGTTTATCATCAGCAATTTTGGTTGTTTTGATTCTTAATGAATTCATTTTTTAGTCAATTATCTCTAATAAATATCTTACAATATCAGATGTTCACCAACGGAATGAGTGAGAGTAGATCCTCTGAGATTCATTTAAGTGAAGTGCCAGCAGAAGCATTCAAGATCATGCTCGAATTCATGTACACTGGGGAACTTAGTTTGGAAGATACAACTGATTTTGGAACCTTGTTACTGCAGCTTCTCTTATTGTCTGATCAATTTGGAGTTACTCTTCTTTATCAGGAGTGCTTCAAGACACTCTTGGAATGTCTTTCTGAGGTAGTGAACTCGTTTCTTGACAAGTAACCTATCGAAGCTTTTCCTTTTTGCAATCATACGCTGTTTACTGTTACAATATGTTTCTTGTCTGTCTAGAACTAAAAGAATGGAGGCATGACTTGCGGTTTCGGACCTCTGTAAACAAAAGAACAGATCCCTTTTATTATATGGAATATAAGATATTTGATACCTTTCATGTACATATTATATGCAGGGATGGAGTTCTCCTAGTGGAAGAAGGTCATACTACAAGAGTTTTTCTATTATGCACAAGTTTAATGGACGACGAACCAGACGAATTTGGCAAGTTACTTGGGCTATGGCTTATAAAGCTAACTGTTGACTTTGTTGCAGGAGTCATTATGTCCAATTCTGGAAGTGGTTTCATCAATTCCATCATGCAAACTCATTGAAGAAACCTGCGAGAGAAGATTTGCAATGCACTTTGACTATTGTACAACTGCAAGCCTTGCCTTCATCTTATTAGATGGGACAATTTTCAGCAGCATCATTCAGGTGCCCCTCTTTTTTCCAATTTGTTTGGATGATAAGATAGAATTAGACCTCATTTAGTGTTTCTAAGAACACAGTACAAATGGTCCAACAATTTAAGGAGAATAAGAAGATCCTTTTTGGAGACTACAATACATACTTGGAGGGTTGGTTTTGCACTAATTTGATCGTCAAGATTTTTGGAAAATGACAGTTTGGATAATTTCTTATTCTACAATTTATCGCAGAAGTTGTCGGGGTGAGGATGGGATTTGTAATTTGGAAAGTAACGAGAAGATAGTATCTAGTGCACATCTAAAATGTTGGAAGCATTGAATGGAAGATTAGAGGTGGAAATTGTACAAATTTTATAATTTTTATATTCAATGATCTTTGGCAGAAGAAAAGCCTAAGATCGATAACTCACTTGGAAGCATTTGTTTGTGATATTGGCAAGCGTGTACAACAGTTTGAAACACTCTTTATAAGAAATAATGGTTTTGCAGCATCCAGAGCTGACTGTGACATCAGAAGAAAGAGTTCTCAATGCAATTCTGATGTGGTGCATGAGAGCCAAGGATGTGTGTGGGTGGGAAGTGGTGGATGAACTGATTGCAAATTCGAGTCCTGAGTTCCTTTTCAAGGAGAGACTTCAATCACTTAACAACCTGCTGCCATTTGTGAGATTTCCTTTGATGCCATATCACTTACTCGAAAGTGTAAGTCGGGCATGGATTTAGTTGATAATTTCCTACATTGAGAATGAGAGTTTGAGCTTGTGCTAACTGTATTGCAGTTGGGAGAAAGCAACATGTGTAGGCACATTGAAGTCTTGAATTATCTTGTAAGTAAGCATATTTTCAGAATATATGGTCGTTGAGAAAAACTTCGACATGTAAGTAATGCATATTTCCCTCACTTCTCTTTCATGCCAATGATAGGTGAAGGAAGCAACTGATTTTGCTGATACTGGATTGGCAAAGCTGGGGAAGGACAAAAAGTAGGTAATCACCATATGTTTGGTTTATGCTCACTTCTTTTGATCTTCTTTTTTTAGTTTTGGATCATATATTGAACCTGGTACAAGTTAAGCATAATGTAGCTAAACAGTGTCACGTTGATGGAAATGGCGCCTTAAGATTCACCTGTCTCCCGAATGGGTTCCTATTCTATTGTTTGTTGATATTTATTCTCTCTCTCTCTTGCTCTTACGCTAGTTGATCTGATCTATATTCTACTTAGAGGCAGATCAAATGAGATCTTTTATAGCAAAAGTATAGAAAGCAAAACTCTATTTGGAAATTGACGTAGCTTGTTCAATTATGGAACTAGAGTCTTGTTTCGAAAGCCTAACATACTGTTTTCATTAAGGATTTGTCTTCTGGTTGTTAAGTTCCATGTCACTTTTGGTTGTTTATTTTGTTTATTGATGACATTTAAGATCATCAAGTCTTGCTAAGAGATGGCGCTAATGTTTTTCTTGCATTTTATAGCATAAGGTTCGAGCATAGACGGTCTAGTTATAAGGAACTCCAGTACATTTGTGCTGGTGATAGCAACGGAGTGCTGTACTTCTCTGGCACGTCCTACGGAGAACATCAATGGGTTAATCCTGTTCTAGCTAAGGTGAACTTTTGATCATTCATCAACCTTTTTATGCTGATCTCTTGATAGATCTGTTAGGACATGGATGCTGTGGAGCATGTGACTAAACAGTTTTAAGTGAACTTTGCAGAGGATCACTATCACAGCTAGCAGTCCCAATTCAAGATACACTGATCCTAAGGTTTTAGTATCAAGAGTATACCAGGTACCATAAGCTTAAGACAAACCAAAAAACTCCTGTTTGTTTTAGTTTGCATGCTTTGGTGATTGAATTGTGTTGCCGTCTCAGGGCACGTCTTTTGCCAGTCCTCGGATAGAAGAAGACGGGAATAAATGCGCATGGTGGATGGTTGACATAGGCCAAGATCATCAGGTTTGAATCAATCAACTACTAACCTTTCCATCAACTTGCTGCATGCATAATTCATCTCAATTCATGCAGCTTTTGTGCAATCACTACACCTTGCGACAAGATGGGTCAAGAGCCTACTCTAGGTTTTGGAATCTTCAGGTAAAAACCTGAACATCATTCATACCAGAAGAGGATTTGTTGCTTTTTTTTGGGGGGGGGGGGAAAGAAAGAGGATTTGTTGTTCTCATTGTTTTTTGGTTTAAATTTTGTCTTCCTCTAGGGTTCATTGGATGGGAAGAGTTGGACAAACCTGAGAGTACATGAGAATGATCCTACAATATGCAAGCCAGATCAGTATGCATCATGGTCTATAATTGGTCCTAATGCTCTACTGCCCTTCAGGTTTTTCAGAGTTGTTATGACAGGACCCACGGCTGATGCCTCCAATCCCTGGAATCTATGCATTTGCTACCTGGAACTTTATGGCTACTTCCGTTAATTTTTAGGACATGACATTCCAGGCTTTACATATACACTCATCTGCATTTCCTGTTTTCCTTCCAGGAAAATAAAACTACTCGCATCCTGTTATAGTTCCTTTTTTGATGTTAACATCTCATAAATGTTTCAGTTCATACGCTATCAAATAAAATCCGCTGTTTCATACTATGACTACAATTGTTAAATTCTATTTTTTTACTGCTAAATATTTCCAGAAATGGAATATCACGAATAACCGGTGGCCTTGAACTACACCTAAGAACTTTCCAAGTTCCACCATTTTTAACAATGCATTATAAACATTAGCTAAAAGAATTAGATTCATGATAAACATCACAAGGCCAGAATCATTAACCAATACGTATGGCGCAGACTTTCCATCTAAACTTTGATCATTGGCATAATCCATGTCCAACGAATATTTTGGAGGAATATAAACAATTTCAAACTGTTCACTCGCGAAAAAAAACAGACATCCAAACTGAATACATCCATACAATTTGCCACGACCCTAGATAATATGTTCCATTTCTCCCTTTCAAAGCAGCTCAACAAGGTGTAAAACTTCAACCGAAATTTTTAGGTTCTCGCAGGTAGGAATATCACAACTTAGCCAGCCGTTAAGAAATTCTGTAGATCTAAAACCAGGTGGTGTGTACACAGATTACCTCCTAACAGGAGGCACACCACCTCTACCAGGTGCTGCTCCACGTCCAGCAGCTTGAGCCTGCATTAAACTCCAAGAATGAGCCAGGCAGCAGGCGATGCAACAATATAGAGGGGAAAGTTGGATAGTAGGAAGGAAGAAGAATTAGTTCTTGTTCTCTGACAGGTTAAGCACAAATAAGATTAACTAGCAACTCTCTGTGACTAAAAAAAGTCCATCTTTTCAACAAGTTAATCACAGGTAGAACCACTTGCTTTCGCACAAAAAGCACCAAGTTCAATGATATTTATGGGTACTAGAAGAGTGTCAAAGAAAACAGCTAACTGCTAATGCAAGAGAATGCACTAAACTGACCTTAGCCCGCATTGCGACAGATCTGCCTCTTCCAACTCCAAGTGACGCACTCTTACCCTTCAAGTTGCAAAAGACAAGATTTAGAATTCACAGAGCAAATGCAAGCTTAAACGAACATAACTGATGGTAGGGGAATACCTTGATTCTAGCATCAAGGCGTTTGAACATGGGGGCGTTCTTTAGCATATCTGGTATGACCATAAACCTGTTGAAAGTTCAGAATAAAAGTCACAAACTGCACTGTTGCATTTTTCTCGTCATTTTAATCACTAATATAAAACTGTTTCATATGACAAAATGTAGGCAAACAAGAAAAGTTCACATTCAGATACCTGACTTTACTTCCTCGAATAAATACATGCTCAAGCTGTGAAACCTTCCCATCCTGAAAAAAGGAAATTATCTACCTTAGACACAAATTGAGAATCATGCAGCTAAATGTCTGAATAGTCAGGTTGAAACTAGTCAGATCCAACTATCTATAGAAGCCAAAATTGACAGCATTACTCCAAAAATGATCAAAGATCTCTGTGAGAACCAGATACAGTTGAGAAATAAAACAGGAATCATTAGAATTGGGCACATGCACACTGGTCTCAAACAACTTCAAGAACATGAAATCTCATTTCATGAGGAGAATAGAACTGAAGGCAATTACGTTCGTCTTTCTGATTAATTACTGAAATGCGATCGACTCCATTCACAATTCCCGTAGTAAATTTGCAGAACAAGCACAAGTTGAAGTCGAAATTGCCAGGCATTAGTACCTATCTTGTTACACGAAACCTAATTCCCCCACACAAATCTTCAACCGCAATCCAATCCTTATAATGCAAAACAGTTCAACGAGTTGACAAGGTACATTACAAGTAAAAAACTCAAATTTAGGCTTATGGAGAAAGACGCGGATGCAATTTGACAAAGAAAGAACCAACCAAAATCAGTCGAAAATAAAAAAGATATGGAACTTAAGGGGGCGATTAAAGGGGAAAGTCCCCAAAAAATTAACATTTAACATTGCCAAACAAAGAAGGAGAAAAGACGAGTACCCTAGCTGTGTAAGTGATGTTCTCGAGTTGGCAGTTCCAGTTATCTTCACACTCCACCATGCTACCTCTGTAAAGCTCTCCACTTTTGAGCTCCACAGTCACTATATGCCCTGAGGCTTCGTGTAGTAGTTTCACCGGTATACCTAAGCTTCTGCTCATCTCTTCCTCTTTTCTCTTACTTGCAAAGCCCTAATTAAGCCCCACACTCAACTTTAACCGGAGACCGATTGAGTTAGTGACAAAATAGTTATTCTCTTATGAATAATGGGTATTTTCGTCATTTTTTTTCTCAACGTTCTGAATTATGCCAACTATACTTTGCTGGACTTTGTTTCCTTCCTCGGTATCCAAAACACGGGACTAAGAAAAGCAACGGCCCAGATCCTTCCCTGTAGACATTCACATCCGTACGTGTCGTTCCCAGATATGTACCTCAACTCTTTGATTGGGTTCTTAAAAGTTCTATCGTTAGTTACAGAAAGTGTGTCAAATGAGGTGTTGTAGAGAAAGATGTTGAGTTGTTTGGTTCCGTTTCCCGCGCCTGCTGTAGCCAGAATTTCGAAGAAGGTGATTTGATTTTCTAGTAAATATTGAATCTTTACTTTGCAAGGAGTGTTTGCAACTGATAAAAGTCGTTACTTTGTCATCTTTTTAACTAATCAGGTTGATGGAAACAACAAGGCCCGTATTTCTAAGCAAACATCAGTTGGGGTGACTTTGGGTTACGATAAGTATCTTGGCCATCACAATATCGGTTTCTCTTCAAGAGCTTCTTCGAATCAAAGGGTATGTTTGATATTAGCATGACATCCACGAGCGGTCTGATCTATGGCTTCTTTTTATGTAAAAATATAACCTTGTTTTAAATTGTCAGTTGCAGCATGGATTCAGAACTTCTGCAGTCTTGATCGATGATTACTCGAAGATGACAAGCATCGAGCAAGACGTAGAAAACATTCCTATTTTGGGAACGGATTCTGGGTTGGCACCATTTAAAGATCACTTCAAGTATAGAGTGAAGAGATATGTGGATCAGAAAAAGCTTTTCGAAAAATATGAAGGTGGTCTTGAAGAATTCTCTAAAGGTAATCGTTCTTGAAATTGACCCAAAATTTTGAGTTTGATTTCATTTTCAGTTGGCATCAGTATATGTCCCGAATACATGTGTACATGAGCTGTGGCAGGTTTTTCGCATATGACAAATCATTATTCAATGGTTCCCTCTACTTAACATTTTGGATTTTTTTTCTGATTATTGATTTATTCTATGTTGTTTCTTCAATGAAGACTAGGTATATTTTTATACTTGATTGCTAGTCATTATGCAGCGTTCAACCCTCTGCTTCTATAGGTTATTTGAAATTTGGACTAAATAGAGAAGAAGGAAGCATTGTCTACCGTGAGTGGGCCCCTGCTGCTCAGTGAGTTGTTTGTGTTATAGCACCAAAATACAAGTTCCTGAATGGTTTTGACTTTCTTACAGAAGATGTCTGCTGTATTATGTAGGGAAGCACAAATTATAGGAGACTTCAATGGTTGGAATGGATCCAATCACAGGATGGAAAAGGATCAATTTGGTGTATGGAGTATTAGGATACCTGATTCTAATGGACATCCTGTCATTCCTCACAATTCAAGGGTCAAATTCCAGTTCAAGCACAACAATGGAGTTTCGGTTGATCGAATTCCAGCTTGGATTAGATATGCAACTGTGGATCCTACAAGTTTTGGGGCGCCATATGATGGTGTGTATTGGGACCCTCCAAGTTCAGAAAGGTGCCAATTCTTCATGCATCAGTTCTATGTTTAGTTTTGGTACAAAAGAGATCCCAAGCAAATAAAGATCATATGCCACAAAGAATCCCACCATGTGAAAGATAAATCCTTGTCTGGCTACTCTTGTGAAAATTTGAAATTTTGGTTGCATATTTAGTCCTAAACGTATGATCTGTTGGATTTTCCTATGAGCACTCAATTGTGAAAACATAAAAGACTACCACCTTGACTATTTACTACATATTGCTAATTTGTTCAACAGCCACGGGAGCGTGGAGGGGACTTACCAATTGTTCTTTTGATCTTTGGTTGTATTAAAATAAGTTGTTTCTTGACCCATTCTTTCTCTGAATTTGTAGGTATCAATTTAAATACCCTCGCCCTCCAAAGCCCAAGGCACCACGCATATATGAGGCTCACGTTGGAATGAGTAGCTCGGAACCTAGGGTTAATTCTTACAGAGAATTTGCTGACAATGTTTTGCCTCGTATTCAGGCTAATAACTATAACACAGTCCAATTGATGGCAGTGATGGAGCATTCTTATTATGCATCTTTTGGGTATCATGTCACAAACTTTTTTGCTGTAAGCAGTAGATCTGGGACGCCTGAGGACCTCAAGTATTTGATTGATAAAGCTCACAGCATGGGTTTATGTGTTCTGATGGATGTTGTACACAGCCATGCAAGTAATAACGTCACTGATGGACTTAATGGCTTTGATGTTGGCCAAGGCTCGCAAGAATCGTATTTTCATACGGGAGATCGTGGCTACCATAAACTATGGGATAGTAGACTGTTCAATTATGCTAACTGGGAAGTTCTTCGTTTTCTTCTATCAAACTTGAGATGGTGGCTTGAGGAATTTAAATTTGATGGGTTTCGCTTTGATGGAATAACTTCTATGCTGTACCATCATCATGGAATCAACATGGCTTTTACTGGAAACTATGAGCAGTATTTCAGTGAAGAAACAGATGTTGATGCTATTGTTTACTTGATGTTAGCAAATTGTTTGATACATAACATTTTACCAGAAGCAACTGTGATAGCTGAAGATGTTTCAGGTATGCCTGGACTTGGTAGTCCTGTCTCTGAGGGAGGAGTCGGTTTTGACTACCGCCTAGCAATGGCCATCCCTGACAAATGGATTGATTACTTAAAAAACAAAAGTGATAATGAGTGGTCAATGAAGGAGATGTCGTGGAATTTAACTAATAGGAGATACACAGAGAAATGTATTGCCTATGCAGAGAGCCATGACCAAGTATGTCATTTCATTTTCTTGTTTATTTCATAGTTACTATTTTCACTCTGACTCCTACATCACCTATTGTAGCTTGAATTGACTACTATAAAGGATGGAAAAAGAGAGAAATCAGCTAGAAACTAGCTTATTGCATGTCTTCCTTTTGTTGATATTTTCGTTTTTGCAGTCTATTGTTGGTGACAAGACAATTGCGTTTCTGCTAATGGATAAGGAAATGTACTCTGGCATGTCCTGTCTGATGGATCCTTCTCCTGTTGTTGACAGAGGGATAGCTCTTCATAAGGTTAGTTTATACTGCATTATGAGCTCCTTTCTATGTTGATTATATTACTTTTTGCTGCAAAAATAGTTTCACAGACTTCTTACAGTCGTGTATCATTGTGACTTCTTCTGTGAGGTCACTATGTCATGTTCAGCTCCACTTGAATGGTTGAATCAGATGCATTTTGCTATTTGGCTCTGATGTGTAATTTTGCTTCATAAAACATCTACTGTCGTGATACAGAAACCCTTGATTTATTTTTGATTTCTCATTATTGAACCTATATTTGCAGATGATCCATTTCATAACTATGGCATTAGGTGGTGATGGTTACCTTAATTTTATGGGGAACGAGGTAAGCAGACTGTTACATTCTTGCTTGTGAGGTCCTTGTATTATTAGTGGTATATACCGAGCTACTATTGTTACGTGAAAAACGGTTAGTCAGAAGTGCAAATTTTCTTAGATCAGAGCATCAGATAGTATAAGATGAGTCGGGTTGATCATTTCAGTTGTTGGAGATTACTTTTTAATTAATTGTGAACACATTAAGAAAGATGGTTAGAAAATGACATTAAGCTTATGCATTTTAAACAATTAGTTATGTCGAGAGTGTGACAGCAAGTATGGAAAAATTGTGTTTCAATTTTTATTTTTTATGCAGCTAATAGTGTTATTCCACCTTTCTTCCAAAAATGCCAGACGTGTAGAATGGTAGTAGCTGCTTTAACTTTGAGTTGTTTTTCCATGAATGCTTAAGTTTGGCCATCCTGAGTGGATTGACTTTCCAAGAGAAGGCAATGGGTGGACTTATGACAAATGCAGACGCCAGTGGAATCTAGTTGATACTGAACACTTGAGATACAAGGTTTGAGAATATTATTTTACCTTTTGAAGTTTTCTTCAAACTTGTCCGGCAGTACATTTCCCATCAGTTTACTGATACTTTGTCTTTCCTTGTTTAATTTCACTTTCAATCCTGTGGCATGGTATTTATGTTTAAATTTGTTTACATGTCTGGATTTGTTTTCAGTTCATGAACGCATTTGACAGAGCCATGAACTTGCTTGATGAAAAGTTTTCATTTCTCGCATCACCAAAACAAATTGTGAGCAGCACAAATGAAGAAGATAAGGTATATATAAGATAAAATGACACCCTCACTTATTAGAAGCATAGTGTGAAAGACCATGAGCAATTCGGAAAGAAGAAGGGGGTGCAACTTTTGATTCTGAGTTATGGAAAGATTTACCTAGTAGTTCTTACATTAGTATTCTCCAAGTCCAGGTATGATCATTAGAAACTTCACAGGTTGAATGTTAGAATAATGGGTAGTTTTCTGTTCAGCTGAAGATCATCCTACAGTGAACCTGATCTGTTTTAATTAACATTTAATCTCCAATTCGTTGTTGTTACATTAGTTCGTTCCAACATTGACTTGTTGACTTTACCTCGCAGGTTCTTGTCTTTGAACGGGGAGATCTGGTTTTTGTGTTCAATTTTCATCCAGAGAATATGTATGAGGGGTGTGTATCCTTGAATATGCATCATGATCTCGTCATCCTATTACTGGCTGTGGGTCACAAGAAGTCATTTGTGCTGCTCAGTTGATAATCATTTTTTGAAGAGTTTATTTTCTGAATGTCCTGAAACATGCAGGTACAAAATTGGTTGCGACTTGCCTGGAAAGTATAGAGTTGCATTAGATAGTGATGCTTGGGAATTTGGCGGGCATGGAAGGGTAAGGCGTAATGTTATTTTGATCTTTTGAGAAGTCCCTTAATAGCATGCAGGACGTAAATATGATTGCTTATCTTCTTTCGGTTCACAACACAATCTAAACACTAAAGGGGCAAACCACATGACTTCATGACTGATGTATTTGCCAAATAAGAATCAATTGGTTTTACTGTGCAACTCTGAATGGCCGGGTAAGTAACTTCTATTTGTCTAAACTGGAAGAGGGGTACCGAGCAGGAATATATCAAAACAAAATTTTTTCAAGTGCTGACTAAAGTTGTAAAAACATACAGATGATTTTTTAAAATTTAAACGCAATATCTTCCTTTACTCAGTTGCATTGATTCATTGTAATCTCTCTGGCAGGTCTGCCATGATGCAGACCATTTCACGTCTCCTGAAGGAATACCAGGAGTGCCTGATACAAATTTCAACAATCGTCCCAACTCCTTCAAAGTGCTCTCACCTCCTCGAACTTGTGTGGTGAGTTCCATTGTCATTGTGATCCATTGTTCTAGACGATATCTCCCTGTTCTATATAGAGATCAACCAAACTTAGATGCAATGCAAGATAGGTCAAGTTGACATCTAAATGTTGCCTTTTCTGTGGCCTGACCTATATAATGTTCAGGCATATTATAGAGTTGAAGAAAGCAAAGAAACTAGCAATGTTGGTGATTTGGCTGATGCCAACCATGTTCATGATATTTCGGCGGCTGACAATGATGTTATTGATAATGCAACGGCCAATGTGGTGGCAAACGAGGAAAGTTCCATTTCAGCAGCTGAAAATGATGTTATTGATGCCGTAACGGCCAATGTGGTGGCAAACCAGGAGAGTTCCAATCGAGAGGATGTTGACTAAACATCTTCTTAACACCATAGTAATGTCAGTCTGAGCATTAGTGGAAAAGTTGATTCAGAAGAAAACTGGGAAATTACATCAGATGACTGAAACTCAGGGCCTCATCAGAATTATTTACAGCTTGTGAACAAACAGTTTGAAGTATGAGGCTACTCTTGTATCATAATCCTTTTTGATGGTATAAACACTCTTGTCATAAGTTGCCGTGTAGATATATATATTATCCGCTTGTAAATAATTATGATGAAATTAAATAAAGAATAATCCTTGTTCCCATGTGAAAAAGTAATGATTCTGTAAAGAATGTATTGCAAAACAGAGAGTAGAAGAAATGGTCAGATATGGAGACAGTAAAGTGAAGTTGTGGATTCTTGATTGATCCCTCCAGCCAAACTTGTGGAGGAAAATAAACCCCTGTTGATGACCTTAGACTTGAGAACTGGAAACAGAGCTGAGAACTATTTATTTACAGATATTATCAAACACATCTCTAGATTGAGAAATAACTAAAGGAAATGCCAAAGCCAATACAGAATTGAAAAATCAAATTCCAGTTCCCCCTAAACCTTGAAGAAAGATTCAGGCAAATCTTTCAGATTTTACGGACCCTTCGAGCCCCAATTTTCCTTTCACTCACAATCGCAGATCTTTCATAGTTAACAGGCAGAGGAGGCTTCTTGTTCTCTTTGCTCATACTTCTCAGTGAATACCTTGGAGTCTCACCAATCTCCACAGAATAAGCAGCAGACACCGATTTTCTCAGGCTCTCAAGCTTCTTTGCGCCTCTTTTCTTCGAAGACTCCAAAGTCACTCCCAGTTTGTGGGCAGTCTTTCCCTCGTCCCCTGTCTCTTCTTTCTTTCTCTTCAGCCTCTCATTTCTTCTAGCAGAGTACACATCGTAAAACCTGCCTCTTTCGAACAGAGGACTTGAATTAGCACTCAAACTATCTCCCAATCCACTATTGTTCGTACTTTTGCCTCCGAATTCATTGTTAACCAACTTCGCTAAAGCTCGCAACTCGCATGAAATTGACCTGTATTCGGGTCGGAGTTCCAGTTCTTCCATGTCCCAAGTGGGATTTCGTTTCTGGGATTTTGCCAAAGAGCCTTACACAAAGAAAAGATTTTGTCAACAACCCAAAACCACTATCACCTTTTAGAAACAACAAACCATAAAAATGATAAGAACAAAGAAAATACGATCAGACCACAGAAAGAATATATCCTAGTTAAAAAGAACCTCACCAGGAGGAGTTTGCAAAGATGTGGGGCTGGATCGAAGAACCCGGAGTGGTCGGAGCATGGTCGTCGATTTAGCCAATGGAGGCTTCCGTTGATCGACTTTCATCTTAGACATGTATCCGAATCGCTAGTGCAAAACCTGTAGAAAAAGGAGTCCTCTTGATGGTAAAGACCCTACCTTTTGCCTTTGGCTTTTATTAGGAGCCAAGACGCAGTCTGAAATTGCGGATTGGGATGGAAGCGCCTCAACGGTCAAAAATTTTCATTTGAACGGTAATGGGTTTTCAATTCGAGTTCAGAAACTGCACGTAACGGACGTGTTTGACATATTTACCATGAAATAATTGTTCCCATAAAATAATCTTCTTCTTTGGAGTAAAGTGAGAAAACGTTATTCTCATTCAATTCTGTCAAATTGGTTTCATGTTCATTTGGTTTCCTTTTGTAGACTTTTCAATTTACATGTAAATCACAAAAAGTTCCAATCTTGGCATCTATTTGCAACTACAGAAGATTATTAAAGCCATAAGAAACGGAGAAGATTGAAAATTTGCAAGTTTTGGGGAAGTCTTTTAATTTCGTATCTCATACTAAAAATGCATTTACCACTCTTACTGTTGTTACTTTTGTAACAAAGAGTTGAGGGTCGACACAAAAGTTTTACGTTGACTTCAAATGTTAAATATGTTTACACCAATCATTGGATTGGAATGCCAAGTACTTCATGTCGGATCAAATATCTCCAACAGACAGCGGTTCCTGGCCCTTAAGAATTTGTAATTATGGGCTGTTCTTCTATATGATCTGTCCCACATGTTTTTGTTTTGTTGGACTCTTCGCCACCTTGACAAGCACAGCTGAGTTGGTAATGACTTTCGGAGTACAGACAATCTTGAAAGAGAATGCTTTTTCTGAGCTAATCTTGATTCTCTCGTCATTTCAACAACCATCCTATTTCTCTTTGTCATTTCTGCAAATTCCCTCTTTATTCTCTTCTTATCATCTCACAATAGTGCGATCCAGTCCAGTCCAGTCCAGTCCAACGATAAGAATCTATAAAGTAAGTATCAATGTCACTCAAATCCATCGTCTTCCTTCTTTTTCCAAGATATTTATTTACTCGTGAGTTAAGCAGCAGAAAGAGAAGATCAAGATGGAGGGTACCATTAAGTGCTCAGCTAACTACGTGCCCTTAACTCCCATCACCTTCCTGGAACGCTCCGCCGTCGTCTACGCCAACAACATCTCCGTTGTGTACGATGACGTTAAGTTCACGTGGAGACAGACACGTGAGAGGTGCGTTAGGCTCGCTTCTGCTCTCGCTCGCCTCGGTATTGCTGCTGGCGATGTGGTCAGTCGTCTTGTATCTTCTGGTTTACTAGTTGGTTCTTTAACTGTATAAGTACTGTTCAAGTCTGCTTCTGCTTTTTATTGTGTGGTTGTTGTTAGATCTTTCCGCTTTTCGTTGCAAATTTTGGCATAGATCAGGATGATTTGGATTTAATCTAACATTGATGACTGAGTGTTAGGACTGTTTAGCCTTTTGTTACCTTCTTTGCTTCAATATACCAACGAGAATCCTTTCAAATTTGAGTAGGTTGCTGCTTTGGCCCCAAACATTCCAGCAATGTATGAGCTTCATTTTGGTGTTCCAATGGCTGGAGCAGTCCTTTGTACTCTTAATATACGTCATGATTCAGTAATGGTGTCTAAATTATTGCAACATTCAGGGGCCAAAATCATTTTTGTTGATTACCAATTCATGCCCAATGCTCAAGGAGCATTGAAAATTCTATCCCATTCGGGCATCAAATTGCCTCTTCTAATTTTGATTGAAGAGCATATTCCATCTGCCACAGTTTTGTCTTCTGCAAGTTTGGAATATGAAGGTCTTTTAGCAATGGGAAGTTTG
Source organism: Erythroxylum reticulatum (assembly GCA_025504915.1). Lineage (NCBI taxonomy): Eukaryota > Viridiplantae > Streptophyta > Magnoliopsida > Malpighiales > Erythroxylaceae > Erythroxylum > Erythroxylum reticulatum. The sequence goes on from JANSVA010000002.1 coordinate 229,423, forward strand.
CATTTTGAGGTTAGACGGCCAAAAGATGAATGGGATCCAATCTCGCTTAATTATACTTCAGGCACGACATCAAGCCCGAAAGGTGTTGTTTACAGCCATAGAGGAGCTTATCTAAATTCTCTTGCAGCAGTTCTACTAAATGAGATGACTTCCATGCCTGTATACCTGTGGTGTGTCCCCATGTTTCATTGCAATGGATGGTGCCTCACCTGGGGTATAGCTGCTCAAGGTGGTACAAACATCTGCTTAAGAAATGTCACTGCTAAAGGGATATTCAGTAAAATTGCTGAACATAAAGTAACTCACATGGGTGGTGCACCAACAGTTTTGAACATGATAATCAATTCACCGTCTAGTGATCGAAAACCGTTACCAGGAAAAGTAGCAGTGATGACGGGTGCAGCTGCGCCACCAGCCCGGGTCCTCTACAAAATGGCAGAACTGGGATTCATTTTAACTCACAGCTATGGTTTGACAGAAACCTATGGTCCAGGGACAATTTGTACTTGGAAACCTGAATGGGAATCCCTGTCTCAAGAAGCACAGGCAAAGATCAAGGCTCGCCAAGGTGTGCAGCATCTCGGTATTGACGAAATTGCTGTAAAAGATCCTGTGACAATGAAGGATGTACCAGCAGATGCAAAAACCATGGGTGAGGTTATGTTCAGAGGTAATACTGTAATGAATGGATACTTCAAGAATTTGGAGGAAACAAAAGAAGCATTTAAGGGTGGATGGTTCAGGAGTGGAGACTTGGGAGTTAAACATCCAGATGGATATATAGAACTTAAGGATAGATCAAAGGATATCATAATTTCTGGAGGAGAAAACATTAGCACAATCGAGGTGGAATCGGTACTCTTTGATCATCCAGCAGTGCTTGAAGCCGCTGTTGTGGGAAGACCTGACAATTACTGGGGCGAAACACCATGTGCATTTGTGAAGCTGAAGGATGGGTGTAGAGCCAGTGCAGAGAAGCTTATTAAATATTGCAGAGATCGCTTGCCTCATTATATGGCACCTAAAACTATTGTTTTTGAAGATTTACCAAAAACTTCTACAGGGAAGGTCCAAAAGTTTGCTCTAAGAGAGAAGGCCAAAGCCATGGGAAGCCTTTCCAAGAGTAAATTGTAAAAGAACAAAGAAAACAATAATCGCAGGGTAAGAAATTTGTTTCATACTTAGTATCTATAATTACAACTGTGTTGAACACATAATGGGGTAATGTTCTGTAACCCCTAGCCAATGGTGGAAATGAGTTCTACCCTTCAGAACCCTGTATAGATATTTCATTAAGATTCAAGCTCAATACATCATCTTAATCAAGATACCTCAGCACAAACAGTAACTGTTTGAAATTCAATATGCAACTATTGTATCCTTTCGGGACACTATCGACAGCTTTACACTGATTGTTGACTTGTAGGTAAGACTGTTCCAGGCTGAAAAGTCTTCCAGTCTAGATGTTCCTCAACTTGATTCAAGCACTTGAGGTTCCAACTTTGTCTTGTTGACATTTCCATAGGCTTTAGGAATCTAGACTACAGTAATCTGCACAGTAAATATCCATGTGATTATTTTTCAAAAGAAACTATCCATGTGATTGGTGGGATGATCTCAGGAAGCATGTCAGGAGCTTGGCAAAGAACGTTCATGATGGATTCTACCTTGGCCAAGCATACACGCTCTTGCCAATTCCTGCAAAACATGATTGCTACGAGCACATTGAACGATGATCTTATCATTTTGGAGTGGTTTCTTAGTAATGGTACAGACAACGAATCCAGCGTGTGTTAGGGAAATAGCAATAAAATAAAAGTGAAACGGTTTATACGTCCGATAAAATTGAAACGGCTTATGTCCTAAGTTGAAAATTTTCTTTCTAGCACCAGGATAATGATATCTGATCCTAAAATTAACGCCTTAACGTTAAAACCAAATGAATTAAACGAGTGTATATGTGTGTATGTTCCAAATAAGGGATCGTCAAGGGAGGTGAGGGTGTGGAGGTTTCTTTTACCAAAGCGGCAGAAGTTATCCTACAACTGTGAAATTTTGGAGTGTCTACTCGAGCCTGACTTTGACTTGGACACGAGGCTATTGAAGAGTAATCGTTGAAGTGAACTCACATGAAATTATTAACATCCTCTCTTTTTTTAGTTTAGTTTTAATTGATGATCTTTTGTTGGTCGCAGGTATACGAGGATTATTACAACGACATTGAAAGATACAACTTTAATATGTATATTGCGAAGGGAACTAATGTGCAGATCGACTAGCCTCTCTCGCAGTGGTCTTCAGTCCAAGCTTGCATATACTGCAGGAACTTCCGGTGACCGTCCGAGACCTAATTCATTGAGACAAGCACTGCCCTTTGTACAGAAGAACCCTGCATTAGCTAGGGTGCTTTTGTATTTTTATTTTGTTTTTTTCCCTTTGTAGAAAAAAAAAAAAGGGAAAACACCAACAGCGCGCACTATAAGCGTCACCCACAATAGGCAATAACTTGCAATCCGAAAGTGACAAGAGCAAAGTGACATATAGGCTTAAAAAGAGCAAATGAACATCTCCTAATCCGCCAAATTCCCCGAAATGGAATCAAGTAAAAGGAATCTTCAAAAAGTATCGATCTTTGCTGCTTTGAAAAGTGTCCTTTCATCTTGCATCCATTTCTATCTACTGATCCTGCAAGACTAGGAAAAAAAAAGTTACAACGATGAAGTCAATAGAAGTGCAAATTGTTTCTCAGCAAGATGTAAAGCCATCTGCTTCAACTCCTTCCCACCTAAGAACCTTCAAGCTTTCTCTCTTGGATCAGCTTCTTCCCTCTCCTTATGCACCTACAGTCTGGTTCTATCCCATGAATGAAAATGGCAGCCACAGTGATGTTCATAAAAGGCTAGAGCTTTTAAAAAACTCTCTCAAAGACCTTAACCCATTTTTATCCACTCGCTGGGAAGATGAAAACTGATACTTCCATCGACTGCAATGACCAAGGAGCCAATTACTTGGAAACTAGAGTCAACTGTCAGTCTGTCACATTAGTGACTTCCTTCACCAACCTGACCTTACATTTATACATGATCATCTCCTTCCCTGCCCCTTCTTTCCCAGGGAACCGATTGCCGGAAGTTACGTGACTAACATTCAAATGAACGTTTTCGAGTGTGGTGGTATCGCCGTTGGTGGATGCATATCTCACCAGATTCTTGACGGAGCTGCATTGTGCACCGTCCTCAGGGCATGGACCGCCGTGGCACATGGTTCTAAGGAAGTAATATACCCAAACTTCACGGCGAGCGCTCTCTTCCCCGCAAATGACTTATGGCTTAGAGACTTGTCGATGAATATGTGGGGTCCCATGATGCAGAAGGGACGTTGAGTTACAAAAAGATTCGTTTTTGATGCCTCTGCAATATCCAACCTCAAGAAAGCAACCAGTTCGTGTGTCACAAACCCCACTAGAGTTGAAGTGATCACAGCTTTGTTGTTGAAATCCATCATGGAAGCTTCTGAACAATTGCATGGATTCAGGAGACCATGTTCGATGACACACTTAGTGAACCTACGTAACAGAATGGAACCAACCTTGTCGGATGACTCGCTTGGGAATCTACTGTGGATAGCTAATGAAGAACACAAGGAGGAATCCAAACCAAAATTGGAGGACTTGGTGACTAAGGTGAGGAAATCAATATCAGACATTGACGATGTCTTTGTTCAGAAACTGATGACAGGCAAGGAAGGGTATGGTTTGATGTGTGAATCAATCTACATCATTGAACTCTGTTCCAAAGATGGAACCGACAACTTGGGATTTTCGAGTTGGTGTAAATTGGGATACTGTGAAGCTGATTTTGGGTGGGGCAAGCCTGTTTGGGTTGGTAGTTTCGGGTTGGCAGGTACAATGGCGATGAATCTAGTCATTTTGAACGACACAAGATCAGGCGATGGTATTGAAACCTGGGTGACCTTGGATGAACCATTGATGGCCACATTAGAAGGCAACACTGAGCTGCTCAACTACGCAGCTTTCAACCTAAGTCCCTTATCGATTGAATACTCATCTCCAGTGTAATCAGAACATACCCTTCAAAGTCTGAAACTTGAACCTGCAACTTCTACTGTGATTGACGATATAATTTGATAGTTTCTAATCAAATAATCCAATTGTCCTTAGCTGATATTCTCTTCAATGTCATCAGAATACAACTAGCATAGCTGCTAGGAGGTTGGAACTATCTCTTCTTCGGACATTCTAGTTAACATCATCTGATAGATTCGAATGTCAGCTAACAATAATGAAGTGCTCACACATTGAAAATGGATGAATATGACGGGTATAACTAGGCTTACTACTAGTTGAGTATAATTACAAATTTGTATGGACTATAATACAACAATTTGTTAGATGATTTCTGCTTGAAGAAAACATTTTAACAACTTTACAAACTCCATTTCTCCTTTTCTTTGTTTTGGATGTGTAAACAGTACCACATTCCTCATCCTGCTCAATGGACCCAAATAACCATTTCCCCTGAAGTATACACCTTTTCCAATTCCCAATCCAAAATAGATATCCAAATACAATAGCTCCTGCAAGAACATCAAGTTATAAATGAAAACATGATCAGAACATTCCTTTTAGCCTAAATTTGATGTTCAAGTTATTAAGTCGTTAGAAACGTATTATTTTCTAGGACATTGGTCTATCTCAATTTCAGAAATGTGCCTTTTTTTAACACAAGATCACATCAAAATATAAGTTATAAGTCTAACTTGCGTGGTATGAAGGAGCAATCACAAACCTTGCAGTGGCAACAGCATGGATATTAATCCAGACGTTGCATGTTTGGTAGCTCATGTTTGTCAACTATAATCTCAGCGTCTGTTTCATGTATCTGAGAGCAGATCGCAACATTGCCCTCGCTTTCCTATCTGGTGTGCATCCAGACAAAATCATCTCTTCATAAACAGAGGGAACCTAAAAACAGTCATCTATTATATGGAAGCCACAGATAAATGATATGTACTTAAATAGTAATACAGTGCATAAATCATTCACAATAATGCAAGCACTAGAAAAAGCAAGAGAACCAATTAGATATAAGATGGATGCAATCGAGCTGTGATCAAATGCATAAAGAATGACAAAAGCTTTAGCGTATCTAGACAGGCCTTATCCAACCACATGCAATCCAACCACCCAAGCCAGTCTAAGCTTATGCTCCCTAAAGAAAAACTTCCGCTAATTGAGTTGTTAGTTAGGTATATATTGTCCTTTTCATGTAAATTAACCTGATTTCAGAATACGAAGGTTGCAGTTGATTTACTCATGCTCAAAGAAAAGATAAAATAGTGATTCCAAAATAGAGCACAACAGGAAGCCAATTCAACATATTATCAATGAACTAATGCTGTCGGGGAGATATAACCTTCTCAAATTTATCAACACGAATTAGAGCTTTCATAAGTGTAGTATAAGTAACCACATCTGGCTTCAACTCCTGCAAATTAGAACCAAAATAATAGTAAGACAAGTCAAGCTCCAATAATAAGGAGAGAATTGCAACTGATTGAACAACAAAAAGCTGGTTCTATTGCAACTGATTGAACGTCGAAAAGCTGGTACTAACATTTTCTTTTATGTATTGTAAAACTGCAAAAGCTTCACCATCCCTCCTGTCCTCACCAAACGCATTGATCAATGAATTGAGGGCCAGAAGACTAGGCTTCAGGCCATCTGCTTGCATTTTCCTAAATGCATTTACCGCTTGATCTGATAAACCCTGTCATGAAATACAAGAAGGCAGGAAACCCTGTCAGATAATGTAGCAAGCTAAAACATCAAACCAGACAAGTACTAAAAGCAGGATCAAAGTCCACTGAATGTACATTTGAATGCTTCATCATATAAAGGACATACCAAGAGAAAAAATTCCCAATGAATCAAAACTACAGACAGTGTAACACCCACAAGCCACAGAAGACGCCACCAATTAGGGCAGATGCAAATGACATCAGTACCAAAATGCACTTCGGTTGACTAACAAAATAAAAGGCAAACGTGGCGATCTTTATACATATGTGTATGACAGGTATTTGGTTATGAAAACAGAATCTGATGCAGAAGTGCATGAATGATGGACTAAAGATTGAATGCATGCTGAAGAAACAATCTCAGATTGCTCTCGAACATTGGGGTCAAGTATACAACACAAGTTCAGTGGAAGAGACACTTACATCAAACCTTGAAACTAAATGCAGATATGCCTTTAAAAGCAAGATAAAACAATACCCTTTGTGCGTAAGCATTTATCAATGCATTGTACATGGTAGAGGATGGTCTCAGTCCAGCTGACTTCATATCCTCCAAGCACTCCATCGCATCATTAAACCTCCCCGATTGCCCGTAAATGTCGACAAGGGTTGTATACGTGATAGTATTAGGCAATAAACCATAGCTCCGCATACTACCAAACACGCTCTTCACATCGTCCCATCTCTCCTGCTCTCCAAATGAGTTAATCATGATGTTAAACGTTGTGGTACATGGGGAATAGCCCTTTTCGATCATTTCCTCAAACAACTCCTCAGCTATGTCGTGCCGCCCAGCTTTACAATGACAATCTATAAGCGTATTCCAAGTAACATTATCAGGCTGAATACACTCAGAGAGCATCCTATCAAAGGTAGCCATGGCATGATCAAGGCAATTAAACTTCCCAAATGTGTCGATCATCACATTGTAAAAATGTCTGTCAGCACGCACTCCACTGTTCTTCATCTCTCTCAAAACCTGAAACGCTTTTTGCCACTCCCCTTTATCCCTATAACTAGCCAAAATTCTACTAAAAACATAAGAATTAGGCATCACATTGTTAGCTTCCATTTCCTTCAAAACAATTCTCGCACTTTCCCATCTTCCTGCATTAGTATACGCATCAATCAAAAGACTATAAGTGTGCTCATCAGGTGAAACCCCACTCCTCTCCATCTCAGACACAATAAATTCTGCATCTTTTAGCAAACCCGCTTTCACATACCCTTTAAGAAGGGCATTAAATGCCCTTGTTCTTGGTTTCAATCCATTGTCCTTCATTTCCTCAAAAATGGCTTCCGCTTCCCATGCCCTACCCGAATCTCCCAAAGCCGATATAACAGCCACAAGCGTCGACGTCTTGGGGCTCAATCCACTACCTTGAACCATAGCTAGAAACTCCATAGCTCTGTTCGCATCACCGGCTTTCGCAAACCCTACAATCATGTCGTTAGACAGTTGTACATCGAGCTCAAGCTTGTCACACTCAATTTCACTGTAAAGCTTCTGTAATATTGTGGAGTCGATTCTGTTAACTCGCATAAGACACTGAATTATCAAGCTGTAGTTAACAAAATCCGAGGGGTAACCATCCTGTCGCATTCTAGCAATCAAATTCAACGCTTTCTCAAGCTCGTTGTTTCGCGCGCAAGCGCTGATCAAAGCGTTGTATGTCAACGGAGTTAACGTCTGCCTCTGGGAGAGCAAGAAAGCTTCGTAAAGCTTCTCAGACCGACCAAGAGCGTGAATAAGAATAGAGTATAGAAGCTCGTAAGAGAAGCAAAGGTTGTGCTTTTGAAGCCACGAAACGACAGCGTAGGCCAACCCAATAGAAGAAGAAGATGAGCAAAGAGACTTGAGAAGAGAGTGCCAGAGTGGGCCAGGCACCGCCCTGTAAGACTCTGCCAGCTGGAACTCCCTAGTGTCCAAAGATGTCGGCGAAGAAGACTCATCTTCGGCCGGCGTTTTGTCGGAGAGGAAGTTGAGAAGCGGGGTGAAGTCGTAACGGCGGCTTTGGAGAGGAAGAATGTCGTTGGCACTGGAATCGTAGTCCCGCTTGTTCTCAAGTTGTTCCGAGGAAAATCCGTCCAAAGTGACGGCGGTGTTTACGGCGGAAAGAGGCGAGTGGAACAAAAGGTGGTGGCGGGGAGGCGATGGTGGTGGAGCTACGTAAATTGAAGGGAAGCGCGTGGGCAGTGGAGGTAGGAACTGAAGCATGATATGCACGTGACTCGAAAGATATGAATCAAGACTCAAGAGAGGAGATAAGAGAGATAATGGTTCACAGGTGGACAAATATGGAAGCTTTATAATTTCCCTGTTCTGGATTGATATTTTTGGTGGGAGAAAAATAGCTGAAGAAGATGATGAAGTCCAGATCTTTTTTTCTCGCAACAAAGTCAACACGACACCGTTTCCCCAGCCTCTACGACGTAGTTTCTGTGCTCAGTGCTCACAAAAAAGGAGTAAAGGAAATGTCAAAACCCGCAATAGTCAACCAATTCTAACTAGAAATGGCAACGGGTTGGGTTCGATCCAACTAATTGGATCGATTTTGCTGTTTTATTTAAAAATTTTGAGATTAGGCCATGTTTGATTGGATGTTAATTTATAGAATAAAATATAACAGAATGGAATGGAACGGAACGGTTTATAAAGGAATGAAATATAATATAGTAAAAAAATTATTTAGCAGGAGTGGAAGTGTTCATAATATAATGTAATGAAATATTATTTGGAAGATGGATGGAATAAAATATAATGTATAATAAATGATGTTTATACCCTTTATATTAAAATGGTTATTGCGGGAGGTTTATTATTATATTATTAATTATATAAAAATTATTATTAATTAATTATTTTATTTTATTTTGTATGATTTATATTTAAAAATAATTTATTTATATTAAAAATATATACTTACAATTAAAGAATACTTTTTTTATAATGTTAAAGAATTTATAGGACAAGTCAAACTTATCATATTGTGACTTACCAATGAACCCCTCCAAACGCTTGAGAGCAGAACCTGATCGTGAAAGCTATTTGAGCAACAAACTCTGTAAATGTTTCAGGGAGGACGAGCCTCCACCCTTGCGAGCAAAACCAAGTTATAATGTAGCGGTTACAAGAGTTCCATCAGAAGAAGAGGAGGCAGCAATTGCATGGCCTGAAGATGATCCTGTTGAAGTTGAGGAAGAAGATATCACAAAGGTCATCGGTGTCGCTGGCGATGGCCTGGAGCTATTTTTCGCTTTTAAATCTAGATTGGACAAATAGTGGGAGAGGGCGGTAGTTGTAAAACTCCTAGGTCGAAAAATTGGATACAAAATGCTTTCTTCCCACTTACGATCATTATGAAAGCCTTCTGGCCCTATGAAAGTGGTGGATTTGGACAACAATTATTTTTTGGTTAATTTTATCGAAGAAGACGATTTCCTTTCTGCTCTAACATAGGATCCTTGGGTGATTCTAGGATATGTTCTCGTAGTTCAACGTTGGCAACCCCAGTTCCGTCCTTCACAAAAGTAAGGTATCTCGGGCTGTTCTTTGGATTCGTTTCCCAGAATTGCCTGTTTCTTAGTACCATCCAATGATTCTTAAGGCTCTTGGTAACCTTGTTGGACATACTATTAAGATTGATGACACCGTCAAGAATGTCGAGAGAGGTAAATTTGCGAGAGTGGCGGTGGATGTTGATCTCAATACTCTCCTCTATTCTCATGTGGATTTAGATGGAGAAGAGATTAAGGTTGCTTATGAGGGACTCCCACAGATTTGTTATTCATGTGACATTGTGGGACATGACTCGGTCACCTGCTCAGCACGACTTAATGATCAAAGGGAGAAGCAACAAACTGCTCATAACAATGAACAAGCTGAGCAGCAAGCAGAAAGACATTATCCGATACCTAAAGAGATTCTGATGAAGGATAAATCCAAAGATGTCTACGGACCATGGATTCAAGTCCAAAGGGGCACACGCTACCCCAAGGCCAGGGACCTTGATCTGCGAGATTCCCACATCATTGGGAATATAACTGGGGCTCGAGGATCTTGGTATTCGATCTTGAATAATAGCAACATCCAGGACATCAATAATGATAAGCCTCCAGCTAGGGAGATAAGAGCCAGACTACGCGTACGGAAAACATAATAGTTGTAGGCAATCAAGTTGTGGAGACTAGGCGTTCTTATCATGAACAGGGGTCTACATTTAAGGGACCCAAAGCTAAATTAACTATTGTGACCCAAGAAAAATCAGAGTTTCGGTCAGGTTCAGACCAAGGAAAACAACATATGCTGCAATCGACAACATATATTATTTCTAAACCTACTGTACGGGTGCAACCCATGTAATATCCCCGAGAAAAACACGCAGCAGTTACCATTTCTTCCCATAAGGAGATCATGTGTGACGAGACCTCTTTTATGCTCCGGACTATAGAAGCTATGGATTATGGTAATCAGATGGAGGATTTGGCAGAGATCGTGGGTTCTTTTTTATAGGAATGCACGGCTACTTCCCCTTTACCTCCTTCAAAACCACCAAACCCTAAAGACAAAGAGGTTTAGATGGATGCCGATCAAGGTTCAGGAAAGGAAGTGATACCTCAAACTCCAGGCTACAGCACGACAGACGAGCTCCTAAGGTCCAAGGGGGATACCCAGTGTTAAAGGGGTACTCTTCCTAAAGTCTTGCTCTCTATCTTATGTTTATTCTTCTCTGGAATTGTCTAAGAGATGGAGGCGATGAATTTAAGCCTATTTTAAAGAACCATATTCGAATGTTTAATCCATCGATGCTGGTGCTTGTTGAAACGAAAATTAGCAGATTGCGAGTTAATACAGTAATTAGAAACCTTGGGTTTGAATTCTCCTTTCGTGTAGAGGAAAATGGTTTTGCAGGAGGGATTTGGATTTTGTGGAAATCAACGATGGAGGTTACAATATTGGTAGCTCATCGACAATTCATACATACCCATATTAAGTTTGCAAGATTGGACTTCCTTTTTACTGTAGTGTATGCTAGTCCCCAATATCATCAGCAAAGGTACCTATGGGAGGGATTAAAGTAGATAGCGAGCCATACTTCAAAGGAATGGTTAATAGGAGGAGATTTTAATGCAAAACTGGAGGGCTCTGATAAATGGGGAGGTTCTCAAGCCACGCCTATAATTAGCAAGGCGTTTAAGGATTGTGTTCACTCTTGTTGTCTGAATGATCTTGGTTATATGGGATCAAAATTTACATGAAGGCAGGAAATGTCTAAACATTATGGGATAAGGCTCTATTCTTATCCTCCTGGCTGGCCTCCTTCCCAGAAACAATGATTTCTCACTTGCCATTTCTTGGATCAGATCATAGGCCTTTGCTTGTTAAACTTAATATGGCACCAGCGCCGAATAAGGGTAACAGGAGTTTTTGTTTTTAGTCAGCCTGGTTGGCTAATGAAACCTTTCCTAGGTTCGTGGAAGAAAATTGGCATCCAGACCTAAACCATTTACTATACAGCCCTTATTAGCTTTGCATAAAAGTTAAGAGAGTGGAACAAAACTGATTTTGGCAACATTTTCTATCGTAAAAAGAGACTTATGGCTCGACTGACAGGTATTCAACAAGCGCTAGACAATACTGACTCTAATGCTCTTTTAGATTTGGAAGAGAAGCTCCATGATGATCTCATCCTGGTCATGTGTGAAGAGGAATTATTTGGCACCAACAATCCCGTAGTATATGGCTAGCTCAGGGAGACTGCAACACTAAATATTACCATACGATAACTATGGCCAAAAGGAAGAGACTAAAGGTAGAAACACTAAAAGATGATAGTGGAAACATGATTACCAATCCCATATTACTTTGTGACTTAGCGAAGGATTACTTTCACAAGCTTTTCTCGGACGACAACAGTAGGATGCCCACTTTCCTATTGCTGGAACATTTCCCAAGTTAACAAAAAATAAGTTATATTCTCTTTGCTCCCCTATAGTATATGCAGAAATCAAACAAGCTATTTTTGAGATGGATGCCAACAAAGCTCCTGGCATTGACGGATTCAATGCGTTATTCTTCCAAAAACAATGGCAGGTCGTGGGTCAGTCAGTGTCCAACTTTGTTCAAAAGGTTTTCAAGCACTAACAATGGGAGTCGGAGTTAAATCAATCTATCTTTGTTTTGCTCCCGAAAGCCCCATCCTCAGTGTCAATCATCCAATTCAAACCGATTAGCCTCTGTACGGTATTATATAAGACTATTACTAAAGTTGTAGTGAATCAACTGAAACCTATACTTGATTCTCTGGTACCTCGCAACCAATGCAACTTTGTTCCTGGTCGCTTATGTAACACCCTATTCCCAACTGGCATATGCACGTGTGTCCATCGAATACACGTGTATATGTCTATCAGAAATGACATGTTAACTAGCTTACCTTCACTGTACAAACATGGCATTATACACTAAACCATCAATCACACATTTTCTAAACCCAAAATGTTATCATATTATATCAAAATCCATAATTTACATTGTTTCATACAACACAATACTATCCATGTTTTACAACATTATGAGCTTAAACAACTCAGTACATACCAAATACAATAAACATGAAAGAGATAGCTAGGTCCTCAATCTTAGCTGACCGATCTTTGAGCCAAATTTGACTATAACAATTGCACAACATATGCTTCTATGGAGTCTTAGAAGCTAGGTTGTCTCACTCTCGAAAATGAAAAGCAACAATGCAATTTTGATGAGTTTTGCGAACTCATCATAGTAACCATCCTCGATAGTTCACTTATGTCATAAAATAAGATCAATTATAGCATGTATCAAATACTATCACAGATAAATACTATCACAGATAAATCAGTTCTTAGTTACACAGTTCAATCATATAACAACATTCACACAACTTTGCAAATCATTAAATAAATTCAAATTATAAATGGATGCAATATGTATGAGACTCACATTTATTTTTATATTATTGTGACTGTGTGCTTTTATAGTATCCCGAATTATCGGACTCAGTCGGTCAGTCTGTGACTCATTGATCACAGTGAGTCATAGGCTAGAACCACATATATGGGAGTTTAAAGCTTTTATCAGTAACAGTATCAGTAGCAACATCAGTCACAACTCCTTTATATTACATGCATTGGAATGAAGTGCATGTCACAATTCAGTTATCAAATTCAATCACTTTCATTTGCATGTAACATAACAGTATATCAGTCACAATATCAATTATAATAACAGTCACAATAGCAGTAATCATCAGACTAAGTCCGGTATTCAACTTTTCAGTTGAGAATCAGAAAAATCATCTAGGCAAACACATTCACATCAATCAACACTTCCAATATCATTCTCATGCATCAAAATGCCTTGGACAAATATTGTCTGGAATCCAATACACAATCAACACAATTCAGTACAGTTTAATAAGATAGCAATACAGTTCAATAATGTACAGAACAATAAGGTGAGACCATCTTAGGTTACTCACAGTATGCTCCAAACAAGTATTGCCTTGATGTCTCGACAATGTCTGGATGCTGTCATTCAATACGTTCCTCTACACAGACAATGCATTCACATATCACAATATTGCACAATTATGTATTCATTAATGCACATTCATATTTATTGAATATGTACAATGCATGTTCCTAATAATTTTGGGTTTCTTATCATCAATTTAGTCATAATAATCATTCAGATATCCACATTCAATTTATTAACTTAGATTTGTTTAAAGGTACACTTTCGGGTCTATTTTGCACAATTATTTTCATCAATGAAGGAATTTGGTAACACTTCTTTCTAGAAAATTATTCTCCTATGTCTTAAGTCTCTATTGATACCAAGATCATTCGATTTGGTTGATTATTCTATGAATTATGCTCAAAATACCACAGACTGTGCCCATTTAAAATTTTGGCAAATGCATGATTATGCATTCAAGTTGTATAATCCATATCTATAAATTCCCATATCCAAAAATTACAAACTTTATACCAATTTAAAGCTAAGAGAATAAGCTACAACTTTGGTATAGAAATATTAGCCTAATTCAGTCTACATCAATATAATTTATTTAACAACCACATGACATGATTTCTGTCCCTGATAGTGCTAACCTAGGCCAGGACTCAATTTCATGCCAATTTGACATTCTTAGAGACAAAATTAAAATTCAACTTCTTCAAGAAAGTTGTAGATATATGTCTCTAGTTTAATTTGAATTAAGAATCAACTCATTTAGAAATTTATAGATCAAGTTATAATCAGAATACAGAAGCATGTTCATGAAAATTCTCCAGTTCATAACATTCCAGCAGACTTCCACACTTTCATCTTATCAATCACTTTCAAATCAATTCAGATAGCTATAAATTTTTATGAAGAGAAAAAAAAATATAGAATCCATTGATCTAAGTTTCAAGTCGTTTGGAGTTTGGATGAAAAAGTTATAGCCAAAAGAATTAGAGTTGTAAAATGAAATACTCTAGTTCATAACTTATACATGCAACCATTAACTTTTCTCTCTCTAAAACTCAAACCTTCATCTTTTTCACCGAACTGCACTTCTCCTCTTCTTCTTTAACGAAAATTGCAAATTTTCTTTACTCTTCTTCTTCTCTTCCACTTACCCCATTATCTCTAATTTATATTCTCACATTATCTCTTCTTGTCAGCTTCCATTACAATTCAACTTACGATCAAAACCTCTCAAAATTCAAGATCATACACATCTTCACAACCAAATTTCACATACGGTTTTCCTGCAACATTTCTGCACTTGTTTCATTTTCTTCATTTTTTAGCATCAATTTACAATTCAAAAACATAGAAAGTCTAGTTTTTGCAGTTGCCTCCTCTCAAACAACTCAATCTTCAAAAGTAAACACAAACATCAAAACAAAGCTCATATGTGGGCAACACTATTTTTCTGCTCTCTCTCTCTCTACTGCTTTTTTTAACTTTCTGCACTTTTCCATATCTATTTTTCCTTCACTCCTCAGTTCACATTTTCTATCATTTTACTCCTTAAAACACAACACTTCATTATGCTCTATGTTTTCTTTAACTCTAACCTCACTTAAATCTATCCTTAACATATCAAAATGTAAAACTACACACTAACACCAAAAACATAGCATACTCGGATAAACATTAATTCTTGCACTTTCATTTTTTTCTATATTACTCATTTTCAGTAACAACTTCATTACATTATAAACTTTGCATTTAAATACTTTTTTTCCATATCACTGCATCACCTAAGCTTTTCCTTTAATTTTAAACTAATTCAAACTCACCTCTGTTAACACTTCATATATTTTCATGCATGAACAGTACATCAATCATATACGTAATCTTTTAAACCATAACAAAGACACATATTTCTTCATCAATTTACATAATTTTCATATATCTCAATCCAGAATCCATTCAATACAGTTTTGAACAATTCTTAATTTTCAAACCCATCATCTAAATTATTGATCACCGTAATCACAATTCTCAAACCCATGCATGCAGGGATATAGTTACACTGTAAAAATACCATTAGAACTACTTACTTGGTTTAGTTATTCTTCCCAGCAGTAAGGATAACTCAATCACACAAAATGATTAAATATTTGTAAATAAAGAACATAGAAGAGGATTTTGGTGCTGATTGTTCTTTTCAATGAAAAGCAAAAGCTACGGTAATTCTTTCCTTACTCAGAACCAACTTCATGGCTATTTGGACATATTTTCACATGTCACTCAACCCAATCAGCCACTTATCACCACAGATACAAATCTTTTGTCACATATATATTATTGCCATATGTCACTATATAATTGGCCCATAAATCAATATTTTTCATAAATTTCTAAAAATTTGCCAAAAATTTGAAATAATCAGATTATTCTCCAAATAAATTTTTATCTCAAAAAGTTCACAATTCACATTTTAATTGCATTTTAAACAATTAATAATACCCAAAAAATGTCAATGAATGCATGTACAAATAATTGTAACGTGCAAGATCAATAATATTGTGTATGTTTATGTCACATTATGCATAAGCATGAGTTATGCTTCCCAATTTCTCATTAATATCTAATAATTACCATTTTAACCCTAATTCAAGTAATAGGATGTTACAGCTTAATTATAGACAATCATCATAGCCCAGGAGGTTATTCACTTAACGAGGAAGAAAAAAAGGGAAATCTGGGTTTCTTACAATCAAAGTAGATTTAAAGAAAGCCTACGATCACCTTCAGTGGGACTTTATCCTGGATATATTGATAGATATTGGGTTATCAATGGACTTGATAAGTCTGATATGAAGTGTGTTACCTCAGTCATAATGAAAGTTTGTCGGAATGGAGAACTATCTGATTCCTTCACTCCGACTCGAGGCATCAGGCAAGGAGATCCATTATCCCCCTATTTGTTTGTTCTATGTATGGAGAGGATGGGAAATCTTATTCATTTCGAAGTGCACAGGGATCTTGGAAACCAATTAGGCTGAGTAGAGGAGGCCTTACTATATCACACCTATTCTTTGTAGACGATCTCATTTTGTTTGCTGAGGCTTCCATGGATCAGGTACAGATAATCTCCAGGGTTCTTGATACATTTTGTATGACATCCGGACACAAAGTCAGTAGTGACAAGTCTACAGTATTCTTCTCAAAGAACATTCCTCGGTCTCGAGCTCGCGCTCTAAGCAAGCATATGGGTTATCGGCTCACCACGAACCTTGGAAAGTACCTTGGTTTGCCATTAATTCATGAACGATCGACGAGGCAAACGTATCAATACATCCTTGATAAAGCTCAACATAAATTAGAAGGTTGTAGTGCTCGGTTTCTTTCCCTTACAGGTAGGGTCACAGTGAAGCATCTATTATTGCGGCATTACCTTTCTTTACCATGCAAACAATACAATTACCAAGGCAATTTTGTTATGATCTTAAGAAGATTATGCGCGATTTCATCTAGGGATCTAAGGAGGGTTAAAGGAAGGTTAATTTTGTGAGTTGGGAGGCAGTGTGCAAACCAAAGCATTACGAGGGCCTCGGTATTCGAAGAATTCGCTCCACTAATGATACTTTGCTCACTAAACTTGGATGGGGATTAATCTCTAATCCTTCTACCCGTTTGGTACACATCCTTCGAGCCAAATATCACTTTGACCCTTTGAATCTTCCTGAGGTACTAGAGAGTAGAGGAGCATCTTCAATTTGGAGAGGTATTTCTACGACCTAGAAATTTGTTCTTGCAAGTATAAGGTGGCGAGTAAGAAATGGGAATTGTGTAAGATTTTGGTTAAACAATTGGGATGGTAATGAGGGACCCTTAGCTCTTTTGGCTATTAATCCTATCCTTGACAGTATGTTATATGCAAAGGTGAGAGAGTTTGTGAATACAGATGGGGGTTGGTGTTGGAAGCAGTTTCAACACCTCCTTCCGTCAACAGTGTGTATGACAATTGCAAGCATTATAGCTTCGAGACCTATATTTGAAGAAGATCGCGTGGTTTGGGCTCAAAACTGAAAATGGGTCATTTTCAACAGCATTTGCGTATGAGTTAATTGAAAATATTGGGGATAAAGGCAATAGTAGATTGTGGACTTTGATTTGGAAATAGCAAGGTCTGCAACGTATTAGATCTTTTTTATGACTGCTTGCCAAAAGAAAACTCTTGACTAATCAACAACATACTTATCGACATCTCTCCGCTGATGATTGGTGTCACTATTGTGGTAATCTTGAATCTTGTTTGCATGCAATTAGAGATTATCCTAGAGTGTGCCAATTTTGGGTACAGTTTTCATCCGACATAGACATTGAGCATTTCTTTAGTCTGATTACTTCGGCGTGGCTGATTTCGAATCTCTATAATCAAGTAGAAGTTAGTGGTTTAAAGTGGTTAATTATATGTGGGGTTTCTTGCTGGTTCTTGTGGCTTTGGAGAAATACAAGTTTATTCGAGAATGATTCCTCATGGCCAGTCGTTAACAAGGCTATTGTTCTAGACTATGTGGCTCGGGTTGTGAAAGCGGGTGCAGTTACCTCTCGAGTCGCGATAGGACATGCCACTAGTAGCATTAGGCATATTGGTTGGGCCAAACCAAGTGCAGGATGCATTAAGCTGAACGCAGATGGGGCGAAACGACCGTCAAGTCAGAATGTCTCTGCTGGTGGTCTCCTTCGCGACAATTCTGGTGTTTGGCTAGAAGGGTTTGTCCATCATATCGGATTTTGCTCACCCCTGGATGCTGAGTTATGGGGGGTTTATTCAAGGTTGAATCTGGTATGGGATATGGGTTATCAGATAGTTGAACTAGAAATTGATTCCTTGGAAGTCATTAATATTGTTTCCTCCTCAGGTTCAACAATATCCTTTAATACTTCACTGATCCAAGCTATACAGGTTCTATTAGCTAAGTCCTCGACGATTTGCATCTGCCATGCGTTTCGTGAAAGAAATCGTTGAGCTGATTGGTTAGCTACTAATGCGAATTCTTTTGATTTCGAAGTTACTTATTTGTAGTTTCCTCTTTTGGGATGTCTTGCTATCTTCTTTGAGGATATATATGGGATTTTAAGCCCAAGGGTCACTATTTGGGCTTTGCTTTTCTCCATTAAATAAAAAATACTTTTTTTTATATATTTTCTATTTTCATTAATAAAAATGTTACTAAAATTTATTAAATTTATTGTTAATTATATACAATTTATTATT
>JANSVA010000002.1:328878-340667 GCA_025504915.1 Erythroxylum reticulatum
GGTCACTAATCGTTGTCATCTCTCTCGCACAAACGGAATGCTGACAAGTATTTTCAGGATAAGCCTTAATCTGACGTCCATACGAACAAAGATAGACGCGGCGGTGGACCTTTCCTAAAGAATTTAAGTCCATTTAATTCTAATTTAGCTTGATGCAATCTAAATCTAAGTGCAACGATTCTAAACCTACTAGTCAACAGCAACCAACTTCCACTAACATTGAAAATCTTTAATTTCTTGATAGTCAATAATAGGCATTAGATTAATGACAAATCCAATAACAATACAAAGAGCTTCCTGTTATTTGGTTTTATTGAAACAGCAAATCGCATTTGATAGGGGCTATTGCACAGGACGAACTTGGTCATTTATCCATCCAAATCACACAACGAAGACAACTTCCTTCTCTGAGCAAGTCAAAGGCTCTGTTTATATCTTTGAATTGGACTTCATGAGTTACAAACTTATCCAATTCTAGTTCCTGAATTAAAAAAAAAAGAGGGGAATCATAACCACACCTCTCAGACTGAATTTAACAATGGTTCATCAGTCAATTAGAGTTTAGAACCAACAGTAATCGTTAAAAAAAGCATAATACCTTGTCCAAGTAACGCTGTAAGAGAATTGGAATGTGGGATTTAGCTTTAATGCCTCCAAACAACGATCCTGTGAGGATTTTTCCCTGATGAAGGACATCAAAGGAGCTGAATCTCAGTTGGGAACCCGGTTTGTCAACTCCTAAGACGATAGTCTTTCCCCATCCCTGCGTTATACACAACATAGCGTACATGAGACCGATCGATCGACGATTCTATCATCGGAAGAGACAAAAATGGAGTTATGGTATAGAGAGACCTTTCTGCAACAAGCATATGCTTCTTCCACCAAGGAAGCACCACCTACACATTCAAAGCAATAGTCTGCTCCACCACCAGTCATCTCAATGATCACCTGTGTTATATAGCCATAACCAAACCAGAGAACTAGCTCAACAACTGAAAGTTAAAAGGCCTGTTTAGCACGTAAATCAACAATTTGTAACAACGTTACTGATATCCCTCATTGTAAGCAACTGATAAACTGTTATATAAAGACTGGCACAACTTCTAGTAATGGATAATGCATCTCTCTGGACTCTTTAAGACTTTCTTGCTCTTCAGACTTGCACTAACTTAATCATCAACGAGTTACCGTCAGGAATCATCTCGACGTTTTTTCTTGAAGACCTACTAATCGCAAAAGGAATACGGAAGACCAACCCAATAGGAAAACCAGCAGAACTGGATACATCAGTACAGTACAAGGCTTTGGTCTCCATTTCCACTGTATCCTAATTGAAAGACTGTTTTTCAGAAGGTTTGTATTTTTAATGCTTTGTGAAAAGACAGCATTATGAAGACCAAATAACATAATTCTTCTCATCAACGAGACATCAAGGACCAAATTTTACAAACTATAAACAAGTTGGGATAAAGGGTCGATGTGGAAACCTGGCTCCAAGGTTTATCTTCAGAGTCCCCGGCTTTCACAAAATCTGTGACTCCGAACTTCTTTCCTGAAAGGGAAGTTGAAAGCATCAACAATAAATCACATAACAGATAGTATCTGACGGTTCTAACTTATGGACATGCAGAAATTCTTATAATAACTCACCAACTTCAAACTTGTCTGGATTTACATCGACACCTATAATTCTTGCAGCACCACAGAGTCTTGCACCCTCTGCTACCTAAAGAGTAATAACAGCCAAGAACAGCATTAAGTAATTGAATATGATACATCAAACGAAACGCAAAAATGAGGCAATAGTCATGGGTTCTTTTCTGAGAGTACTGCTAAACCGATTGATCCAAGCCCAATTATCGCTACAGTTGATCCCTTCTCTACATTTGCAGTTCGCCATGCAGCACCAACACCTGCAGTTTCAATCAGAGAAAACACATACAAGTATTAGTACCACTTCAGTTCATAAGAACACAGTTGTGGGATGTTCAACATTAGCCAAACCCCATGTGCATTACCTGTTGATACTCCACAACTGAGGAGGCAAGCTCTATTCGGAGGGACTGAGGAATCGATCTTGGTAACGTGGGCAATGTCTACCACAGTGTACTCACTAAAGCTCGACACGAACAGAAAGTGATACAACACCTCTCCCTCCATATCAGTAAATCGACTAGTCTCATATCTAGGCATCCAAGGAGAGACTTTGAAAGGGAATTTAAGACAAAGATTGCTCTTTTCTGAAAAGCAATCTGTACACTCTCCACAATCTGACATGAAAGTTGGAATAACAGTATCTCCTTCCTTTACCTCACTTACATCATCACCAACACTCTCAACCACCCTACAACAAGAAAAAATTCATAGGCACTCATTGTTGTACGTACAAGATCAATCTCTGAAGAAAGAACAACAATTCATGCATATTTGTGCCAAAATGACGTCGTATTATTGAGATTTTTCATTCCAGATTGTGGTGACAATAAATAAAAAATAAAAAAAATACAAACTGAAGAGATAAGCTCAGAGGTTACTTCCTTATCACTCACCCAATAGCCTCGTGACCGAGAATTCTGGGAAAAATAGCCGGAAATTCCTTAAATACATTAAAAATATGTACTAAATCAATAGATAAAATTCAAAGTAAATGAGAAAAACATGTATAGATACATATACAGTTAAAGAAACCTTGAGTTTCCAGAAAGTGATATCGCTTTGACAAAGAGATGTGCAGATAATGCGAATCCGAACTTCCCGAGGTTGTGGCGGAGCCACCATTACCTCTTCAATCACTAGAGGCTCTCCAGGTCTCCGGCTAACCGCAGCTACAAACAGATTAGCACAAGCAACAACGTTATAGAGTAGAAGTGTTCACACGATGTCATCAAATGGTTAACAGCACAAATCTAGTGTTACATACCTCTGCAGCGAATAGGCTTCCCCTTAGTTGAAGAATTCTCCATCAGATCAATGCCTGAGTCAGGTACAAGGACCTTGCTCTCAGCTGGCGCTGACCTTATAGCTCGCAGTTGTTGAGATGTCACTACTCCCTTATCGGTTATTATAATAATAACACCGTTTTAAGACGGACGTCGTCTGTCATTTCGGTGCGCTGATTTAAAATTTTTGGATTTTTTGATTCAATTTTTTTAAATTTACTTTTAATTTGTTTGAGTAATTCTTATTATTAAAGGTTAATTTTTTTAAAATTAATTAATTTTTATTATATAATTTTTTAATTAAAATTTAAATTATTAATATCTTATAGTCATATTTTAAATATTAAATTTGTCTTATTAATTTAACTTTTGATAAATATAATATTTTCTTCTTTTTTATTTAATTTAATTTTGACTCAATTTAAAATTAATAAGATTAAATATATTTAATTGCATTTTAAATTAAATTAAAATTAAAGACATAGTTTAATTTTTATTAAATTAAAATTAAAATGCCTTAATGCATAATCCTACTTCTAAATAGTAAAAACGTTGTTTCTACAAAGAACATTGCATCCTTCAAAATTAGAATTTTTGATATAAAATTTTGAGTTAATTTTTAAATTTAAATTATTAATTTAGATTAGAATAAATCGAATTTAATTTATTAAAATTAATTATAATCAAAGAAGCCTAAATTGAAAGTTAAATTATGGAAAATACAATATTGTTTAAGTAAATAAGTGATAATTAATTTTGATTTATTTATTCATTGAATTAACTTATATAATATATTGATTATTAAATTTATTCTGTATAAATTTGGGAAATAATTAATGTAAGTTTTTTATTTAATAAAAAGATAAAAGGAGAAAAATGATTATAAAAATTATTTTTATGATAAATTAAATTTAAATATTTAGTAATATTTAAATTAAAATTTGTCTTTTTAATAATTTTTAAATTAAATGTTAATGGTCGGCTAAAGGCCCGTACTAAAGCAGTTATTGAGCCCAAAGGCCCAATTCTGAGTCCGGTCCTCCTTCGTATCTCATCAGTACCCAATACTTGGTATTCACTCATGTTTTGGCTTACTTCCCTCTTCAGGCGGGAGTTGTTCATATGGCTTCCTCAAGCTCAGACGGTCTCGCCGGGGCCGGTCAAAACCCTAGGAAGAGCTTAGGGTTTATGGCGAACGCGAAGAAGAACAAGCACAACTTCATTCAGTTATTTGCGATGACGGGGATTCTTCTGTTGAGCGTCAGATCATTGGGTCAAAAGTATCGCATACACGACCTTGAGGAGGACACCTCTGCTCTCAGAGAAGAGAACGAAGGTCTAACGCATCGCTTGAACATCATCAAACGTGATCTACTCCACGAAGCCTCTCTCGACCCAACTGGCAAGTTCGCTTCTCGTCTCAAGCTTCTTTTCCGGGACTAATTTGTAATTTGCTTCGGTCAGTTCCTTTTCTTTGATTTGTTTATGTTAAGTCTGTACGAATCGAAATAGTTATAATCTTCAATTAAATAAAGTTGCAGACACTTCATTTTGTTCTCCTGCTATAGACTGTTAATTCGGAATCGTTTGTTACTGATTTCCGTGAGGAGCATAAGCCGTTAAGACGGTGAATAGATTGTTATAGGTTATGCGATTATATTGTTTAGGTAAACCTTAATTGGCTAAGCAGGTCTTGCTTTTCTGGAAGGGACAAGTCTCCATTGTTGTTCGTGAGTTATTGACTGGTGCAAGTATGTATTTGCAGCATAACTTTGCTCTTTTTAAGAACCTTTTGACTGGGTGGATTTTTGGTGATAGCTGATTAACTCAGCTTATGAAGTTGAGGCTCTTTTCGTTCTAGGACTGCTTGTAACTTGTAATACTAACAGTCCTTAAATTGAGGAAAGAATGCTATATCAAAGATGTCTCTTTTTGATGTTTAGAAAGGTTTGATGAGACTGCTATAGTTTTTATATCACAAGTTCTAGTCAAAGAATAGGCAAAGTTTGTTTTAGAAAGCAGTGTAAGAGTGGCAATGATGTAGATAGTCTTGTGGGGTTGGATATTGGTAAAATGGTCCTTTGGTCGATCCGAAGGGGTTGTTGAATTGGTAAATAAATCTTCCAGATGGACTGCCATTCACTTGGTGATTGAAAGGGATGGCTGGTTGAAAGTAAAGATATATTAGAACTTGTAAGTTTAGTTGGATCGAGTCTGTTACTCGATTACGAGTCACCGACTTATCAAGTGAATCATGTGGAACACACGGTTTGCCAATGAATGTGTGCACCTAAAGTTTACCTAATACATATCCACAACATAAAGGGACTTTAAGTCGTAATGAAATGATTATCGGCCTTGAACTTGAATGCATTGGACATACATACAAATAGAAAGGACATTTGAGATGGTTATGCTATGAGAAGTGAAGCTACTGATCCAGGCTTAGCAATTTAGAACTAAGAAAGCTGAGTTTCATTTGGTCATTCCAGTTTTCACTGAGTGGGATGTCCTATATGACTAAATGGGTTTCTCTTGGTGACTTAGGCTTCACATTCCTAGTTCATCTAGGCGAGGTGTTCAGTTTTGGGTGTAAGCTTGGACTAGGAATTGGATCTATTCTGTTGAAAAGCTCTTCAGTGCGTGAATGGATCATCACTTTCTCTGTTCCTATACATGTCAGGGAATAGCTGTGGATGGTCCTGCATAGAAGCAAGAGGCCCTTTTAGTAAAGCACAGGCTTCATGTAAATTTCAAGATTCAAAGCGCGTAAACGACCAGACGTAATTATAGCCATAATTGGTTTGATATTGAGTATGGTAAGTAATCATAAGACTCTTTGATTTGGACATTTCTGAATTAGGGTTCAAATTTCTCTTTTATTGACAATACAACCGCCAATCATGGCATGGCCCATTGAGACAAAATTTTAAAATAATGGTAGGACTTGTAATTCTTATGTTTTGGTTAGTTATTGGTAAACTATCAAGTGTCTTTAATAATATGTAAATTATATATTTTAAGTAAATTATTTCGAAGCAGCTCTATTTAATTAATATTAAAAGTTTAATGTGTATGTACTCTAAACCTATTGTCCTTCACGTGATTAAGTCGAGAAACAACTATCACAAGGTCTTTCATTTAATAAACACAAAAGAGCGAGTAAGCTTGGCAAGGTTCGAGTTGGGTCTACAGATTTATTCTTAGATTTGAAGTTTGTTGTCTAAACCCAACTTGTTCAAGTTTGGAATGATAAAAATCTAAGTTTGAGTTAAATTGATTAATTTTTTAATTTAAAAATTAAAAATAGTACCATTTTATTAGATATATTAAAAAATTTAGGTTGGACAGCTTGAGCTCAGGTCGAGTTTGACTTGAAGATAAAAAATTAAAAAACGGTTCAAATTTAATTCGAATTAATTTAAACTAAACTGGTTGATTTTAAGCCTTTTCTAACATGTCGGAGTGTTTAAGGTTTTTGTCTTATGTAGTTAAATTACGATAATAAATAAAAAATTAAATATTTATTTTTTATTTTTAAAATTCGTATTGAATAAAGTTTAAGGATATTTTTAACTAACCCTATAATATTTATCTTTTAGCTTAGCCTACGCCCTTTTTCACGCTTTTGCGCATGCGACCTACCATTTTCGTATCTCTAAGTCGTGTTTGCATCAATTTTTTACTTGTAAAGTGTTTTCCAAAAGGGTAGTTGCAACATCGAACAGTAAAAGTAACCCCATCCAAACGGCGCATTAAATAGTTCCCATTCAAAAAATAAACACATAACAAAATTTATCAAGCTTTTATACAAACTTGAGACTATTGGAGTATCGTTTTATCTGAGGAAAGTAGCTATGAGTAAAAGTCAGAATCAGGAACGCAGACGAAACTTCACATTACACGCTTATCGCCCTGAGATTTCCAAGCCAATCCCATATATTTACTTGTGGTTTACAGTAATAGTCATGACATGAATGATTAGGATAGTCTTTCAAGCACTCCAGATTCATCCAGTCAATGTCATCGAACACGCCAAAGTGGGTACCCATTGTTCACAGCAGCTTTCTGTCGAGTTCTTGAGGCACTTTTGGTGGGTATGATCAGTTCAAAATTTGTAATTGAAGTACGAAGACGAACGGTGCGGATGGATTATTCAAACGTGAAAATAGTGGAATTGTGGAAGAAAACGACGCCGTGGCTAGAGTGAGTGAAAATTACCTCCTCAGTCACATGCGCTTCGCCTCTCAAACCCATGTGGGAAAGACAAACAAGGACATTCGGACACGACAGTGTTCAACTAATACGCTAACGATGGACCCATCACCGACACTTCAGGTCATTTTCTTTTTCAAATTGTTATTATTTTGTTTTTCTTTTTCACGATTTTAATTTTAATTTATTTATTTATGAGTAACAGACACGTGACCTATAATTTAATTTTTTATTAATATTTAATTATTTATAAATTTAATCAACAGTATATATTATTGATATAATAATTAAATTTTAAGTTTTGCCCTTTATTTATTTAGCCTTGTTCTCTTTTCCGTGTCTTTAAGGCTAGCTAGCTAAGCTCTGTACCGCACTTATAAACATGGCGCCTTCTTCCTCCTTCCACTGACTAAGTTTCTCTCACTTCCCTTTTAAATTCTCATTCTCATTCTCCTTGTCTCTGCAATACTAAGATACTTCTAAAGGGTCTCTATATCAGCGGTTGAAATCGAAAATGCCGCAGAATTCAGAGGGGAGACGTACACTTCGCGCACTATTATGCGTGGCTGTGTCTCTTTTCTCCATTGTTGGAGCTGACGATCCCTACAGATTCTTCAACTGGAATGTGACTTATGGAGATATATACCCACTCGGTGTTCGTCAACGGGTTTGTGTTCAAATCTTGCACTATTTGTTCTAGTTCTTGTAGCTACTGTGAACTCTCAATGGTGATTCTGAGTGAATTTCGTTTCCTTTTGCACAGGGTATACTCATCAATGGACAATTCCCTGGTCCTGATATTCATTCAGTAACCAATGATAATCTTATTATCAACGTGTTTAACAGTTTAGACGAGCCTTTCTTACTCTCTTGGTATTGATCTTTTTCGTCTCTATATCTTTTATCTCATGAACTTTTCTTTAAGAGGAAGACAAATCCATCTGAGTCATTCCTCGTTTCTTGTTCTTGGTTGTTGAATAACTAGGTTGTTCTAGTTTGATCTCCTAACATTTGCTTCACTTTCCTAAGTTTTTTGTTAAACTTATTGAGCTTATGCGAGTCCGTGACTCGTCATCTGTTAGATCTGGCCAATTTGGTTGTCATTCTCTTGTATCCATTAAAGCTATTTGCGCTGCAATTTACGCAATGAATACAGATGGGAAAGGGTTATCGTTACATTATTAAGATCCGTATGTTGCCCGGCTAATGTATCAAACCCATTCTAATTGTGGGACTGAAACATTGTCGTTTTCAGACGGCATTGTTAAGCTTTACGTAAATGGAAAGTGACATCTTATGTTGTCACCTTGTCATTGTGAAGCTAATAACGTCCAGCTATCTTCCACTTAAATTCTAGGATAGGGTCACGCGGTTTTGTTGTGTGCATGTGAAGGTAATGGAAACTTGCTTATCTCAAACGTAATGCGTCCCAAATCAGGGAATTAAAGTATTAAACCTGACCTTCTGTGTTCCTGGATTGTGAAAACTAAAATGCAGGAATGGAATTCAACAGAGAAGAAACTCGTACGAGGATGGTGTCTTTGGAACTACTTGTCCAATACCTCCTGGAAAGAACTTCACATACATTCTCCAAGTAAAAGACCAAATCGGGAGTTTCTACTACTTCCCATCTCTCGCTTTCCACAAAGCCGCCGGTGGGTTCGGTGGCATCAGAATTCTCAGCCGTCCACTTATTCCCGTGCCCTTCCCTGATCCCGCCGGCGATTACACCGTCCTCATTGGAGATTTTTACAAATCCAATCACACGGTAAAAGAAAATAAACATATAAACATCCATTTTCTTAGAAACTTTGCCTTTTCTTTTTCTTTAATCTTTTGTGAAATCTATGTCCACTCCATATCACATCGTCAATAATTGCATGTTCTCTTGTCGGTAGGGTAAAGCATGTTGACTATTTATGACACTACAATGAGTTCCAGCTGTTGAGGAAAGCCCATTCCATGTTTATAGTTATAGATGACGATGAGTTCTTAATAGATGTCATCATTTGGTCAGTGAGTGTCTTTTACGACAGAGTTCGTACTCCTTATTTAGTGAAAGATACGAGACCTAATTTTCAGGTCAACGAGTGCATTTGAGATTCTTGTTTCATTTATGATGTTCCTGAACACATGGTTAGAACATCATAAATAGAACAAAGGATCTATTTCTCAACGAGTGAGGTGTTCTCATGTGAATGATTTAGTACATAACGGCTCCAAGACAACGGGAATTTAAATGTCTGGATCAAGTCATTAGATTTGGGTTTAATAATTTGTTTCTCTTGAATTATTATTGTTGTTGGAAAGTTGAAATGGTGCAATCATATGGTATGGTATAGGCCTTGAAAGCTCACCTGGACAAAGGGAAAAAGCTTCCATTTCCTGATGGAATACTCATCAATGGTCGTGGCCCTCGTGGTTACTATTTAACTGTTGAACAAGGTAAACCATTACTTCATCCACTCAAGTGCAGAATTTAACGGGTTTGGTCGGAGTTGGAGTCGAGTTTTGAGACTAACTATCCTTATTTTGTTGTGTAAAAGTAATCACCAGGTGACTTTGATTTCAGGAAAAACATACAGGCTCAGGATATCAAACGTTGGCCTGCAGCATTCTCTGAATTTCCGAATCCAGAACCACAAGCTGAAGTTGGTGGAAGTAGAGGGAACACATACACTACAGACCACTTACTCCTCACTTGATGTTCACGTTGGTCAATCTTACTCTGTTCTGTTCACAGCTGACCAGCCCGGGCAAGACTACTTCATTGTGGTCTCTAGTCGGTTCACCACCCGGGTTCTGACCACCACCGGTGTTCTTCACTATTCCAACTCTGCCGGTCCTGTTTCCGGGCCACCCCCTGGTGGACCAACCGTTCAAGTCGATTGGTCTCTAAACCAAGCTCGCTCCATTAGGTAATGCTCTCGTACACATGTTAATAGCACGGACTGAAGTCCGATCAAATCCGAATATTTGAACTCGAACTGGAATATGAGCCCGGTTAAACTTAATTTTGTCTTATTGACTTCGGATTGTCCTTATTCTTATGGGACACTAATGACAAGTTGATTGTTTTACAGGACTAATCTTACAGCAAGCGGACCAAGACCAAATCCACAAGGTTCGTATCACTATGGCATGATCAACACGACCAGAACCGTCATTTTTTCAAGTTCAGCGGGTCAAGTTAATGGCAAGCAAAGATATGCAATCAATAGCGTGTCCTTTGTCATCGGAGACACTCCCTTAAAACTCGCCGACTACTTCAAAATTCCGGGAGTGTTCCGCGACAACAGCATATCCGATAGACCTTCCGGCGGCGGAATATACCTTGACACTTCAGTTTTGACCCTCGACTACAGAGCATATGTGGAAATCGTTTTCCAAAACTACGAAGACATTGTCCTGAGCTACCACTTCGACGGTTACAGCTTCTTCGTTGTTGGGTAAGTAAATAAGCTCAATCAGGGGTTGCAAAGAAAGTTCGAAACTCGAATTTGGTACGCACATTATATAAAATTGATTTACTTAGCATATGCTCTAATTCTTGTTAAATTGCAGAATGGATGGAGGACAGTGGACATCAGCAAGCAGGAACCAATACAATCTCAGGGACGGTGTTGCACGATGCACCATTCAGGTGAGAACCAACAAAATCCAATACTCTTCAAGTTCTTTTGACAAGAACCGAACACTTAATCCAAAGTTATGGGATGTGATGTCAAAAAACAGGTATATCCCAAGTCATGGTCTGCAATATACGTCCCACTGGACAACGTAGGAATGTGGAACCTGAGGTCCGAGTTCTGGGCACGACAATACTTAGGTCAGCAACTTTATATCAGGGTTTTTACTGCGTCAACCTCGCTCAGAGATGAATACCCAATCCCAAAGAACGCTCGTCTTTGTGGTAAGGCAAGTGGTCGACACACAAGACCTCTCTAGAGAGGGAAGACTAGGAATTGGGTCTTTGTCTTGGCGTAACAAAATGTGATGAGAAAGTATGTTAAGTTTACAAGTCTTACTGATCCCAGCTCGAGGTCACATTCTTTTTTATTTTATCTTGCCTTCCACTCAATTAGGAATAAGGTTATGTATTACAGACCAGTAATTTTTATTACATTATTGTTGTTATGGTGCGAAACCTAATTTATTGCTATGTAAGGCCAACTGAATCTCAAGCTGGCTCTGTTATTAACATTTGTACACTAACTTGCATTCAAGTTACTCGTTGATTGTTGTCTCTAATGATATGGGTCGTTTAATTACTTTATGTGTTAGAATTTTGCAATATCTATTAAAAAGCTATTGATAATTTTAAATACTTTGTCAACCAGTATTGATAATGTAAATGGTTATTCAAACACTAATGAGTTAGTGTTTTAATTTTGAATTTGACTTGTTATTTGATAGTTAGTGTATTTGTTTAAATTTTATTTACTATATAACTAAATAATAATAATTGCATAATTAGAAGTTGACATTAGAAGATGATCGAGTTGGTGGAGTAAAAAGTATGGGGCTAAAAGGTCCTGAGTTCGAATCTCTCTATTTACGCTCTTTCAATTGAATCTATCGTACTAAACTTGTCTAATGTAGAGTATTTATTGGCCTGATTTACAGGCTATT
>JANSVA010000002.1:353780-379119 GCA_025504915.1 Erythroxylum reticulatum
TCCATTGGATTATGTTACAGCTTGTTCTGATTTGTGAAGTTGCTATTTCCAGGTTCGGATGTTGGGTTCGGGCAGACCTTTTCTGGTTGAGATTCAAAATGCACGACAAATTCTGTCTGAGGCTTTGGTGAAGGAAGTAGAAACAAAGATAAATAACTTGGAGAATAAATTGGTTAGACCTACTACCTATTGTAGTACTTCCAATGAATCATTTATGTATCCAACTGAAAAAGCACTTGCTGGCATGCAGGTTGGAGTTAAAAATCTTAAAGTAGCAGGCGATCAAGGTTGGTCCCTAATGCATGAAGGAGAAGCAGAAAAGCAGGTTTTTGTTTACTTCTCTTGAATCAACTTGAGAGCATATTATTGTTAAATATGACCTTTACGTGTCAAGCATTTTAATATTTATCTTTTTAATGTAGAAACAATATTGTGCACTAGTATGGATTTCACGCCCACTTGAGGACAAGGACCTGTTATCAATTGCTTCACGCAAAGATATGGTGATTTTTTTTTTTTTTGTTGGATTCATATTTGTATGTATTGTATAGCTTACATTTCTATTTATCCCAAGTTGTTTGGTATGGTGCAGCACGTGTTGCAGCGGACTCCAATTAGGGTACTTCATCGTCGTAGTCCACTGGATCGTCCTAAGATTATTCACTGGTTGGTGTCTCGTCTTTTTCTTCGTAATATACAAGCGGCCTGGCCTCTCACTGACAACCTTCTTCTTTTCCTCTGTTGAGAATCGTAGGATGAAAATCGAGAGGATTGCCGGAAGCTCTCAATATTTTCTTTTGCATCTTTGCACTCAGGTATGCGCGTATGTAATAAACGACATTGACTTTTTCTTTAAAGTACTTAACCTTAATCTTCAATTGTTTAGCATTATGATAATGTAGGAGTCTCACATGATCACGTTAAAAGTTCGAAGACATTGAACAATTTAGTTAACCAAGTCTTTGGCAAAGTTGAGCCCTTCTTAAAATTGGATAACTGAATAAAGTATGAGATTAAAAATCATTACATTTTCTTAAAAATATGATAACTAATAAAATAAGATATGTTTTTTAAATAACTTAAAAGCATGTATGACTTTAGGTTTTTGAAATTAGAAAATTTTAAACATAAAATACTTATTTAGGGTCTCTTTGTTCTATTTTTATTTTTATAGTTTTGTTTTTGTTTCAAATTTATCTTTAAAATTTTTTTTGTTTTCTTCAATTTTTATCATTTTTGCAAATCATAAAATGTGATTTTTGTTTATTTTTTTTACTCTCAGCTATATTTATATTATTTAACATATTAATACTTAATAAAAAATTATGAATAATTTGGTTAAAGATTATATATTTAGTTATTTAATATTAATTCTTAATAATTATGATTCAAAATATATAGATTTAAATTAAAGTTTATTTGATAACTTCAAATATATTTAAAATAAAAATTAGTTTAAATAATAATTTAATTATTCATTTTAGTACAGATATAATAAATTGATTAAACGGTCCTTTAATTAGTACTTTCTTCTTCAATCTCCATTTCCATTTTAGCGACAGTTTATAACTTAGAGGCCTTGTTTCTAATTTTCGTTTATTTTTGTTGTTAATGGCTAGTTATATTTTTATTATTAATGATAATATGTATTTTATAAAGTTTAAAGATGAATATAATATATTAAATATAATTATATTTTTATTTATAATTTAATGTCTTTTAAACTATTAAATAAATGTGTTTTAATATTTATTAATGATATTTATTATATGAAATTTAGTATTTTAAAAATTAATATTTTTTACATAAAATTTTTGATGAGTTATCAATAAAATTGTTTGGAATAAATATTTTTACTTATAGATTAATTAAAAATGATATTTAATTATTTATAATTCTTACTAATCTTAGTTTGGAATAATTAAATATATAATATTAAAAAACATTAATAGAAACAAATGAATCGTTAACTTTTATAATAAATCTAATTATTCAAATGTAAATTTTTAGTTTTAAAATTTTGTTTGTCTAGTTAATAGTAAATGAAGAATTTATCTGATAAAAAGAGGTAAATAAGTTTATTAATTATTATCTTACATCAATTTTATTTTTACAATAATACTTACATCATTTATATTCTTAAAGACACCATTGAAAACTATTTAGATAAAACTAAAGCAAAAATAAATATTTATTGTAATGCAGGCTGGAACTTACATCAAAGAGTTTGTTCATGGGGATCTAGGTCGAACATGTCCCAGGTACACAAAAAGCATTTTAAACAACAGCTTTTATCGTCAACCTCATCAAATTTCTTCTCTCTTCGCAGCATTGGGTCAATTCTGGGGTGCAGGGCAGAGATACTCCAACTCGATGTAACGGATGTGAAGATGGATTGTTTCATGACCTGAATGAACCACTCCATTGAAGTTGCATACTCTTTATTGCATAAGTTAATATTTTCGATGGACGAAATAAAAGCATAATATTAGTCTATTAACTTACTATTCTACCCTGTTCTAACTACCTAAATCACTATAAAGTCTCTATTACTAATCTTCCCAAGTAGCGTCCAACATTTTCGCCATGAAGCTATACCTATCAGCAGCCTCATCTATCTGCAAAACCAAATTTCAACACAGTTATCTGCCAAATAATCAAAATAATAAATATTATTCAAATTGTTTAAAACTTTTTACTTATTTCACAGAAAATAAGGTGGTAATGATAAATATATAAATCATCATTCACTTTATAGAAATCATGTCGCTTGAAGACATTCTTGGACACGTACCATTTTCTTAGTTGGACGCCCAGCTCCATGTCCAGCCTTGCACTCGATGCGACCTATTATTGGGTTGGTCTGTGGGCTGTCCTCCAAGCTCGTGCATAAAGTGTGTTGCATCGTCTGGCAATTGATACGTTAAATTACTTGAGGAAATGTATACATCCACAATGGTTGTGTGACATAAAGAAAAACACTCACCGCCAATAATTTAAGCGAGTGTAATGGAACAACCCTGTCATCGTGATCAGCGGTCATAAGCATGGTCGAAGGATATTGACAATGTTTATCAGGATGATGTTCCCATGGTCTCCTCACATTATGCAGCGGCGAGTACCTGACGAAGCAAAATGACAACTAAGTATTAACGATCAAATCCTAGCAAAAGAAAAGAAATGCTGCCTCGAAATTTTCCCTCACTTTATCAGCCATTGGAACTCTTCCTCGTTGTCCGAACAGCCGTAGTCAGAAGTCCATGCATGACCTGAAAGCCAAAGTTTTACTCAAATCGAGATATATGTTAAATTGATGGTTATTGCGGCCAAAAGATGTCGGAGCTAACCTATAGTGAACTTGTGAAACCGAAGCATGTCCATAACCCCGACATGGGCCAGAGCACAACCAAAAAGATCAGGTCTCTGTCACAACGAGGAGATCAGAGAACGAACAATGAAAGTTGAAACAAATAATAGACAATAATGGTAAAAGAAGTGAAGCTCTTTACCTGATTTATGCAAGCCCCAACAAGAAGCCCACCATTACTTCCACCTTCTATGCACAGCTTTCTTGGCTGGGTATATCCAGTAGATACAAGGTACTCGGCAGCGGAAATGAAGTCATCAAAGCAATTCTGTTTTTTTGAGAGAGAGCCTGCTTTATGCCATTCCTCACCATATTCTCCACCACCACGTATGTTTGCAACGCAGTAGACAGCATTTAGGTGACTTGCAAGCACAATACGACTGACACCGAATGATGGGGTGATACTAATGTTAAATCCACCATATCCGTACAACAAGCATGGATGTGATCCGTCCAACTTTATATTCTTCCTGGCTACAATAAACATTGGAATCCTTGTACCGTCCCTGCTAGGCACAAAAACCTGGACAAGTTCAAACCCAATCAAGTACGGAACACAATCTAGCACAACATAGATGGGAGAGAGGAGCAAAAGATAAATATGGAGCCAAATTTGAAACGTGGAGGAGGGACATGCAAAGATTTAAGTTAATGAGAAGCTGGCTAAATTGTTGTACTCACCTGATCCACGTTGAAATTTGTCCGGTCAAATCCCGGCACAGAAATTTCACGAAATATCTTCATCTGTGGAACCTCAGTATCTAAATTGCATTGATATATTATACCAGGGGTAAGGAAGCTGGTAAACCCAATGAATACTGTACTATCCTTTCGTCTGCAAGATATCTCGTGGACGGTGCCAATATCAATTGGCAGTTGATGTAAAAAGGATCCTGTTTTCAGATCCCTGATCTGCACGACACACTTCACATCACTCAAGTAACTGACAATCAATTTATCACCATGAACAGGACTCGCTGATTCAAGAACTTCATTTTCTGCTTCTGGTATAACACCTGTCCAATTATTTGGCTCTTTCAGATCTACCCGAACTAGTTTATACTTGGGGGCGTCCTTATTAGTCCGAAAGGTAAATACGGTGTCATCATTTGCAACCGCATGGTATTGAGCATCAAAATTATCAACAAGTTTAACAAATGGGAGCAGGCTGTTTCCTCCTCGAAAACCTTCAAGGCCCTCACGAAGTTCAGACAAATTGCAATAATACACTTTATTAACCGGATCACAGCTCTTATGGATGTTGAGGAGAAGATACTGTAAAATAACATGAAGAAGAAATGGTCATCTCCGGAGTATTTTGATAAATATTTTCCTCTATTGCTAAACTTAAAAAAGGAAAACAGAATATGTTGTGGATTAGGTATGTTAAATTAAACGTTCATATAGCCAAAATATAAATCTTACTACAAGCAACATTGAAATGTATATAACTGAATGGCAAATTTCAATAATAGTCTCCAGCACAAGTGGTATTTCTTTTTCCGATAATCATTCCCGCTAGATGTGCCAAAGATTAGAAGGAAAAAAAAAAAAAAAGGAACATTCCGGCTACAGTATCAAAGAAATTTAAAGGAAAGCACATCTTGGATAAGAGCTGAAGCTTATGCTTCATACACATAAATAAAGGAAGATCTAAGATGAATAACGTCCCCATCTTAAAATAATTTCACAGATGAATACGCCAACTCCAAAAGTTAGCAATATACTTCATCTAATTGATCTCATTGCAAAAGGTTAAAGACAAATTATAACTTACCTTCCCATCATCTGTCACATCAGCTCCAACTGTGTGTTTGGGGTTCTCAAGGTCTCTCCAGCACAGTATATCCTCGGACTGATCAGTTCCTAAGAAATGATAGTATACGTGGTGATTAAGATTAGCATTAGTCTCAGTGCCAGCATCCAGGGTTTCTCCTTCTCTGCAGAATAAGTCAAACTTATCAAATCCATTAAATTCCATATATAACGTCACAACATGATTTTCATAGAAGCCAAAACAAATGGAGAAAAGTCAACACAGCTCAAAGTTTTCGGTCGTTCAAATTATCAGTTATGCTTCATGCTACATTTTTCAACCGGATAACTGAACTAAGGAAATTTTCACAGGTGTCTGATCAAACATTGCCTACAGTTCCGTCAATATCTTTTCCAATAGATCGAAGGTTCCATTAAAAACTGTCAGAGATTTCTGACCACCACTGATTCACACTATCAATATACCATACAAAGGGAAGCATAATAAGAGTTCCACATAATAAGTCCAGAGATAAAGTTTCATACGCGGGAACTGGGTAACGGCTATAGAAAAATCCTTTGCTATCGTGAGTCCAACTAATTGCTGAAAACTTAACCTGTTACAACAAACCATATGAACACATTAGAGTCATAGACAAAACCAAGCCAAACTCAAGAGTCAGTGTGTACGTAGTAACAAAATAGAACTAACCCATGATACAGTGTCAGCCTCCACTGTCTTATCCTCTATCCGCATAACTTTGATCGTCACCCAATCACTCCCGCTCGAGCTAAGTCCGTACGCCAAGTACTTAGCGTCCTCGCTAATTGACAGAGTATTAAGTGAAACCGTTCCGTCCTCACTAAGCACATTTGGATCAAGCAACACCTCTGGTTCTCCATCCAAACTATCCTGGAACAAATATAACAAGAGAAACAATATAAAAAAATGATCATAAAAAGGAGAAAAACTAACAAGTACTTTAGATAGTTACCTGAACGTATAGGACGGCCTGAGCTTGAAGGCCAGTGTTATGGAAGTAGAAGTACTTGTTTCCACGTTTAGACGGCGGGTCATATCGTGGATGATCAAACAATTTTGTGATTTTCTCGCGAAGCTTCTCTCTCACATCGCACGTCTTCAACACCGATTCAGTCAACTTCACCTGATCATTAACAAACTCTTTCACTTCTTCTGCTTCCGTATCTTCTAACCTACCACAACAAAGCCAAAAAGACGGCGTTTCGTTTCATAATCAATCCAACGAAAAACGCAGAATAAATCATCTAATAGAACTTGACATTTCATCGAATATCAAACGAACCAAAATACGAACTCGACATTTTGATCGAAAGAAGAGGATTAGGTCTAAAACAATGGAAAGCAAACAAGATAATTAGAACTCCCAAACATCTTAATCGAAATTTCATCACAATATCATTTTAACAAGCAGATTAACCACATCCTAACGCAAACAACAATCGACTGGAAGTAAAAGATCATCCCATTACCATCGATAAGGATCCGAGATCTTAACGCCGTGATAATCATCGACGATGGAATCGTCACGACGTGCAACAGGGTATTCCAACCGTCCGTCGAGAGCAGATACAGAGCCCATACTCCGGTAGCGCGTGAGAAAGAGAAGAGGAAGAGGACGAGGAGAGATTTTGTTTCGTTTGGTAGAGGATAAAGAAGCCGAAGGAAGACTTAATGGCCCTAGACTTTGGAATCTTCGCGCAGGCTTAAATATGGGAGCGAAGATACTGAGAGCGAGAGGAGGAGTTATGAGGTGTGAATGGCGTGCAAATGAGGCCATAGTTACCCAATTTTTAAGTTCGGGGTTTGGCGCCTGGGCCTTGATGGTCGTGAGCGCGTAGCTGATCGTGGCTCTGTAATGTCGCCACATTGAGTATATTATGTCGTCATTTTGCTTGAAGGATCGGATACATTTGCTTTTAAGCAGTGATTGATAAGTAAGCTCAAATTCAAACGAATCCTTCGGAAAAATAACAAAATCAGAGTCTTTTAAATCTCAAGGTATATATATATATATTAACATTTATAAATATTTGAAAAGTAAATTTTTAGAGCACTTTTCAGTTACCTTTTTAATACGTCTTAAGAAGAAGATTAGATAGATTAGACGCATGAGGGAGGTATGCAGAAACACTAAGATAAACATGAGTGAGTGAGATCAGACTTGGTAGAAATTTTGATAGAGTCTCGAGTAAAGATTGATTTGACCCAGGTTAAGGACTTGATGAACTAAGGACTTGACCCACGCTCTGATAAATGGATTGACCCATGCTCGAATGAATGGATCACGACTAGTGGACTTGTTGTGGGAAGTACTGGATCAGGTCAGTATGTTATGTGAGCTTCGGCAAGATCACACTGCATCATTAGCAGATAGAGATCGTGAGAAGGTCTTGGATGATGTGGCAACAACTAGGAGTTAGAATTGTAGTCAAACTCAACATCTAAAGATAATGGAGATCTTCGAAAATAAGAATGTTAGTTTCCTATTTAAATATAAACTCTATATTTCTGTTATCTTGTGGATTCTATCTTATCAGTTAAAATCCTATTTGGATGGGAATGACATCCAATTGATCAACGTGATATAATATGATAGAGATAGACGCGATCTTAGCACGATCTTAAGCAGTTCAGTTTTGGTGAGACTCTGAATGTAACTTTACTTCCAAGTTAGAGTGCCTGTATATAGCTTATTCGAACTTTACTCTCCTCATTCAATCAGAGAGAGCATTCCTAGTATTCTTTTGAGGGAAAATATATAAAGATTGGTTTTACCGCATTTCTCTTATTTCCTTGTTGCCTTTGTTTCTTATTGCTTTAATAGTGAAAAACTGTAGGGGTAGTAGTTTGTAAACTTTCTGACTCGTTTCTAGCAAATAAAAAAATCAGAAAATTAAAAGAACAAAAATAAATCAACTACTACCCCTACGGGTTTTCTGATTTTGTTTGTTTGTTAAAAACGAATCGGAAAGTTTGCGAAACTACTACCCCTACAGTTTTTCAATTGGTATCAGAACAGGTCATCGAATCAGAACTTGGTAGCAAGTTGGTGCAAATCCGGGTTTCACAATTATGGCTATAAGAGAAGGAGCATCAATTATCAAATCACCGTTGTTGGACGATTCCAACTATCTTGCATGGAAATCACGGATGAAAGTTTTCATCCAAGCTTAAGATACGAAAGCTTGACATTCGGTAGTACATGGGTGGATGAATCCGATGAGCACTGATGATAAAGGAGAGGCAGTTCAAAAAGATTCATTTGAATGAACAAGAGCTGAAGAAGAAAGTACACTTAGAAATTCACAAGCAATGCATGCAATATTATGAGGGACACTTCTCAATGATATCAGCCTGTGAATCTGCTAAAGAAGCGTGAGATGCTTTTCAAACTATTCATAAAGGGTCAAAATCTCTGATAGCGTCAAAACTACAGATGTTAGTTGTGAGGTTTGAAGAAATGAGGATGGATGAAAATGAGGCTCTTAGAGACTTTCGTGAAACATTACGAGATATAGTGAATCAGACACATCAATTAGAGAAAAATATTACAATCTGAAACTAGTTAAGAAAACGTTGAGATCATTACCTCCTAAATTTATTCTAAAAATTGCAGCAATAAAGGAGGCCAAAGACATTAATGACTTGTCATTGGAAAAGGTAATTAGAATTCTTACCAATTTCGAAATGAATTTGTTGAGGGACAATCAAGAGAAGAAGAAAGTATTAGCATTGCAAGCCGAAATTAGTAAAGTCATGAATGATGTAGAAGATGAATCCGATAAGAATGAGGATATGGAACTATTAACATGAGAGTTCAGTAAGTTGCTGAAGATAGTGAAAAAAGACAGATCTGAGTTTAGACAAAATGGCAGGAGTTTATCGAACAACAACTTTAAACAACAAGCCAAAACTCAAAAGGGAGAAAGAAAGGTAAAGAGAATTCAATGTTAAGAGTGTCAAGGCTTCGAACATGTTCAAGCGAAGTGTGCTAATACCATGAAGAAGAGAAAAAGAAAATCCTATACGAGCACTTGAAGTAATAACGAGTCTGGAAGTGAATATGAAAGTGATGAAGAAATTGTAAGTAGTGTTGCGTTAGTTACTTTGTACAGTAAAAACCCAGTTACTTGCTTAACAACAACTGAGAAAGAAGTAACTGAAGACGAAAAAGGGAGTGAATTGGAAAATTTCAAGACAAACGCAGACCAATCAGCTCAAAGATTAATTTCATATTATGGCAGTGATGATAGTGGTTCAGGTGATAAAAAGGAGAACATTTATGAGGCTTCTAAATTAATGTACAAAAAATGAGTGAAAAATCTATAAAGAATGAAATATTGAAGGAAAATAATCTCTCCATGAAGAACACCATCCAAGAGTTAGAAAAGAAATAGATGTTGATGTCAAATGAGCTTGGTGAAGCTAGAATGCAACTGGTAAGTACTGAAAAGAGATTGAGAATGTTGAAAAGAAGTACAGAAAAACTAGACATGAAAATTTGTAAAGTTAAAGAGAATTTTCAAGGCATTGGCTATAAGGGCGAGTGCTCTAAAGTAAATGAGGAGAAAAATAATGTCCAGATCTATCCGAGAAGAAGAACACCAAGAAAGATTCAAAGATTTATACCGATGTGTCATTTTTAAGGAATTATTGGGCACATAAGGTTGAGATGCTACAAGATGTTTCAAATTATGTTTCAAATTGGTCAAAATTGAAAATCTAGACACTTTCTATTAAATTTTAAGCAGCAACCCATGTTACCAAAGCACTTTTGGGTTACATAGACTCAAGTACAAGTACAAAAACGTAGTGAAGGAAATACAAAAAATTGTACAAATTCGCAGTTAGTTACTCTTTTGAAGAAACTGTTCAGAAAGAGGACAAGTCAGTTACTTCAAAAGAAGAAACCGATGACTAAGATAATGTAACGAGGAATAAGCCTATGTTTGAAATTCTTCAAGAGGCACAAGGACTGTGTACTTTACCTTTTTTTAGTTTTTTTTGTGTTGTTAAAAAAAGACGAAACGTAAAAAAAAATTTCTTGTTTAGTTCTTGAGGTTTTTTTTATGTTACCATTTTCATCTTATCTTTTTAGTAGTTTACATTGTGACTTCTATTTGGCTCCACCGAAGACTCTTCAATTTTCTCATCAGTATAGATCTCTCTCAGGTATCTCTCTTTCTCACTACAGTGGCAACACTCATCTTTATTTGCTTGGGTTTGTGAATTTGATTAGTCTTATAAAGATGGAATTGAAGTAAGTAATCATATGTTGGTATTTGTATTGACTAATGATAAATTGTCATCTTGACGATAATTCTTTTGCTAAATCTACTACTGATTTTTACATTTCTTTATTCGCTGAGATTGATTGTGTTAAAGACATTCTTAAATTTGACATTGTTTTGTCCCAAGGAGATGATATTTGATTGTGTTATGGTGAATGTTCTATTTAGGTGGAGATTTTAGGATTTATGTGTGATTATTCATCGTGCCTTTGGCATCTTTTTGTCCCAAAGGGGAGAAATTTTGGTGATAGATAATTGTGATGTTTTTTGGAACTTGATATTTGATTAATAAAGAGTTCTTTTTCTTCATCTCATCTGAATTGTGCATTTGATGGTTATATGTCCAATTATGTTATTTAGGGGGGTTCATATTTGTGACAAACAATGCCAAAAAGGGAGAGATTGTTAAGAGATATGTTATAAATCTAAGTAATTAGTTTTGACATTATTTATTAATTGGACATATAAGATATTAATTGGATAATGACTTGGATTCAAAAGTCATATAGATAATCTTCTAGTTGAAAAAGAATCCTATCTTGGATTGGAATCTATTATCTTGTTGATATTGGAATAGTTTTACTGCTGAACAAGATAGTAATTGGATATAGTTACTGCTAAATTGTGTGGATTTTGTGAATTGAAGAAAATAAAGTAATGAGGTTGTTGCATGTTTGAATTGAACTGGTGGTTGCATGGTTGGAATGGGACTCTCATAGTGTGAGAGATTTGTGCATTTCTTCAATCTACGGCAGAAGTTAATCTCTCAAGCGGGTCAAAGGCTTTTGGTGTATCCTATGTTAGTGTCTTGCAATTAAATAGGTAGCGGGCATTAAAGTGAAGATTGTGCATGTGTGTGAGAAACTACGGTGGGCAAGAGTGTTAATGGTCATTGGCAAAATAATAGCTGGACCTGCATGACTTCGGGGATGGGAATACATTGTGGGTTAGTGTATTGATTTTTCTAGACTTAGTTGATTAGAGGTTGTGTTTGTACTGTGAGAAGAGACGGTACAGTGGGTGTGTGAGAAGAGACGGTGCAGTGAGTGCATGTGTGCAGTGTGCGTTAATTGTTGATGGGGAAACACATTGCGGTATTGTGCATGTCTTGGTTCATAGCTGAATAAAAAAGCGTGTGAAGATTACTTGTTGGCGTGCTGCACGTTTCATTTATTCTAGCCTTCCTGGTGCTGCATCGTTTTGACCTTGCACTGGTGTGTTGCTATGCGTTTCACGCCTGCCTCTGCTCTTTGCACTTTGTCACTGGCGTGAACTGTTGTTGTGTAGTTATATCTGCCACTGGCTGCTGCATTTTTTCTCCACCGCTGCACATCGTTTTGCTATCGGTGGTTGCTTCTTCTACAAGCGTTCGACTCTCCCTCCTAGCTGCTGTGTCTTTTGCTGCTACATTTTTGCCTCGATTTTTAGCAAAGAAATTGAAGTCTTACATTAGATTTTTTGACAAATAACTTTTTATTCTTTGGTTGATGAAGCAGCATATTTAGGGGAGTTGTTTTTGTCTCTCAAATATATTTAGTTTTTGTTCTTTATTATTCTAATCACTTAAGTTATTCATTTATTGTTCTTTCGTTAAAAGATTAATTGGGAAAATTTTCTGTTGAGGTTAGTACGAAGTAGTCGTACTATTAAGTATGAAATTCTTTCACAAGAAATGAGCTTGAAAGATAATGTCAAGGGTTGAGTGGTATCGGCTCAATAAATTCATAGATAAATCTATTATACTTTGGTGAAAGTATTAAGCTTAGTGAGGGTCTTACAGACATAGGCAAGGTGTATTGAACTGCGTTACTAAATTTTCAATATTAATTTATTTTTGTTCTCTTAATTTTTCTAATTTTTTTGTTTGCTAAAAATGAATCGAAAAGTTTGCGAAACTACTATTCCTACAATTTTTCAAGTAGCATTGTTTCTTCAAGTGTACGAAGTAAACACTTCGAAAGTCGTTGAAGGTTGAAGTTTTATTTAAGCGAACCTAAGTAAGACTACCGTGTAAAGAGTATTGGTGACAAACTTCGATGAAAGTTCGAGTCCCAAAGTAACCTTTGTATGAGATCCTTATTTTTAGATAAGATAAAGAGTATTTTAATAACAATGTTATAAATAAAAATTTCATTAAGAAACGAGGTTTAGAGATTTAAAAAATGTAGCCTTAATTTTCAATAAATTCATAGAAAATATTTTAAAAATAATTAAAAGAAAATAAGAATCAAATACATTAAAAAATCAATTGCATAAATAAAAAATTTAAATTAATATAAACGCAAGAGTAAATAAAGAAAAACTAAACAAATAATTTTTCAAAATATTGTAATTTTTAATACTTTTCAAAATATTAAAAATTGGTTTG
Source organism: Erythroxylum reticulatum (assembly GCA_025504915.1). NCBI lineage: Eukaryota > Viridiplantae > Streptophyta > Magnoliopsida > Malpighiales > Erythroxylaceae > Erythroxylum > Erythroxylum reticulatum. The sequence goes on from JANSVA010000002.1 coordinate 366,605, forward strand.
TCCAAAATCTAATTTTTCTAAACAAAATGACATCATTTTGCTTAAAAAATTTAAGCCTAAGGGAACCTTGAATAAGTCCAAATTTAATTAAAAAAGATGTTATTTTTTAGTTTTAATTTTTTAAAAATATTTTAAAAATAAAGATACCAATTCAAGTTTAAGATATCTAATTTAAAATTTCAATTTTCAATATTTTTAATAAAATAGTATTGTATTTTTTATAATTAAAAGTATATATTTTATTAAAATTCGACAGATCAAATGTGAATAAATCTAAAACATTCGAGTTAGACTCAGCCCGAAACTAGCACATTGCAGTCACTGATGTTTACAGAACGATATAAGAGAAACTTCTTGTCTGAGGGGTAAGGAAAGAAAAGCTAGATTCTGATATGAAGGTTTAATCAATGGCTTGGATGGAAGGGGTACAGGAAGTACTGAGTTGTTGGGGACAGAGGATCTGGTCCCGGATTCTGTAACATGTACAGCTCAATAAAGTTGAATCTTCGGATTCTATTTAAAAATCAAAGTCAGTCATTTGGTGGAGCCGTACCCATTCTTCATGCCGTAGTCCCAAAAAACCATTTTCTTAGTTGTTACAGCTCACTTGGGTAGGCCAACATCTTACAGCTCCGCTGAAGACAGGAGCCGTCCTTTTTCTCGCGAGTCGCGACACGACAGCACGACACGTCTTTTCCATTTTTCCTACGAAACAAACAAATGAGCGAATGACAGTTTCACCTTTCACGCCAACGTTAGATTATAAAACTGGACAAATAAATATTGAAAAACAAATTCTTATTCTTCGAAGTGAAGCCTAAAAGAGAACACGTGTTCACCATCAGGCTTGAATGCATCAGCCCAAGATTAGTCTGTTGAAAACAAAGTAACTTGGGTATCTGACAGTGGAAGATACAACAGATATATGCATCGAAGCAATGAACACTTGGAGATCTATATGATTATGAACTGAATCCTTGTACCAAAATGAAGCCCAATTACGCTGTAACCTAGGATTTCAAGCAAGAGTAGGGAATCACAGAATCCCTAGACGGAAATTGTGCACGAAAATTTAGCTTCGAAACGTAGCAGATTTTGCAGTTTTAAGTAACCTACCTTCAGGAACCATAACTTTAACTTCATTTTACTGATATTAACTTGCAGCTAATTGAACAAAGAAAGATGCCATTTGTTTAGATGATGAACTAGAAAAAGAAAATGTAGTGTTTTGTCCAAACCTGAAGCATAAAAGTGAAAAGATCTTACTTCTATTTTTCCCACCGTCTTTAGGCGGTAAAGTTGTGGGTCGTCAAGTAGATGGAGAAGACATCAAGAAACTGTCAGCTGGTGAAATGAGGATGGTTAGGAAAACACGATATATATCCTAATGGAGGAATTGACCAACGAAAATAATCATGGCGTGTGCATGTTCTTTAGACCTTTACCTTGTTCTTCAAAGGGAAGATCAAGCAGGAGGGTACAATCACGAGGGTTTTACAAAGAGAGACTAACAGAGCTCGGTTGACAGTGTGCCCACCTCCAAATGGATAAGTTTTAGAGACGAAGAAGATTGATGGGAGGTGGACAGAATGCCAATAAACTCTGCGAGAAACCCTTTGCGAAACCCACATGAAACCTGGACAGTCCTCGATGCATTTGCCAAGTGAAGAAGATATGCAGAAGTAATTTCAGAAGAAGAAGAAGATGGAGGTAGATAGGTCTATTTAAGATGTGAAGATTGTAGGAAGCAAGCAAGCAAGCAACAGTAAATATGAGAGAGAGATGGTGGGTGGTGATGATGCGTGTAACTGATTGAAAAGTAGGGTTTTACGAAGAACAGATAGTTCAGACTCAAAATGACAGGACTAGGAGGGAGTTAAATAATAATAATCAGATGGGATGGTTCTTGGTTCCTGCAATATTAGGGTAATAGAGATCGGGCATATTCTTCTTCTCTTCCTCTATTTGTTACTAATAATGAAACCTCCGTTTCATCTTACACTTGCACCTCCTCGTTTCTGATGAAAAAGAGCACACACAGACACACGCACGCCCTTTACCTATCTATCCTTCAGAATCTGAAGAAAAATATGGGCTGGCTAAGACAGACAGCTTGGTCTGTGTTTATACGTCCACAGGCCTAATAATGACAATTTAAGAGCAAAATCACTTCCAGAGTACAGCGGCTCTCTTTGTTCCAAGAGGGTTTCTCTCATTTTCTCGTTTCAATCTTTGTTTAGATGCGATAAGTATAGCTGTATAGGGGCCATCTGTCATTATTCTTATGGACCATATACTGTCTCAGTAGGATCACCATTGTGTGAACTCATTAGTTGCCGTTTGATTAGAGGTTAAACTACACCAACTTCTTGTCTCCACCATAGATGAAGCTCGTAGCAGCACTGCAGTGACAAAGTCTATGAGATAACAACTTATAAGTCTTTATCTTTTGTCTAATGTATAGTTGAAACCTTACTTAATTAGATCCATCTTGCGATCTTTACAAAACTTTGAAATGAAACAAGCCAATAATTAGCATTTTAGTTTGAAGAAAACTGTCTTGTTAGCTCTCTATCACACACAAGTCAAATATTGACAAAACCTTTATACTTTCTCCAATGTAAAAGAAGCCTCCACAATTAAAATGTACCATATCTAATTGGAAAAGGGTAGTGATCAACTCATACGAAAGGAGCCAACTTCACATTCCATGGGTCCTACGATTACACCACTAATATCGTGAGTTGGAATCCTAGGTACATTCCCTTACTATTACAAGTCCACAACACATGCTTTTTTTGACCTATAACACACATTACAAGTCCACAAACATATCTCTTTTGACCTAAACACACGATCAAAAGGTAACAGATTAGGTCAATTCTGTACAAGTATCGCGCCACTAACACTCGCTTTTTCCTCCTACAAAAGTATCACATGTTTCACTCATCTCCCTTATCAGAACCTAAAAGATCAGAGTTTGACACTGAACTTTATAAGAGAAAAAGAAGTAAGAACAAGGAAAAAGAACTGACTTGGAGTTGGGAGAGTGACGAAAATCTTCCACTTTTGTCGGTGGCTCGATTCATATGTCGCACTCATCACTTCCACAGCCCTAAAACATTTTCTCGGTGCTGTTTCTGTGCAGTGTAGGGTTGTTTCTGTGCAATCCTGTATTATTAAACGCATTCACCAGCTCCCCATATCAGTACTTTATGTGAGAACTAACTCCGACGAAAACACTTATTACATAAACGTGCGTAGTAACGACAATCTTCCCACGTACTTGAACATTCATTGCTCCCAAATCTACCCACCACCATACCAATTTAATTTTATATGTTTCAAAGTTTGAAATGGATACAGAAGTTGCAGAACCAAACTGTACTGACTTTATACCCAATACATTATACTTCTTGGTCTCACGAGTCTCTCGTTTAGGTTAGAGAGGGCAGACCAGTTGCCCTACTGGGTTAGTGTCAGAGGCCATGATTAATCATTGCACAGTCACATTTTAAGAACAGCAACTTCTGGTAATGAGCATAAATGCTAATCACTCGTTGCCTTGACCCTAACCTCCCCTTTCCTTTCGAAATATGCTTCAGGAACGTATGAATTATACTTCTGTGGTGGGAACTGAATTGAATGATATATAGTTCCAGGCTTATAGAAGACTTCGAAACAAGAGCATTATGCAGACGTTGACGTGAGAACAGAAACACGCATTGTCTATGTACTTTACGACTTAAGCTTTTGATAAAGTCCATGCGCTTTGCTTCCTGGAACTTCCAGTGTAAACTTTTATTCTCCATCTGTATGCCAGTGAAGTGTGGGGACAATGAATTGTCCAATTTGTACATAGAGACACATACATATGAATTTTCTTCTTCGTGTCTACTTTTCCAATTTAGACCAAAGTTTGACCTAGTAGCTATAGCTGAAATGGATACTATAGCTACCAGTCAAGAAGCAATGAAGGCCTGAAGTGTAGTAGACTTCTGCCTGTTTTTGCACAGCTCGATGCATGGAAGTCCACGGTTTTTCATGATTGTAAACCATGTGGCTCAACTCAAGTGGATCCGCTCTCAGCCTCAAAAAGTTCACCCTTTCAATTTGATTTTCTGCTTCATATCCAAATTAAAAAAAAGGGCAAAGAAGTTCCAATCATGCCTAGTGGTGCTGGTCAGACTGACATAATCATTATCAAGTGTCATCCTTTGGCATTTTGGGGTTAGCCGTTAGCATATTCAATTCAAGAAAAGGGGAAAGCTTGATTTTGGATTTAAAGTTGGGAGAATTATTCAATTCACAAATACCAAAAAATTAAGGAAACAAACTAGTTATAGAGGAATGAAATAATTCAATATTTTTAATAATTATTATTATTAAATAAAAATAAAAATTTATCATCACTTATAAATAAATATTTATATAATCACTTACACCCCATAAATCTTCACCATGTTTATCGATCTTCTTTACTTACTTTACTGCCTTTGTCTGAGATGGGTTCCATAGTGATGACTTTTCTTCAATAACTTTAATAACGGGTTGACATATTCTGACCCATAAGAAATGAAACTATTGAATCATCCTCCCCTTTCTTACTTTTTATGCATGCGAGCTGTCTCTCATGCGGTAATGACTTTTACTACTTATTCAACATTGTAAACAGTGAAAAGCCCTCTTACTGTTTTCTTCGAATCGGTGAAGGATAGAGGTGAGGAAGAGAGACATGTATTGAGATTGAAAAATACATAAAAATGAGAAATTATGTTTTTAGTATTACAGTGAGGAAGAAGAGTCTGTTCTGGTTGAGTTTTAGAGAAAATCAAATGATGAGGTCCATAAGGATGGCTAACGATGGTGATTGATAGAGAAGAAGAAGAATCAACTTTCATGTGCTGCGCCTGAGAAGAAGAAGACCAAGACGAAGACGAAAAAGAAGAAGAGGAAGAATCAACTTGCGCTGCGACTGCGACTCTCTTTCTTACCTATGAAAATAAATTTAGACACATATAAATTTATATAAAATAGTAATAAATCTAATTAATTAAAACCAAAATTATTTAAAAAAAATTAATTGTTCCAAATTTGAGTTAAGTGGAGATTGTCAAAGCTTGATCCCATGCATGAATGACTTCCATTAATACCAATTTGCATTAAAAATTAATAATTCAAAAATAGAATTATTCTCAATTAATTAGTTTTTAAAAATTAAAATAAAGTAATTATTTTTTATTTAATAGTATTTTTCTTTGATTAAACTTTATCGAAAAGATAAGACAGGCTATTTTCAATTTTTAAATTTTTTATTATATATCATTTTTGTGATAGTCTAATATAAATTAATAAACCCAATTATATTTTAATTGTGATTGAAAATTATTGCTGAATAAGCTAATACAAAGTGAAAATATATAAAATCTATCAAAATTTATTATTTATTATTTAACTTTAAAATTATTAATTTAGTAAATACATTATTTAAAATATATAATTATATGAATTAAAATAACAAAAATATTAAAATAATAACGCGAAAAGAATATAAGTCATTTCCTTATTTACTATGGTCCCGTTTTGGTTGACAAAAATTGTTGACCGGAAAAGTAATCTTTTTCTTAAAATTTATATTATTACGTTTTGTTTGTTTTTTCTAATAAATACGCCCTAAGAATGTTAACTCAGTATCAGACATTAAATATTTTTTCTACGATACTCAATATGCTAGTGTTTTGAATATATCACAAAAAGCTTTATTCTGTGACACTACACACCACTTATGTTACAACGACATCTCCAGTACAAACTGAAGGTGAGATGCGTTCAAGTACTACTACCTCTGGTATATACTATAAAACCAGAACTGGTCTGGCTTCTAACCATCCGTGAGGTTCCTGAGGATCTCACTTTTGCCACACAGCATACCTGTGCCCGCTCGTTGCAAGGCTCCATTCCTTATCAGATGGGCACCAAGAACCATCTCCAATCTTCATGCACAGGTTTTCACCAATTATGGCGGAGTAGAGATTTGGCTGTGCCTCAAGAATCCTGACAGATGACCTGCTGTGGATGTCCTGACGTTTTCTGACATCAATCTGCATATGTATCAGAATAAGTTTTTGTTTGTAGGTGACTGTTTTAGTTGGGACAGGAACTGAATAAATAAAAACTCAGGAATTCTGAGTACCAGTTTCACAATTTGTTCGTGAATGGAATCACCCGAGTCATATAAATGATCATAGAAAACTGTTGGTATTCCAGGGTGTGTAAGTATGTAGGCATATCCCTGGGGGAAACCAAGATCAGACATCTTAATGATTACGCAAAGATCAATTGTTAGATTCCAGAGAACTCGAGTATTCAGAAATGAAGTTAGATTTCAGGAGAAGAAAATAAGCTCCATCGAGGGGTAGTTGTAAGTACCTCCATGACATGGTGTGAAGGGAAAGGCCAATGAGCCTGCAATAGTCAAATTTTATGATGAGAATCTAATCCAACGTAAAGAAAGTTTTTGACATGCAAAATTGGCACAAACAGAGATCTTGTTAGGAAATTAAGATTAAGACTGGAGTAATCCCTGTCCAAAAACAAACTTTTGAAGAATCAAAGAGGGATACATAGCTATATTTCATATCATCTAACTTCTAATGCACCTGTGAGAATTGAGGTAGTAAGAAGATCACAGTTGGTACCTGCGTTGAGCCTGTGTCGTGGTTATCAATGAACGTGACAGCCCTTGAGGGCCACCAACCCATTACACCTGGAGGCTTCCCTTGAGGATCACGTAGACGCCATAACTGCCCTTTAACAGCTTCCTGCATAATTCAATTCGTCTCTAAGAGCGTGAACATAATCAAGATTATGTTGAATAACTTAATTACAGAAAACTAACTGGGTGGACAGAGCAGTTAAACAGTATCAGTTGAATTGAATACTTCAAGACAAAGGATTCTATCATTTTCTAGTCCTATGACATGAATCAGTGGCCGTGCCGCCAGTAAGTACCTGAAGAATTCCCTTGGTTGTGAAGTCAAATGCAGCAGAGAGTTGTCCAGTACCATCAATCCAATTGATGATCCTTTGTCTATGGCCATCTGAAAGAGTAAGCATTCTCAGATCCAAATCATATTTCTTTTCCTTTCTATTTCGGAAGAAAAACGGAAAATGTGAAAAGAAGAAACAGGATTTGTAATTAGAAAATCAAATAGACACATCAAAGAGTTTGAGCTATGTTAAACTCCAAGATATAATATCAGTGAATAGCATGCCAAGGAACATGAACAAACTAGGCCCTAAAAACTCAGATTCCCTTTTAACAGCTAATAAATAATTCTAACCAATTTTTCTTTCTTTCTTTAAGTCAATGACTTCCTTTATCCAGAGGAAACTTACCAAGAGAAATAACATTAGTCAAGAACCAATCTTAAAATGCAAGAATGTTTATTAATCGCTGTCAGATTTGATTAATACATTCAATAATCTTGAGAATAACTCAGTGCATTCGCTAGGAAAGTACTGCACATAAGGAAGAGAGTACCTTGATTGTAATCCAAAACTTGATCATTGTAGTTGCAAGAGTCCCAGTACTCCCCAACAGAAAATACTGGCTTGGCTCCTTCAATGTATTCTTTCACATACTTTGGGGAATAACTAAACAAAGCATTACAAAAAAATAACTATGAATATGTTGACAAAGATAAAATAGCAGACGAATAAGATCTTCAAACTTCTAGAATAAATTTTACCCTTTCCCAAAATCAAAACGAAAATCTTGAAAGCCGATCTCGTAGCGTAACCACTTCAGCCATCCGGTGATGTCCTTTCGAACAAACTCCTGAGAATGATCAATATTTGGAACCCCACTAAAGTTGTCTCCACTGCTTTTGTTACCCTGAGTCATGATATATATAAAGGTCAGAGACCCAAATTAACCTCCAGGTACAAGCATTTCATGCTCATCCATTAACACAAATTCTGCAGACATATATATGCATATATACTAACATAATGGACGAGCTCACATGAGCAAAATTGTGCACAGAATCAAGAAATGGATAATGGACCCTATAGTGTATAAAATGGAATATCTCCGCTCATATGGCAGAAACAACTATATTGTTTATCTGTTTACTGTTAAATCCCAAAAAAGAAAAAACCAAAATATGGAAGTCACAGATACCTCAATTACAACCAGACAAATAGAGTTTGACAAAACAGACTATCGGATGCTAAGGAATTTCAGGTGTAAGGAACAGAGTTACCAATCCACCAGTACAAGATGTAACAGCACGTTCATCCCATGATAGAGGAATTCCATCATAGCGGTTATGCATTGCTCCATGCCCTTGTGCAGTTCCCATACGATGATTAATGACTATGTCTGCCATTGCTCTGACGTTGCACTGCTTCATTTTCTGAAGCAAATCCTTTAAAAGATGTTCCGAACCATATGCAGAATTGAGTGAATAAAGATTCTGTGGAAGGTAGCCTGCAGTTGATAAAAGGAAGAACAATCAAAGTTTTTAAAAAAATCAAACTTAGTAAGCACAAGGATCAAGTCATGTTATCAAATTTCTGCACTGCTCATCGTCTAACCGTCGGGTGAGCAGGAATGAGTGGGTGGAGGCAACCACGCCGACGTAAACCCTGATTTGGCAATGTCATGGATCTTCTTTTCCAAGTTTCGCCACCAGTCATGCTTCTTAGACTCCCAATTGAAAGCCTGACGAACAAAATATCAGACAAGTACATGAATAAACACTTTTGCTGGTTAAAATTGCTCCCTCACACAAGTAGTTATGTCATCCTTCCAAACCAGCTACCTAATAGCATATTACAAGATTTTGTATATATGAGAAACACACATTTTAAGGAACCAATCTCAGAAGAAACTACGACCTAATTTACCTGCAAAAGTATTTCTCTTCCATTGCGTATCACTGCCCCTGAAGGCCAATCGGGAAGGACAGTGAATTAGGAAGTATACTTTACAACAATGTCAACGAAACCATCACTGGATTAAGGACCTTTTCCTATCAATATCAGATTGTAAGGGAATAGCATATAACATACCTACATCAGTTTGCTGGTTGCTATCTATACAACCCTGCATTTGTTACGGGAAAAACATATAATCAAAAGAAACACTGAGATTTCTGAGAAAGGGAAACATTACCAGATCCGGAAAAACAGAGGGTAGAGCGAAGAGACAGGAAAAAAAAAAAAAAAAAGCGAAGCACGATATACGTACATTGCTCGTGTTGCCCATTTAAACTCAATAGCTTATATGCCCGGAAAGTTGACGCTCGATACTACAATTTGGAGAGGCGATGCCAATCCTGCGTAAACTTCCATTTATAAGCACCTGAAATGCGAAAATGGGATCGGAGTATTTACAGGTTGGATTTTACCACTACACCAATTCGAGTCAGTTCACTCTGTAACTAGGCGAATCCGAGCTCAGAACATGGAATTTGGGAGACTAAAAAGCACAAAAGAATCCACAGCGTAATTCGAAACGAGGATCAAGAATATGGCAGATTTGCAGAAGAAAAGAAATGGAGTGGAGATCTGAATTGTGAAAGTGAATTTGCTTTTGGAATTACAAAAAAAGTCATCATCTTTCAACGGTTGATGTAATACCCACGAATTCCCTGACAAGACTCTTTGGATTGGATCAGCCCAATCAAGGATTTGAAAGGCTAAACACGTGGTTTAGCTTAAGTTGTGGTAGTAATTAGTGTTGTTTACACCGTAGAAAACTTGGCAAGGTGGGTAATAGTAATTGGCTGATGCCTCCTCCTGCTGGAAGTAGGTCCTTCTTCAATTCACTTCTTGATTGCACCAAGCAAAAGGATCTCCAAAAGGGCAAAGCCATTCATGCTCAGATCATTAGAGTCGGCTGTTCTTCTTGTATTTACCTCGCCAATAGTCTAGTGAACCTCTACGCCAAGTGCGGCAACTTAGCTAAGGCCAAGCTGGTCTTCGATAATATTAGCCACAGGGTGGTTGTCACATGGAATTGTCTCATCAATGGGTACTCGCAACAGGGTTCTTCAGGGTCTCTGTATGCAATGAAGCTGTTTCAGGACATGAGAGCAGAGAATACCATGCCAAATGCTCACACTTTTGCGGGTATCTTCACGGCAGCTTCGTATGTGACGAATGCTGCGGTGGGTTTTCAAGCTCATGCGCTCGCTATCAAAATGTCGAGTTTTTATGACGTTTTTGTCGGTAGTTCGCTTGTTAACGTGTACTGTAAGGCGGGTCTCGTTTCAGATGCACGTAAGGTGTTCGACAGAATGCCGGAGAGGAACTCTGTTTCATGGGCCACGATGATTTCTGGATATGCAATTCAACGGCTAGCTGTGGAGGCTATACATCTTTTCGAATTCATGCGGTGCGAAGGTGAAGTGTTGAATGAGTTTGTTTTCACGAGTATTCTTAGTGCTGTGACCAATCCTGAGTTCCTTGATAGTGGGAAGCAGATACATTGTCTTTCAGCTAAGAATGGGCTGCTAGCGTTTGTTTCTGTGGTAAATGCACTTGTTACTATGTATGCTAAATGTGAGAGCTTAGACGACTCTTGTCGAATGTTTGAGTTGTCAAGTGATAAGAATGCTATAACTTGGTCCGCCATGATTACTGGCTATGCTCAAAGTGGAAATTCTCGTAAAGCTTTGAAGCTCTTCTCTAAGATGCATCACTCGGGGCTCTACCCGAGTGACTTCACTTTGGTTGGTGTTCTCAATGCGTGTAGTGATGTTGTTGCAGTTGAAGAAGGTAAACAAATGCACAATCTTGTGGTGAAGTTGGGATTTGAGTCTCAGATATACATAATGACGGCTTTGGTTGACATGTATGCAAAATGTGGTTGTATGGAAGATGCTCAAAAGGGATTCAGTTGTTTAAAGGAACCTGATCTTGTTCTCTGGACCTCCATGATCGCTGGTTATGTCCAAAACGGGCACAATGAATTAGCGTTGAGTTTGTATTGTAAAATGCAGATGGAAGGGATTGTGCCCAATGAGTTGACAATGTCCAGTCTTTTGAAAGGTTGCTCAAGCCTGGCTTCCTTGGATCAGGGGCAGCAAATCCATGCTCATGCTATTAAGTATGGTTTAGGTTCCGAAGTCCCGGTTGGAAGTGCCCTTTCTACGATGTACGCAAAATGTGGATGCTTGCAGGAGGGGAATCTTGCCTTCAAAAGGATGCCAAGGAGAGATGCAGTTTCATGGAATGCAATGATATCTGGACTTTCACAAAATGGATATGGTATGCAAGCACTACAACTCTTCGAGGAGATGCGACGAGAGGGGACAAAGCCGGATCACGTCACGTTCGTGAATGTACTCTCTGCGTGTAGCCACATGGGACTGGTGGAGAAAGGTTGGACATATTTCAGAATGATGTCTGATGAATTTGGCATAGTTCCTAGAGTAGAGCACTATGCATGCCTGGTAGATGTCTTAGGTAGAGCAGGAAAGTTTACTGAAGCCAAAGAATTCATCGAATCGGCAACAATAGATCACGGTTTGTATCTATGGCGGATTCTATTGAGTGCATGCCGGAACCACCGTAACTACGAAATGGGAGCCTATGCCGGTGAGAAACTGCTGGAGCTGGGATCACCAGAGTCATCAGCTTATGTGTTATTATCCAGTATCTACACTGCCTTGGGCAGAGCAGAGGACGTAGAGAGGGTCCGGAGTGTGATGAAAGATCGAGGAGTGAACAAAGAACCTGGCTGTAGTTGGATAGAGCTCAAGAGCCATGTTCATGTGTTTGTTGTTGGGGATGAGATGCATCCACATATTGGAGAAATACGTGGAGCCATTAAAAGATTAAGCAAGCAAATGAAGGATGAACTTTATGAATCTACTTGTGATTTTTCTTCTGCAGTTGATATTTGATATTCTGAGATCAAATATAACTTCATTCTTGTGCCATGCAGGAACATTTGAAGCAACTCAAAATTTTGAAGAATACGTAACAACTTCTAATGAAGCCAAGCGTTCGTTTAATTGTTTTTCTCTTTTTTACAAGACAAGGGTTTAGGGAAATTTAATAATACGCAATTTGTAATTTTTAATTATTAATAATTATTTAAAAATTAAATTACTACAATTAATTAAATTACAAAATTTTAAAATAGCCCATTTCTTAACTTCTATTTTAAAATATTAATTATTAATATAAGTACTTTTTAGTAAAAAGCAAATTTTCTTATGCAAATTGTTTATTAAATTATTATTATTATCATAAATTATGTCCATCTATATGATTAATTTATGACAATCATATAATAATATGATAATTGACGGACAGAATATGATTTATAATGGTATAATCATATACACATGACTTTAATTTTTGATAATATGATCGAAATTCAAGGCTATAATATAAGAAATACAGGGATTAAATAAGATAGGACAAGTGATCCAAGTTTCAAGGAGATTTCTGCAACTCAACCACCTTCTTCCACGAGTCTCTGTTCGAAATCTCAT
>JANSVA010000002.1:379219-398338 GCA_025504915.1 Erythroxylum reticulatum
GGACAAGTGATCCAAGTTTCAAGGAGATTTCTGCAACTCAACCACCTTCTTCCACGAGTCTCTGTTCGAAATCTCATCCCACCATCTCTCCACATGCTTCCTAGAAGTAATGAGCTCTGCCCTATCAGTTGCAGTGACCAAGTAATGGGTATTAGGCAAGTGGGAAAGATCGGCCAGCGAGAAGTCGTCTCCGGCCAAGAAACGGCTCTCGCCGAGCCTCTCCTCGTACACGTCCAGCACTTTCCCTAGCTTAGCCTCGTTCTGCTTGATGGCTTCTTGGTCTTGTGGGATGTTCCAGCGAGGCGCGAACGCCAACTGAAACACTAGAGCTCCGCTGGGTGGATTGAAACTCTGCCCCTCAGCTTCCAACCATTGATCTATGGATGCTTTTGCTAAAGGGTTAGTTCCGTACAATTTCTTGTTTCCTTTATCTGCGTACTTCTCGCAAATGTATCGGCATATTGCCCTTGATTCTAGTTTATCAATTACGTTATGTGTTAGTAAGTAACATCATTTATCCACAAATATATGCTTCAAAGCGACTAGAAGCCAGAAGATCTCATACCGAAGAGGGAGATGCTCTCGTCTTGAAATGCTGGTACTTGTCCAAAGGGCTATAGATTAATAGAGTCGAAGCCTCAAAAGCTCAGATTTCTGTGAAATTAAAGATGAAGATTGGGCTAAGGAGAGTATGAAGCAGTACCTGGATCTTTAAGAACTCCGGTTTCTTGTGCTCACCTTTGGCGAGGTTGACCGGAATGAGCTGAAAATCGACGTCTTTTTCGAAGAGACAGGCCAATACTCTGGCCGCGGCTGTGGACAACGGCGTTCCATACACTTTCACCGGACTTGTCATCTTCGTTTTTTCTCACAGTTCTAGAGAAATGAAAAGGCAAGAACTTTGAAGAGCACAGCTTACCTTTTGTTCTTAACTTAACCCTCAAAGAAGGAACGAACGGGCAGATCTCTCCCACTTTATGCCTTGCTTCAAGTCGATGAGAATGGTCCTCCATAATCAGTGGTCCATCTTCTCACGAAAATGTCAGAACTTGCTATAATAGCCACGAATTTTTTATTTACATATGCATATCTTATATATATATATATATATATGCGCGCGCACGAGCTTTTCATTAATAATAATTATTATAAAATTTTTAAATCGAAATTTTAATTTAAAAAGTTATATCGATTTTTAATTTTAATTTAATTTTAATATTTATTAATTTAAATTTAATTAGTTAATTTTAAATACAACTTAAAATTATTTTATACTTAATTAATTTAAGAATTCATTCAAGAGCAAATTACAATACTTTTTGGTACTTTTGGACTCTTGAACGCTATAACAAAAGTTCCTTTTTCTCGAACTCAAATCTTCTGCTTAATTTTATCTAGTTTAACTTTGTTCAATTTCTAAAATGATATTATTTTGATTATTAAATATAAATTTAGAGACCATCAAATCTTATCTAATGGCAGAATTAGATATTATAAAATTGAATAAAAGACTTTGGTTCTGTGTGGCAATCAAGTAATAGTTGATTATATCAGCGGATTGTATTAGCTGTTTGTAATTTGATGTTTGGTAAAATTAGTTATTTAGTATTAGCTGTTTATGTATAAAATAACTTATAATGACATGACTTAAAAATCATATCCTTCTTTATCAAGGTCATATCTTTCTTTAAAAAAATATTATGTGAAGTTTTAAGGTTCTTATGACTTAGAATGTGGTGATTGTCCAATCACTAAAGTGGAATTGGTTGTGATTGAGTTATCTAATTTTGAAATCATATAATAGGATAGGTTGGTTTCAATTTGGAGGGAAAATGGTTAGAAACCTCTAAAAACATAGGGAAAATGAAGGATATAATAATGTGTAAAGTAAAGATTAAATGTTCAACAAGATTAATATGGATACTATCACAATGATTATTATATCTCACAACAATCACTTTTTTAAATAACAGTTTTACATAAATGAGTAATGTTGATAAATCTTGGATGTATAGACGATTAACACCCGATGATTTCATTAATCCTGAGTTTGTTGAGGGAGTTGAAACTTTTATTTACTATACTTGCATATATGGACGGTCCAAAAATCAGATGTCTATGTAAAAAGTGCAAACATATTTATTTTCTTTCTGTTGATGAAATGAATCTCTGTTTGTTAAGAAAGGGATTTGTTCCAAATTATCTTAAGTGGATATGACATGGGGAGCTATTAATTTGTAGCACTTCAAAGGGTAATGAAGTAAACTGGTCAATAAATGTGGATGAGTTTAAAGGGGGACTGAATTTATAACAAATAATGTGGGTACAATTAAAAATCCTTACACCCAAATGGTTTATGATGCAGATGATTATACCTTTAAGGCAAATATAGAAAATGTTAAAGAAGAATCAAACTCGCATGCAAAAAAGAGTTTTGAATTACTAAAATCAGCTGACCAAGAATTATGGTCAAATTGTGAGACCATGACTCAATTTTCTTCAATTGCTCAAATATTACATAAGTCTGAAGGGCATATTTCTAATCGAAGTTTGGATAAAATTCTTGCTTGGTATAATGAATCATTGCCTCTTAATCATACAATGGTTGATAATTTGTACAATATGAAGAAACTTATTAGGAATCTTGATTTACCAGTTGAAAAAAATTGATTGTTGCAACTTGGGATATATTTTGTTTTGGGGAGATGATGTGAAATTACACGAGTGTAAATTTTATGGCCAATCTAGGTTCAAACCTAGAAAATGTTTTATGAAACATAAATTAGTACCCTGGAAGCGAATATATTATTTTATTTTAACTCCAAGACTTTAAAGACTATATGCCTTTAATGTTATCGTTTCTCACATGAGATGACATAATGAACACGAATAGGAAAATGGAACAATGAGTCATCCATCAGATGCATTTGTATGAAAACATTTCAATAACACCCATTTTGAGTTTGCAGCTGAATGTCGAAATGTTAGGTTGGGATTGTCAATAGATAGATTCCAACCTTTTCATCAATCCAGCCAATAATATTCATTATGACCAATCATAATTACTCCTTATAATTTGCCTCCATGGATGTGTATGAATGAGGCATATATGTTCTTAACGGTGATTGTGTCGGGGCCTACCTATCCAAAGTATAAAATTGATGTATTCTTACAACCATTGGTGTGTGAATTGCTTCATCTTTGGGAAATTAATGTGGAGACATATGACATGTCTCTTAAACAATTTTTTTTGTTTAGAGCAGCTTTGATGTGAACTATTAGTGATTTCCTTACGTAGGCCATATTGCCTATGTTAGAGTAATGCTCTAAAGGCAATTGTCTTTAAAACTTTTGTACAAATTTTATTTTGATTAATAAAACGAAAGGCAATTTTTATTAATTTAATGTTCATTTATTTATGAATTGATGTAGTTCTATCATCAAATTAATGAAGTCCATGATACAAAACATAGCTTGAAGGAAATCATGATGAGATCATGATAACAAGATTCTTATCATATGCAATTATGTTAGTATCTAAATTATCCCTAGTCATAGGATTAATGAGACAGGACATTATTAATTCGAATAGACTAGCACATATTATACTCCTTGATTTGATCAAGCACTGGATTTTATAAACTATAAGCATGAGATGTTTAGAGTTAACATGTGGATGCTTACTAAGAGTAGTAAGTACAACGAATGACCTATTATGAGATTATCATATGGATGATTTATCAAATGTCAACGATTAATCTCATCATAGAAATGGTGCAAATATCCTTAGACTTGAGGTACTCAAGAATATCTTGGATACTGATCCTGTGCTTTGACATCATTCCTTGTTGCCTCAAGATGAGGTCGCTCGTAGGGTGGTGATTGGGTACAACTTTTAGTATTCAAAGGTAATTGGGTAGCCAATAAAGAATTCATCACTTTTGATAGAAAGAGATTATAACTATGACCTCTTGTCGGGTCATTATTTGGGAGTCTCTGGCCAGAGCAATTATGTGTCATGAAGAGAGTCTTCAATGACACATAGAGTAATGAGATCCCCAGGACAAGAACTAACATCACTTGGACTAAATCTGAAATAGTCAGTCCATTGAGAGTTGACATATAGCTCATACTCAGAACTAAGTGAGGTATAAGATGGTGAAGGGACAAATTGCACATTAATTGACTATGGAAAGGTTTGTAAGTCAAATAATTAACCATCGAAGAGTTCAAGTGTTAATCCACTTACATTCTGGTAAATTGGCATCATGAATCCCTTAATGATTTACCCAGATTAAGAGTTAATTCAAGTGGTCAAAGTAACTGGGAACCTAAGGGTCACACACATAAAAGATCGGATGAAAAACAAAGTGTATATGATTGTCATTTAAGTAAGCCACGATCGTGGTTTGTGACTGTCTTAATGACAGGTGGTACATAAGTGAGTTCTTCACTTATTTACACACAAATTTTTACCAAAAAACACACTTAATAAAGAGGCTAAGGGTATAAAAGAGTTCTGGAAGTTGAGAGGAGTGATCTTGATATTTATTTATGCAATTTTAAGCAATTGTTGCATGAGATTAATTGCATGTAACTTGGTCTTGATCTAACTGTCACTAGAGCATCTACTTGAACTCATATTGTTTGGTGCTCTAACCACCCTTACACACTAATTTTTCTTCATCTTTACATGCTCTCTTGAGGCTAAGGAAGCTGTTTGGGGTTTGCTATAACCCAAACAAGGGTAAGATTCAAGAAAGGAGGAGTATTTGCAAGATACATATGTTGTAATTTCATGTTCTTATAATATGTTTTATACATGTACATGGATTTTGGATTTTTTGGGATGTCCTAGGGTTGAAATTTTGATTCCAACACTTTCGTTTCCTTGTCATGTATGTAATGCATTGACCTATGGCTCCCCGACAGTGGTATCAAAGCAACTTATGCATGTATAAGATAATCTATTGAACATATGCAAACTGTTAGCTGGGATGTGACTGACATGCTTATTGATTTCAAAAAATTTGCATAAATTGTAAAAAAAAATGGTTCTTCTAATTTTCTTTCACATAAATGTTTATAAAATGTTATATTATGCTTATGTCAAAGGAAATTTCAATTAAATATCATTTGCTATTTTATTGTGAATTAATCTCCAATCTATTCATATGTTAGTTTCTAGGAATTTCTGGAATACAGAATGCATGTGCTAATTTTGAAATTTTCGTAATATATCTAGAAATTGTTTTTTATAATTTTCTTTCACAAAAATATTTATAAGGTGTTATATTATGTTTATGTCAAAAGAAATTGCAATTAAGTGTCATTGCGATTTTAATTTCAACTTGATGCATATATCAATTTCTGGGAAATTACGGAAATCTAAAGAACATGCATGCCTGTAAATTCCAGAATAATTTTATAAAAAAATTGTTTTTATTAATTTACTTCATGAACATGCACATATGATGTTTCCAAACGTATGAGATGCATGACACCTGTTTTTGAAGTGATTAATTATTTATTCTCGATTTTACATGCATGTTGGTGGTGTATGACAAGTGTTAGTGTACATATGATGTGTTGACAAATTCCACTTAGTTCATAAACAATTCCTAGGAATTAGTTTCTGGAAATTTTTATTAGGCACATTTAGAATGTTTATAAGACTCTGAAATTTTTCCAAAGTTAATTGAACTTGATTCAATTAATAAATCAAGTCAAAGTCAACACTAGTCAACTTTTGGAAAGTTGACGGGGTTGACTTGTTTGATAACTTAAGTGTATGTGTTTCGGTTATAAGACCTTAAAAAAATTTATCAGATGATAAATGTATTATTTTGATGCTAGTAGCAAGCTAAGTGCATATGTTTGAAAATAGGGCTCTGGAAAATTCCCAGACATCAAATCGGTCTCTTTAATGTCTAGTAAGTTAACTCATTTATCTTGATAATTTTAGCCGACAAGATAATTTTGGCTTGTGCTTTGTCTTGATAAATTTGGGATGATATAGGGATGTTTTAGATGACTAACTGATGTTCAAGAATTTTGGTAACCCTAGGAATTAATTTAGAATTAATCCAAGTGGAGTATAACATTTCTAGTGTGACTACAAAAAGGCATGAGTACTAAAATTAAAGTGTTTAATTTGGACATCAAAATAATTGAATTTTAAAGTTCCTAATCGAATCATGTTCATAATTTGAATTAACCAAAACGAACACTAGTACCTGATTCAGTTCAAGAGTTTAATCGAATCACGAACTTGAGATGCATAGTCAAGTCACAACCTAAACTAAACCTCCTTTTTGTGTTATATGCTTTAGATGCATTTTAAGGGTGGTTATGGACATAGGCCCAATTTAATTGAGTCGTCCATAATCTGAATATATATATGTGATATATATATATATATATATATATACCATGGAAATTAGATTTTTGGATTAATGGGTTGGTCCTACTTGGAAGCATTGATTTGTTAGGCAAAACTCAAGTTCAACGTGGATAGAGGTGAAGTTGGGTAGTATACATGGGATGTATACGTGTCAAGAGTTGATAACCTAATGAGTTTACTAAATCAACAGTTGATGACACAATTCGATAGTTGCATAACTGAATGCAATTGGTATGAATGATACCCACCAATTGACCTAAGGTGGCTTGTTGGGCAAATCCAAGGTCATTCTTAGTGATATTGGATATCAACTCATTAGGAACATTATTTTTCTTTTTCTCATAAATAACTTTTTTGGAATTCAAAATTTGATGTTGTAATTTATAATGTATGGAAGAGGTGAGCTTGCGCACGTGATAAAGACTTTCCTGATTAGATACACAACAATGGTGTATAACCACCTTATATATCTAAAGAAATACGGAGTCGTTAGCAGTAATATTGGGTATCACTCGAGGTAATGTCCATTTCAGAGCGCAATTTTGCAAACAAACGTGGAGGAGCAAATGGAAAGAGTTTACCTATACACAATGGAGGACTGACCACCAGGAGTATGCAAAGAAACTTGTAAATATCATTCTTTTGATACTTGTACTTTGATGTATGAAATTTGAGTTCAATGTAATTTCATGTATAAAATTTAGAATGAAAATATATATTTATTCTGGAGAATGATAATGTTATAAATGTCTGGTGTCATTAATGGTTGCGTTGTTGAGTAAATTTTTTTGAGATAAATATCATAAAATTATAGGAAACTCTGTCGAAATGTTTATAAATTATAGTTCACTTATAACAATTTATTCTGATGCAGGAAAAATCTATAGGTAGGAAATCTACACTACGCCAGCTCTTTTTGCACACCCATATTAAGAAACGTGATAGTATAGCCTTCATCAACATCCGATGCAAACAAGTTCTTGTATGTAAAATCTATACTTTAATATTAATTCTTAAAAATTATCACTTATTAACATAAACAATTATAAAGATAAGACCAAGTACAAGAGAGCATTGAACAATAGTCTCAAAACTCTGAAACTATTAATGAGAGTTAAACATATCTTGATGCAATGGGTGGTAAGGACCGCCATCGAAGGATTTTCGACTTAGATTCATTTGCAAACACATGTTATTCGCAATCTTCCACATCCACTATAGCTAGATCTACTAGGCGACCCGCATCAAATGAGAGAGTCGTTCAACTTGAGAACACAGTAGAAAGGCAGATGAAGTGCATAACTTAACTCTGTAATGAGGTGGATGAGTTGAAGGGGATGGATAGGACCTGATTGCAGCAGTTAAAGCATCCGACTTCACCAACTGCACAGTTTAAATGGATAATTAAATGTATTTGATGTTTTGCTACTCTTAAGTTTTTTTTATGAATTCTTAATTTACAGTCATTTTTTAGATACTTATTAGTGTATATTATAATTTTTTATTATCAATCGCAATAATTTTAACTTTATATTATCAAACAATGTTATATTATTTACAGAAATTAAATGTACAAAAAAATCAAAAGATTATCAACAGAAAACTCGGGTAGAAAGTGAGAAATGGTGGTTAAAATTTATAATAGTTAAATTTCCTGATGGAATTATAATACTCCATCGGTAAATTAGTGACGGAATTTTATAATTCCGTAGGTAACTTACCGATGGAATAATGTATTTCGTCACGAAAAAATTAGCGATAGATAATGTTGTCCGCATGTAAAATTTTGCGAAGGATATTGTATATCCATCGGTGAATCTAGTGACGGAATATTGTAAATCCAGCGGTATATTTAGCGAAGGATTTATAATTTACAGTCACTAATTTTACCAATTAAATATTGTGTACCCATCATAAATTTAGCTACGAAATATTGTATTACCGTTAATAAATTTACTGACAGAAATACAAAACTCCGTCGCAAAATGTACCAACAACTATAAAAAATTCCATCGCTAAATTTGCAATGGATTCATAATATCCGTCGTCAAAATTTACTTACGATTGTTTCTCCAATGACTCTTTCCGTCGATAATTTCCATCACCAAATTTGTTTTCCGACAAAGTAATTTTCGTCTCTAAAACTTACTTTCTTTAGTGAAACTTTTTAAAAACCTCCTCCAATCACTTGAAGTTTTTTTGGTAGTGCACGTTTTATATTTTGTTTTACCTTCAAATTACCCCACATATATATATATATATATATATAGACACACGTAGAGAGAGAGAGTACAGAAGAGTAAGAGTAGGCGTGAGAACAAAGAATACTATGGCCATATGAAGATTTGTAACATTAAATGACAGTCAATTCAAATGAAGATTTATAAATATTAGTCCGTTTTTATTATTAAAATTTAAATAGATTGCTATAAAATTAATTTTATATTTTATTATTAAATTAAAATAAATTAAAACCCTTATTATCTTACTTAAACTTTAGTAAATGATTTCAGAATTAATTCAAATTGATTGGTTTTAAAGTGAAAACATTAAAAAGTTAACTTTTTTTAATTTTTAATTCGATTTATTTTAATATTTTTTGTTGTCAAAAAAATGATTAGTTTATTAAATCTCAGTTAGTTTTAATAAATTAATTAATTTTATTTTACGGTCTTTTTTAATTAAATTTTTATAAATAAATAGTTTCTCTTAATTATATTTCAAATTCTTTAATTTTATTATCTATTTAAATCAATTTTATGGGAATATAATATAAATTAAAATTTTTAATCCTTAAATTTGTTATATTACTAATTTAATTTTCAGATTATTTTTTAAAATATTACTTATAAACACATTTAGCTTTTAACGTTTGGGCCACTCTTTGTCTTTGAATTATGTATTCCCTTCTCATGTTCTACAGACTCTGCATATGAAAAATACGGTCCGCACCTGGCATTGGTGAGCTTGGGGTGGGTCAGTTCAATTCGTGGCCGAACTTTTTCATCTTATCAATGTTTCGAATCCCTTAAATTTTGTCGGACCCAACCTGAGACGGAACGCGACGGTTGGTAATTATTGCGGCTTGTCTTTTACGTGCATTTGTTATGTGTTTGTTTGCGAAAAATTGCTCACGTTCTTTGTATAAACAAAGAATGATTGGAACCTAGACTCCGGAGAGCTTTGGCTATGCCCATCCCTTTGAAGCCAACGTGAGTGTGGTCCGGAGAGTGGTGGGGGTAGAGTCCCTGAGAGCTTCTGTGGTATGAGACATTTTGCAGGAGAGGAGATGGCTGTTTTGGTTGGTCCTTGCTTCTTTTGGTGCATGTTGTGACGAAATAGACAAAGAACCAAGAAGCTTACGACGGTTGTTTCGAGAGTTTGAAGTTTAATGGAAATTTGTTCAGTTTCTTACCTTTTTTAACAAAAAATAAAGGAAGAGGCGAAATACTGAAATGTTACCGGGCCGCCGTAACCGAGAATTAAGTGAACCAAAAACTTTGAAAATGGCTTGTTTTTAGTATGTATTCAATAACACATACCATTAGTCTAGTTTTAGTTATAAGAAATTAATTATAAAAAAATTTAAACTTTACTTAATATTATAATATAATTTAAGTATTTATAAAAGGAGTTAAAATGTTATAATTTTCAATTGTTTAAAATAAAATTGATTTAGTTTATCCTTAATTTTAAAATTACAAACTTGAATCATAAGTTAAATAGTTGAAATTATTAAAAAAACTGATATAAAATACATAAAAATAATATTGTTAATTCATTTGAATTTGAATTATATTTGAAAAGATGAGGATGGTCACTTTTCATAATGTATATAATTATTATTTAATAATAACTAATATTATTTTAATAAAATAAAGCATCTTTTAATGATTAAAAGGTCGATAAACTGTTTCAGGCCATAATGAAGCTTTTTTTTATTTAATGGGGAGAACCAAAAACAGTTTACACTACAAGTTAAGGGATACAGAGTCTCAACATATCCTCGAGGAGGGAAAGGTGGCACCCAATAAGTGGAGTAACAAAAGCGGCGGTTCTAAAACCAAAATGTGTGGCATAATTCGCGAACCAGTTGGCGCATCTGTTGCTGCCTTGATAAATGTGCCAATAATGAAGCTTTGGAACATCTAACACATGAAAAGGTCTTACATGTCATTGAAAGCATTTGTCTTGGCTCTCGTCTCCCTCTCAAGAGTGCAAGTTTTTGGTCATGCCTTGAGTGTGCATGGTGAGTATTGCAAGTCAATTAGATTTTGATTTTTCTATATTTTTCTTTCTGCAGTATGGATTCAGGCTTTCAGAAACTCTCTATTAGAGAGAAAGAAAACGATCAACTATGATTTGTATTTGCTAGGAAAATTGGTTGGAGAAAGAGTTGTTAACTCAGATGCACTAGAAAGAACTTTGCTGAGTTAATAACGTCCTATGCAGGGAGCGTATATTAAACCGATGGGTGAAAACAACCTGTGTATAATCCAGTTTTATTACCATTTCGATATGAAGAAGATGTTAGCTGGAGGACTGTGGTCTTTTAACAAATGTATTTTATTAGTTCATCAATGGAAGAGAGGGGAGAACCCAGTGGATATCGATTTCATTCATACAAACATTTGGGTACAATTCCATGGTCTCCTGCTGGGTTTTGCTTATGAGGTGTTGGTAAAAAATATAGGTAACTTGATGAGAACCTACCTGGAGTACGATTATGCTTATAGACGTAGTTCATGGAATAGTTACATGTGAGTCTGAATTCGTATAAATGTGGAAGAACCGTTTATGAGGAAGAAGAGCGTAAGAAAACAGGGTGCTGAACCAATGGAGATAACGTTCAACTATGAACATATTCCTCTCATTTGCTACCTTTGTGGAGTAATAGGGCACAACGAAACCAACTGTCTAAAGTTACTTGAAAGGCCAGAGGAGGAACTCTGCTGTGAATGGCCGGAGGAAATTTAGGCAGAAGTGCGGGCCAAAAATGCACAAAGAAAGGTGCAATGAAACTGTAATCTTGGGAATGATGTCGGCGCAAATTTTGCTGCATAAAATCCGGATTTCGAATATTCACAAAAGTCAGATAAGAATCCTCACAGGATAGGTAATAATTTTTCTTTCTTTCCTAAGAAGATTACGCTTAAGTCCGCTACAGGTTTTACTCCTCAATTGGGCCACAATTACTATGCACCTAGTGGAAGCACAGTCGAAGTAGCGACTAATAATATTTCTGGACAAATAGACAAAGAAGCTTTGATCATGAACATTGAGGAAAGCAAAAAAATCCTCAATAAGGAAACACAGAAGCTATTTCAGTAGAGGAGATGAACACAAGCGATACGGTTTCGTCTCAACCTCCATATCAAATACCAGCGACCGATCTTGCTCAGCAGACCCGCCGAGAGACATGAATTACATAGCTTGGAATTGTCGTGGATTAGACAACCACCAGACAATTCATGCTCTTAAGGATCTAGTTAGATTTAATAAGCCTTGCATACTCTTTTTAAGTGAAACTCTTGCGAACTCTGATAAGATTGAAGAAAGAAAAAATATGTTGAAGTCTGATTCGTGTTTCTATGTTGATCGGCTTGGCCGCAGCGGTGGTCTGGCCATGTTATGGACGAATACTATTTCTGCTACTGTTACAGGATATTATAACAACCATATTGATCTGGTTATTGACAATTTGGTTACCCCTAAATGGCGACTCACTGGTTTCTATGGCTTCCCAGACTCCACTAGAAAACACGCTAGTTAGGAACTTCTCTGCTCTCTTTCGTGTCTTCACAACATGTCCTGGGTTTGTTTTAGAGATTTTAACAATCTTCTTTCACTTAATGATAAACTAAGAGGAGTGGATTACCCTAGCTCATTACTGGAAGGTTTTCGTCAATGTATCATAAACTGTAACCTGGTTGACATTCCTCTTATCGGATTTGGGTATACAGGGGAGAGAGGAAGAAACTCAAACTCTTTTATTTTAGAGAACCTAGATCATGCTTTTGTCAACAAAGAGTGGATGGATATAGTCCCATTTCATAAGCTGTACAATTTGGTGTGTGCTACTTCTGATCACAATCCTATCAAACTGATGGCTACGCGTAAGCTTCCTGCTAAGAAGATTAGTTGGTTTAAATTCAAAAACAAATGGTTAACGGAGAAGAGATTTTCTAATTTTATTTCTGGGTTTTGGGCTGCCAATATACACTTGAACATCCTACCTCGGCTTAAGAAATGCGATACCAGCTTGCTCAACTGGCAGAAGCACCTAGAGAATAATTTGTCTGAACGTATTAAAACCATTAAGAGGAATATGGAGTTATCTCACCAAAACAATCAATGTGCTTTTTTCCGGATACAGAAAGCTAAGCTTAATCACCTTCTTTCCTGGGAAGACATTTATTGGAAGCATCGTTCAAAGATTTTTTAGATGCAATATGGGGAGGCCAACTCGAAATATTGTCATGCATAAGCCTCAAAAAGAAAAGGACTGAATCATATTACTTCACTCCTGGATGACAATGGTCAGCAGGTCTCGGACGATGAGGGTATGGGCAACATCATTCTTGACCCTCTCAAGTAGCTATTTTCAACTTCTGGGGTACTGATTTCAGTCATTTTGCTTCTGGTAGCTTTGTGGTAAGTCAGGAGGATAATGAATATCTACTAGCACCTTTGCAACTTAAGGAGTTCAAGAAAGCAATGTTTAAAATGCATCTGGACAAAGCCCCTAAACCCGATGGCATGAACTCAGCGTTCTTTTAGAAATGTTGGCATATATTGGGGACTGATATTTTTAACAATTGTCGCAATTGGATAGAGAAATGTGAGTTTCCGGATACACTCAATGACATTGTGATTGTTTTGATCCCTAAAAAAGACAATCCTAATTGCATGAAAGATCTACGACCAATAGCTTTGTGCAATGTCATATACAAACTCATAGCTAAAGTCATCACGAACAAACTCAAAACCCTTCTCCCTAGGATCATATCACCCATGCAATCGGCTTTTGTTCCAGGTCGCCTCATCACTGACAATATTATCGTGGCTTTCGAAATCATACACTACATGAAGAACAAAAGGAAGGGAAAAGTTGGGGAAGCTGCTCTTAAAATCGACATAAGCAAAGCTTACGATAAAGTCGAATGGGATTATTTACGTTTTATTTTGTTAAGGATGGGTTTTGACAGTAAATGGGTGGAGCTTATTATGGTGTGTGTCACTACTGTGAGTTACTCAGTGGTGTTTAATGGATCTGAAGTTGGCCCTATTATGCCTAAGCGTGGTTTGAGGCAAGGAGATCCTTTGCTCCGTATGTATCTATCCTTTGTGCTGAAGGTTTATCTGCTTTGTTAAGGAAGAATAAAGCTCAAGGGGATATACATGGTGTAACCATTTGTCAAGGCAACACTAGTGTTTCTCATCCATTCTTCGCAGAAGAAAGTTTTCTATTTTTTGTGCAAACATGACTGAAGGACAAAACATTAAGGGAGCACTAGCCATCTATAAAGTAGCTTTGGGGCAGGCGATCAACTATTAGAAGTCCGGTATTATGTTTAGCTCAAACACAAAACCTAATGATAGAAATGCTGTGGAAACCATCTTAGGGGTAAGCACTCCTATTGATCACAGGAGATATTTAGGTTTACCCTCACTAATTGGCAGACAGAAAAAGCAAGTTTTTGCTTTTATAAAGGATCATCTTAGTAAGTGAATCGCAAGCTGGAAAAATAAAATGCTCTCAAAACCAGGAAAACAGATCATTATCAAAACAGTTGCACAAGCTCTACTTGCTTACTGCATGAGTGTATTCCTTATCCCCCGGGGCACCTGCGATGAGATCCAAAAAATGATGAACTCCTTTTGGTGGGGATCGGACAACAGCAACAGGAAGAAAATCCACTAGGTGAGCTGGGACCGACTCTGTGTTCCAAAAAATTACGGGGGCATGGGCTTTCGGGACCTTCATTGTTTCAACTTAGCCATGCTCTGTAAACAAGCCTGGCGGTTTATTGCTTACCCTGACTCCTTACGGAGCAAAATTTTCAAAGCCAGATATTTCCCTTCTTGTAGTTTATTAGATGCAAAGGAACGGAACAATTCTAGTTTCATCTGGAAGATTATTTTTGTGGCTAAGTATATACTACTTCATGGTGTTAGATGGAGACTGGGTGATGGATCCTCAATTAATGTTTTTATAGACCCCTGGATTAACGAAGCTAATAATTTTTTCATTACCTCCTTTCCCATCCCGAACTTCGGTAATATGAAGGTGCACGATCTGTTCAGTGAGCCTGGATCTGGTTGGGATGTACATTTGTTAGAAGGGCTGTTAACTCCTTATAATGGAGGGCGCGTATCTAGGATCCCAATCGCTCTTTCAAAACCCCCTAATAAACTGATATGGCAGTATAGTCAGGATGGTCTCTACTCGGTTAAAACAGACTACAAACTGGCTCTTAATCTGTTTACTGATGTAGTTAATTTCTTCGTAGATGGGCCTTGGAATCGGCTTTAGAACTTGTCTATTCCCACAAAGATAAAGGACTTTACATAACGATGTCTTCGAGATTTTATTCCTTGTAATGATTGACTCTTTCGGAAGGGTGTTATGCTCAATACTGCATGTGATTATTGTGGCCATGCAAAAGATATAAATCATGTGCTAATGGAATGTCCTAAAACTAAAGAAATTTGGTCCTTGGTGGATTTGCGTCTTTCAGATAATAGGATTGAGCATTTTATCATGCAGACATTAATAAACTCGCCATCAGCTAGTATAGAACGTATTTTAGCTATGCTATGGAGTATCTGGTATCACCGAAATATCAGAGTATGGCAACGTAAGAACGTACCCTCTCTTATGGTAGTTATTTTCGCTGATAATTTTCTTAAAGATTGGCAAGATTCACGGGGGATTTTCGAGCGGGTTATTGCCAGGTTTGGTGGCTTGTGTTCTACCAATTTCTGCTTGGATTAAATCGCCGGAAGGTTTTCTAAAATGTAACGTTGACGCTTCTGTTTTTAAGGATAAGAATGCTACGAGATTTGTTACTGTGCTTAGGGATGAAAGAGGTCGGTTTGTTGCTAGTATCTCAGGTTATTATTATTCTCTTTTTGATCCAGTTATTGTTGAACTTATATCAATAAGAGAAACTGTCTTAGTTAAAAGCAAAACAAATTGATCACGTTATTTTAGAGTTTGATTGTTTGATGGTTGTTCAAGCTATCTTGGCTCCGTCTTCGAATTTGTCTAAGATTGGAATTTTGACCCTTGATTGTCTCTCACTCAAGCGACATTTCCTTCATTTGTCCTTCCACTAGACGTATAAAATTGCCAATAAGGCAGCTCACTCTTAGCAAGGGTAGCCTTATTATATGCAAACTTTTATCACTGAAATGTTAGTCCTTCTTTTTTAGAGTCCTTTTTAATTTCCGATAGTTTTGCTTATTATGCTATTGACGGGGAAAAGGCTTATAGGATCCGGGTATAGGGGATAAGCCTTTTGGCTTAGGCTAGCTTTGTTTGCCTTTCTTCTCTATGGATATGCGTTTTAAGCGTTTACTTAAAAATTCATGTTTCTCAGCACATAATACGTAAGCAGTCATTACTGACTGCTGCTTATATCGTCGTCGATTCCAACCTAACGCATTTACTAAATGGTTTTGCGCGTTTTGAAAAGGTAATAATGTGGATTGTTTTTACGCTCAACTTTAAATGGTTCAACACAAAGTCTTTAATACTTGCAAAAGTATATATTTTTAAAATATTAAAATTTTTAAAATATACAAATTGGGGAGAGAAAATTTAAAAGGGTTTTTTAAATATTTATTAAAGATGAATCTATTAAATAACATATTCAAATAATATAATTAATAATTCAATTTAATAAATAATTTGTAAGTTAATTATAATTTTAAATTGTATTTAATAAAAATAAAGTAAAATTTTATATTTTATAATTAAAAATGAATTATAATATAAAACAAAGAATTTATATGTACAATATTAATTAAATAAAATTGAATTCAAGAGAATCAAAATGCAGACCCACCAGCATACATTATTGGATGTGTCCTACCGCTTTGGCTTGATCAGACGGTCCCAAATCAGTTTGATGAAAAGTTGTTATCAAAATTCCATTTGGTCGTATATTTGAGAATCGACTAATCGTGGCTTCCTTACACTTGTGACTCAGTCCCATTCGCCGCTTACGCGCAACGTCCACGCTTAGAATCAATCGGACATTCCTCCATCCAAGCTGGACCCACCAAAGAATACTCTCGCCTAATGGAACAGTCCACAAAATTTCACCACCATTATCATTTTAATTGTTAAACAAATACCCATATAATTTTAATTTTTTTATTTAAATGATTAGAAAAACTAAAAATAAAATAAAATAAATTCATAATAATATATAATTACATATTAATTTATATTTTAAAAATTAAACAAAATCAATATTTCATAGAATTTTAATAAAATATTTTTAAATTATAAGAATTTAATAAGTTTATCTATAAAGATATCTTTGATCAATATATAAAGATTGCATGACTTCAATCAAAAGCCTTCTTTGGGTTATTTCCATAATTTGAATCTTGTAGTCATAAAGGTCTAAGTCTATAATATATAATATAATACCAAATTGTGCTGATTCTCTGGGGCTAAAAAGGTAATTCAATAATTCACTCTTTTCCTCCGATTAAAAGAGGTGGTGTGTTGCTTGTATGGTATGGCATCTCACCATCTCCCATTATAAACCAGGACTCCGTTATTGCACTCTCTCAAGCGGTTGTCTGTAACACAAGTCTCTCTCTCTCCTGACCTCACCACAAAAATTCCCCTGACCTTTGTTTTCCATGCTCGGCATGGGTTGGAACACCAGGAACCTCCAAGCTGTGCTTCGTGCACCAGGGGTCAGGGGAAGACGAGTCGCGGCTCTACCAAAAGATGGCTTGACAGATTTCATGCAATCTATTATTATGAAGAGGAAAAAAAGCAAAGAGCCCTTTTACGTGCTCGACTTAGGAGTCGTTTCAGGGTTCATGGACAAGTGGTCCCGAACCCTCCCAATGGTTCGACCTTTCTATGCCGTCAAGTGCAATCCTGAGCCTGCTCTTCTCGGCTCATTAGCTGCTATGGGCGCCAACTTTGACTGTGCCAGCCGAGCCGAGATTGAAGCCGTTTTGTCTCTCGGTGTCTCTCCCGATCGGATTGTTTACGCCAACCCTTGCAAGCAAGAGTCCCACATCAAGTACGCGGCGAGCGTCGGCGTAAATCTCACGACTTTCGACTCAAAGGACGAGCTGGAAAAGATGCGAAAGTGGCATCCGAAATGTGCGTTGTTGCTCCGAGTCAAAGAGCCGGAGGACGGCGGAGCACGGTGCCCCCTGGGCCCCAAATACGGCGCACTGCCGGAGGAGGTCATCCCGCTTCTTCAGGCTGCACAAGCTGCGAGACTCTCCGTCGTGGGAGTTTCGTTCCACATTGGAAGCGGCGCCACTCACTCCTCCGCCTACAGAGGAGCGATAGCAGAGGCTAAAAAGGTCTTCGAATCCGCCGTTAAAATGGGCATGCCTCGAATGACTATGCTCAACATTGGCGGTGGTTTTACGGCTGGTTCACAGTTCGACGAAGCGGCTACAGCCATAAAGTCCGCTCTACAAACCTATTTCCCTAACGAACCCGGTTTAACAATCATCTCCGAACCGGGCCGTTTCTTCGCCGAGTCGGCCTTCACGTTGGCCACGAACGTTATTGGGAGGCGCGTGAGAGGTGAACTACGTGAGTATTGGATTAACGACGGAATTTACGGTTCCATGAATTGTATTCTTTACGATCATGCAACGGTGACGTGTAAGCCGCTGGCATGCACTTCCAGCCGTGCGAATCCCACTTGCAAAGACGCACGTGTCTATTACTCGACCGTGTTTGGACCCACGTGCGATGCTCTCGACACCGTCATGACAGGTCACCTGTTACCAGACCTCCAGGTTAGTGATTGGTTGGTCTTCCCTAATATGGGTGCTTACACAGCCGCCGCCGGTTCAAGCTTCAACGGTTTCAAGACGGCGGCCATTTTGACATACCTTGCCTACTCCAATCCGTAGACTAGTCAAGCTTTCCTGTTGCTTGGTGGGCAAGTATGCAGCCACCTTGCTGCTCTTGATAAAAATCGCTAGTTTGTTCCAATATTGTCCTTTGTATTAGTTCGACTTAAAGCTACGTATCATGTAATTAATAAATGTGTACTTAATAACGAGTTTCGCATATTAAAATTTTTGTAATTTATTTATTAAATTGAGTTTTATTTTATTTTTAATCTTTCTCCTAATGGCATATACTATAATATCATACTTGGAAGTATTTTTAATAGTTTCTCGTTATGTTTTGCGGGCATTTGGAGTTGCCTTATTGGGTAACAAAGTTGTCATTGTGTCATGTTCCGATATTTGTTTATTGCTGAGAAATAGATCCAAATGGAAAAATCAAAGGTTGGGTAGATTTTAGTTATTATATATGCCAGATTCCTGATGTAAAATGGGTCCAAAACATTGGGAGCTATGTACATTATTGCAGACATATCTTGAGGTAGATTCAGTACCAAGAACACGACGCTTATCTTTATGTTTCTTGGACCACCATCTTTTTGCGAGGCTCAGGTAATCCTGCAATCGATTTGAGGCGTCAC
>JANSVA010000002.1:428814-443282 GCA_025504915.1 Erythroxylum reticulatum
AAGTACTGCATAAAATGTCAAGGTGGGTCCGATCATTTAGACATTTACTTTTGTAACAGGGAAGTTCCTGAGGTGTGCAGTTCATAGTGAAAGGGAAGCTTCCTTTTGGAAGAACAAGAAGAGTCTTCAGTGCACCTAAAACTCGGAAATTTTCTACAGATTTTGTGTTTCGAAGTAGACAAGACAGTACAACAAATTTAGTGACCACTACTACGTAGCCACTTGAAACTCAACGTACAAGAAGGAAGGAAACTGTCACTGGAGGGAATTTCAGCAATATTTACACTTTCCCCTTCTTCCTGATAGAGAAACGACAATTTTGTATGGTTCTTTCATGAGCAAAAAGATGACAAGAAGCTTGACAGTAATGAATTTATGCAGATGAAAGTTACTAGATAAAGAAACAGAGCAGGTTATTTCATGTACCGTTACTTGCAACCCCGAGAGATAGATAGCAAGAGAGCACTGAGCTTCTTCAGGACAAAGTGCAGAGAGAGTAACGTCAGTCATGGCAGGAATCACCATGTACGTTGAGAAACCAGAGAGGAAAACAGTCAAGAAGAGATGGCTCAACGTGGGAAGTTCTTCCATATTCGCTTGAAAATGAAGAACAGAGACACAGAAGAGCAGTTGAAAGATGCAAAGAGAGTGAAGTTGGTAGTGCTTAGACTAGTAGATATCTACGCATTTTGATCCGACTCTTGCAATCGGAACTGTTTACCATGTCAATTTCACTTGTGTAAATACAGTCTTAGTGAGCTCATGTACATGACACAAACCACGATCTCGTTACTGTATTTTTAAATAAGTTGGCAACCTTATGGACCAACTTTACTTCCAATTCTCTCCTGTTTTTAACCATTGAAGGGAGTGTGACGAAAGTGAATGTGACATGACAGGACATACACACGCTATGAAGTTGAAGAAGGCTATAATGGGTTTGGAAATCAAGTGCATTTGTAAAAATCTTCATAGCTGAGTATATAACCTAATGGGTATGTATGAATGATTTCTGTAACTGGAAAAACAAAGAAAAGGTAAAGTTCTCAAGAGGGTTTAACCCGATTCAACTCTAAATTAAAAAACAAGTTCAGGCGGATTAAACTTCAGGTTCGAAAAATAGGTCTGATCCGAGTCACTGTCAACTTTCTTTCAAAGGAAAAGTGTTTTGTATTAGAGGTTTCAGTCTCTTTTGGGTTGGATTGGGCTTTTATTACTTTATAAGCTAAGAAGACTTCAAAACTCGAAGTTCACTCCAACACCGAAAGAGAGGAAAAGTGGGTGCGACTTCTCGGTTGTCAGTTTCTCCACGGTGCACATACATACAAAACCATTGATTATTG
The DNA here is from genome assembly GCA_025504915.1 of Erythroxylum reticulatum. Taxonomy (NCBI): domain Eukaryota; kingdom Viridiplantae; phylum Streptophyta; class Magnoliopsida; order Malpighiales; family Erythroxylaceae; genus Erythroxylum; species Erythroxylum reticulatum. Next base: position 430,158 of record JANSVA010000002.1, read on the forward strand.
AAACCGCTAGGAAACTTCATTCGATTATAATCTCATTAAAAGCTTGGAAACAATGAAACAAAAGCTTCAAGATTTACTGTATCAGTAAGTTTCATATCTGAACAAAGAACAGAAACTAAAGGATGAGTTCAACTCTGCTTTGTTAATGCATGATCATAAGTTCATCAGAAGCAACAAGTAATCTTTCGACGTGAAGTTAGTATTAGTCTAGCACCGAAACCAAACCAAGACAATGAACAAGAACGCAAAAAACTGAGATAAATGATCGAAGGGATTGTGGTTTTAAAGAACATTACCGCTTGTTGGAAACCAGTTAAGTAAATGGCTAACGAGCATTGGTCTCTTCCAGGACAAATGGCTGCCATTGTAACGTCGGTGATTGCAGGAATCACCATGAAGATGGAGAAGTTATGGAGGAAGGATGTGAAGAAGAGCTGGCTTAAACCTGACAATTTCTTCTCCATATCTAGAGGTTGGAGCAAGAAAATGAGTTTGGTCAAGTGGTTGCATTCTACTCTTTATACCCGCAATTTGACACTTTGGTTGATGAATAGTATCTGCAAGTAAAAGAGTACACCTGGCCCCATATAGTTCCATTACAAGTTGACGTGTAAGCTCCACGGAGCTACAAATCAACTGTATTATACAATTTGTAAATTAGAATATTAGAGTTTCAACTTCCTGAAGTCCTGTTCTTTTGATCTTTTCATTTCTTGTTTTTGATCTGACCATCGGAATCTAAATTGTAAGGAAGTAGTAACAAAAAGGGCACAGTTCGTTTTCAAAGGTAAAAAATTAGGTTAGCAGTCTGAGCTGTGATTTGTTTATCGCATGCTTTGCTTGTAAGCTTGAGCAACAAATTGTAGACTTCCATGAGAAATCAGTCACATGGGTCCGCTCAGGACGCGTGCATAGCGTTATTACGCAAGGAAGCGTACAAGTCCGAGACTTTGAAGAGATTACACAAACACATTTTCGACATATTGTCCGAATCAGGCTGTTTCTGCATTATTAGGAATTACGTTACAGGTTCTTTGGTGACTTACTTGTAGACAACAGCCACAATTTTGGCAAACTTTGAAAAACTTTAAAATATTTTTTTAATATTTAAAATTATCAAAAAATATCTAACAAAAACAAGAAGTTTCAGGTTTTAATGTTTTGTGCGTTTCCTAGTAAGGCTGACAATAGGACAAGTGAAAGAACTAATGTTTGGTGGCGTGCTCCGATGGCCCCTGTCTTGCCCTGACGGGTCGTGTTCCAACCTTTCCAGGGACTATGGAGGGCTTGTATACGGACTTCCGGGAAAAAACTTGTACAAGACCAAGATAAGTTTGCATACCCAACCTAATTTGCCTGGCAGAGTTTGTTTTGACGAGGAATTGTAAGGATTCAATGGATCGAAGAACAACGATGGCATACTCTGAGTAAGGTTTGATATAATATAACACCTTAAAAAATCTATTTATAAGTTTGATAAAATAACATTGATTTGAAAAACTTACAAACATTTAAACCAAAGTATGTGTTGCCATAACTTCTAACACTGAAACCAACCAACCGAAGAAGACATACGACAAAGAAACTCTTCTGTACGACAATGCTTCATTTGTTGGGAAACTACTCAGAACCATTTATGAATCTTTGTGATCTGATCTTAGTGTTTGTGTTCTTCTCCTTGAAAAAGGTGCGGTGCAGAAAATGCACGGAAGGGCCCTGTCTTCGGGACTGCTTTGTTTTTCCCTAAAGGAAAGAGCGAAAGCAGCCTTTCGAAAAGGAAGCTTCCATGTTGTTGCCAATTGGTCTAATCATCATATTTCCACGCTATTAAAGCAACTACTACCCTACTGGTACTATTTTATCATTTATTAATATAAAATTTTATTTTATAAAATAAATATTTTGTTATTTTTAATAATAATAATAATAATAATAATAATAATAATTAAATAGTTAATAATAATAATAATAACAATATCCAGCATGAATCCAAAGTTTATGAAAACTTAATAATACACAGGTTTATCCCTAATTAATGAAAAGATTGTTTGTAAATAATTCACCTTTTATAAAAATATGTAATTTATAAACTTTATATCAATCAATATATAAAAAGTAATACTAAATATCATAAAATAGAATTTTTGTAGCAAATTTAAATGAGCTAGTTGATTATGGATGAAAGTGCCTAATTTACCATTAAATTAAATAAAAATTTTGATTAAGATATTTATTAAAAATTAAAGCAAAATTTTAATTAGAATTTATAATTTTATATTATCAGGTTCTTTTTAAGGAGAAAATCGCTACAAATTATATGATTAAGCGAGGGAGACTAATCCCGGCTATATCCTCTAGGAAGAGCGAGAAACACTCTGAGGGTGTATGTACAAAAGTGATAACCCTTAACTCAAAATTTACAGTAAAGTTAGTGAGTCAGTCGATACACCTATTACTTTTGCAGTAGGTATGGCGGGGGATTACGACCCAGTTACGATTTAATAATTCGTTGATGCCTATGACTAAAGGATTTAGCGACGTTGTTCGTTTGGTGGAGTCAGATAGAATATCTATCGTTATCTGATAATCGAGCTCTAATTCTACCTTGCAATATCCAAGATCCAATGTCAAATTCAGTCTAGAGAGGACGCTCTAGAGTTCAACAAAAACAGAGGAACACCAGCCAATATTTTGAATAAAGCCTCCCAGTCAAGTATCGAAGCTATCCCAAATAAGTCTCCCTACTGTGGCTAAATAGTTTGAGCTTTTGCACGTCCTGTTAGTGTTCAATTTCACCCAACCAAAAAGAGGTTTGCTCCATCCAATTAATTGCTCATGTCGAGGTCAATGACCATAAAATGTTTTGTTGTGCCAGATCACAGCTTGTTAAATCCGGTGAGCATATTCCATGACAAGATGAGATGGAGAAGTCTGCCGAAAAAAATGAGTATAAAAAAAAAGCCATGTTCCTCTAGGATCAGAAGAATCAACAAGCGGTACAAAAGATAAATGACCAATCCAGTCCAAAAACAAGTTGATGTTGATGAAAATTGTGATGAAGTCATTCCTAAGTATTTAGAGTAAAAAATTTAAAGAGATGACTGACATTGAAAATTGAAGCCACGAACTTTTCACTTTGAGGCAGTCGCGCATCACATAAAAAAGGACTTATTTTACCTGCTATGACTAACCATTGTTAGACAAGAAACTAGATTGGACTAACCGGATGAGCTGTTTAGACTTCGATATGGATTGAATTAAACAATTGTCGTTATTCTTAAGCATACCCGTTTTAAATAAGAACACATGTTACCTTTAAATGTTAGTGCTATGTTAAAAGAAATAAGGACACCTAATTAATAATAACTAATTACTAACTAAAAGACGAAAATCCAGCAAATCCAACGTCCTCACCAGCTAAGAGAATCTAGACAAAGCCCTCACTCAATAAGAGATTCTTACACCGAGTATTGTAAGCTTACTCTAGCACACAACACAACGCCAAGAGATTTTGGGCATGGAGAGCACGTGACCCAAAGTTAACAAAGATTCGTTTCAAGCAACCAAACATACACCTGGGGCTGAGCGCTGCGTTGGAGGTGTGTCGCCACTTAATAAGAAATTATTTTAATAAAAAAATAATTATAAGTAGCAGAAGCTGCAGAACAGATCTGAACACTGTGAAATAAAATAAGGAGTTGCTTATGGGATTATTATTTTATGCAATTTGCAATTTGGTACCATTTTTTAATTTTTAAAAATAAAATTATTTATTTATTAATATAATTATATTTTTAATAATTACATAAATTTATATTAATAAATTATTGATAAAATTATTTTATTTTATAAAAAATAAATAGCTTTAAAATTGATATTTATTTTAATTATTAAATAAAATATTATTTAAAATTTATATTTTGAAGATATTTTAATTTTAATTATATTTATTAATAATTTAATTAAAAATATTAAACAAATTATTAAATACAATTAAACTATTTATAATTATCATAATAATTTATTTTAATTAATTAATTATGTAATTAAATTAAATAATTTATAGTTAAAAATTAATAAATTAAATAATTAAATAATATATATTTAGTTATAATAAATAAAAAACAAAATCATTTTTTTGTTTTTATCAAATTCATAATTTATAAATATAAAATATGAGTATGACTTTCTAATCTAATTAAGTTTGATAGTTAAATATTAAAATATTTAATATTTGATAAATTAATTATGTACAGCAATAACTAATATAGTTTTGAGTTAAATTGAATATTAATTATCAATAAGGAATAATTTGTCATGGAGGGTAATAAAGTAAACATCGCTTATCCTAACCCCCACTCAATTCGTTTATAGATAATTAACAGAGGGATTAATTAGTTTCTTAATCATTTAATTAGGCAATAAGTAATCGCCCCTCCAACAACGTTAAGTAACCGAATAAAAAGAGGGTTTAGGATCGTGGTTCCTTTGTCTCTGCTTCTTCTCTTTCAAGAAAATGGACTCTCTTGCTCTCTTTTGTACTGGAGCTCTCTTGGCTTGTGGGCTCTACTGGTTCGTCTGCATTCTCGGTCCGGCCGAGCAAAAAGGAAAACGAGCTGTAGATCTCTCCGGCGGCTCTATCTCCGCCGAGAAAGTCCGGGACAACTATAAACAGTACTGGTCCTTCTTTCGCCGACCAAAAGAGATTGAAACCGCCGACAAAGTCCCAGACTTTGTGGACACATTCTACAACTTAGTCACGGACATATACGAGTGGGGTTGGGGTCAGTCTTTCCACTTCTCTCCCTCCGTTTCCGGGAAATCCCACCGGGACGCCACGCGCCTCCATGAAGAGAGGGCCGTCGATCTCATCTCTGTCAAGCCCGGAGATCGAATCCTGGACGTTGGATGCGGGGTTGGTGGGCCCATGCGTGCTATAGCCGCACATTCACGGGCCAACGTGGTCGGAATCACAATCAACGAGTACCAGGTGAAGCGCGCGCGGTTGCACAACAGGAAGGCAGGGTTAGATTCACTCTGCGAGGTTGTGTGTGGGAACTTCCTGGAGATGCCCTTTTCAGACAACAGCTTCGACGGCGCGTACTCAATCGAGGCAACATGTCACGCGCCGAAGCTTGAAGAAGTGTACGCAGAGATCTTCCGAGTCTTGAAGCCTGGAGCTCTCTACGTGTCATACGAATGGGTCACGACTGACAAATACAAAGCGAACGAGCCTGAACACGTGGAGGTCATTCAAGGCATCGAAAGGGGTGACGCTTTGCCTGGTCTTCGAAGCTACGCGGACATTGCAGCCACAGCGCGGAAAGTAGGGTTCGAGGTGGTTAAAGAGAAGGACTTGGCACGGCCGCCGGCGGAACCGTGGTGGGCCAGGCTCAAGATGGGTCGGGTCGCTTACTGGAGAAACCACATTGTTATTACCATTTTGGCTTTCTTGGGTATTGCGCCAAAAGGAACGGTCGATGTTCACGAGATGCTTTTTAAGACCGCCGATTTCCTGACGAGAGGCGGCGAGACTGGGATTTTTACTCCGATGCATATGATTCTCTGCAAAAAACCTGAGAACCCTTCTTCCAATTCTTAGCTCAGTAGTGGTTTAGGTTGTTGAGGTAACACTCCGTATCAATTCTCGGGTTAAAGCTCTGATGATATCCAAATCTTTTGTGGTCTTAAATTCTTCATAAATCTTTTTACATTTTCTCATCTTTTCTGGGTTTTTTTTTGTTTTCTGAATCGAATTAGATTTCGTGTTTGGATCTTGGTTTTAGCTTGGTGGCAGTCAAGAACCAAGAGGTGACTGTGACTCCAGAGCCTGTTGTCTGGATTCTGATATTTATATATTACAGCTTTTCATTCTTGTCTTTTCCCGTTTTCTTTTTCCAAAGTGCTTTATGCAGTATGAAAGGTAACGGATCAGCACTCTAACCATCAAAGTTAGAAAAGCCATAATCACTTTACACACTAGAGAAGAATGGAAAAAAGCAGAACTGATCAATTCAATTTTTTTAATTAAAAAAACAACACAAAGTGGCCAGCGATTGGATCTTGACTTTTGCGGTGTTGGGATGTGCATGGTGTGTTGGATGTGGTTCAGCTTCTGTCGTTTTGTACAGGGTACTTTACTCGTGGAGAGTGTTCCACTTTGTCCACCACATTTCTTATTCATATCAAGGACATTTTTTTTAATAACAATTGGATTAAATGGTTGCAAACTCATACTAAGAGCATATCAGATGTGTTTTATAAAGTATCTTCAAAGATGGGTTGTAAGAGTTTGAAATTTAGGAACAATCTTTCCTCCTATCACGGCATGTGATTTGATTTTGCAGGAGTTTTGAGATCATGACTTGAAAATATCTGGTCCAAACCTAAAAATGGTGAGATCCAGATGACGTGGAAGTGTCACCTTGTTTCTGTTTCAGTCAGTCACCAGATATTTTTAGGCATTTCCAGACCTTATTCATTTCAAACCTTATTTATTGCACGACTTAGGTGTCCCACATCAGCTATTTATTATAATAGACAAAAAGTTTAAATTTTTTTTAAATAAAAGACTTTTTATTATATAAACTGCTGAATCAGCATTGAATTGGGTTTTAACATAATCTGCTATGTGAGATTCAACGTTTAGAAGACATCTGAAAGCCCATGTACTAGGAAAAAAACCTAAGAATAGGTTTTTCCTAGTTAGGTTCTAACCTAACTCAACCGATCTGGCCCAATTGACTAAACCTGTTAAGCGTTAAGGTAAGAAAGGGTTGTCCAAATTTGTGGACAAAACGAATCGTGAGACTAGTGCGCGGAGTGGACACCGATCCTTGCAGACTCTGATTCCTTGATAATTCCATTATTAAATTCTCCTTCCTGCTCTGTTCGTCTCATCTTTCCGGTTTCTGATCCTTTCCTTCCATGGCTAAGGTCACCAATTTCCTCTCCAAATCTCCCACTTCTTCACTCTCAAACGTCCCAAAGATCTCAGCTTTTTGCTCTCTTGGTTCTTTTTTAGTTCAGTTTAGGGGTAAAAGTAAGACTTAATCAACAAAATTAGAGACTAATCGAGTACAATTCATCACAAAAGCTACAGCTACTCCTGGGACTAGGAAGCTTCAGAGCGACGAGAGAGTACAACAGATTCATAGTACAGAACAGTTCGATGAAGCTCTTAGACTGGCCAAAGACAGGCTTGTGGTGGTTGAATTCGCATCTAGTCGCAGCAGTGAAATCTACCCTTTCATGGTGGATTTAAGCAGAACATGCAACGACGCTAAATTCCTGCTTGTCTTAGGGGACGAGTCCGAGAAGACCAAACAACTCTGGCAGAGAGAGAAAATCGACAAAGTCCTACATTTCAGTTTCTACAAAGGCATGGAGAAGATTCACGAGGAGGAAGGGATCGGCCCGGACCAGCTCGTCGGCGACGTTTTGTACTACGACGACAACCACTCCGCTGTTGTGCAGCTCCATTGCAGGGAAGATGTGGAGAAGTTGATCAACGATCATAAAGCCGATCACAAGCTGATTGTTCTTGACGTGGGGTTGAAACACTGTGCTCCGTGCGTGAAGGTGTACCCGACGGTGCTCAAGCTGTCGAGATCTGATACGGTTGTGTTCGCGAGAATGAACGGTGATGAGAACGAGAGTTGCATGCAGTTCTTGAAGGACATGAACGTGATCGAAGTTCCCACTTTCTTGTTCATTAGAGATGCTGAGATTTGTGGAAGGTATGTTGGGTCTGGAAAAGGAGAGCTTCTCGGTGAGATTCTTAGACATCAAGGCGTTCGTGTAACTTACTAGAAAATACGGACTTGTAATGAACATTTGACTATAGGATTGGACTGAATGACGCTTTATAATAGAATTGGGCCAACAAGCCCATATACTAGAAAGCCCACTAAGCCCATTTTGGTTTACTAAGACGAGGTCCGTTGATGCTGGCACCAAAATTTGACCCACAACGAACTATTATGAGTGCGAACTTGCAGAGATGGAGAAATCTATGGTTTCAATGTCAAAAATCACGCCGTCCGATCCTCAATCATAGGTTTTTGCACGAAGGCCCGGACACTCTAGAGGAGCTATTGGACAGGCACGTGGTGAAGAAAGAGAAATCGTTCGACGATGAAGAGGAGGAGTTGTTGAACCGGCGGCGACTCACTGGTACCCGACGGGAGGCGCTGAGTCTGTACCGAGACATACTCCGGGCGACTCGCTTCTTCGTGTGGCCTGACTCTCGGGGCGTGTTGTGGAGAGACGTGTTGAGGGAGAACGCGAGGAAGGAGTTCGAAGAGGCGCGCTTCGAGAAGGACCCGGAAGTTGTGACACGGTTGCTAATCGGCGGCCGAGAAGCTGTGCAATCGGCGGTTGATAAGCTCGTCGAGAAACAGAGGCAGAAGGTTGAGAAGGAGGGGAGCTCCGGTGGCGGTGGTGATCACCGGTGACGATTTCGTTATTTGTGTTTTCAATTTTTGCCCCCAACTTCTGTTTATTAAACGACGTCGTGTTCTTCAGAATTTTAGCCAAAAATAAAAATTATACATTTCTAATATAATCTCTATTAGTTGCGAAGGATCATTGTTTTGTTTCAAATGAACATATCTCGTCGCATCTCATCAGTCTAAAGCAGAGGATGAAGAGGTCTTATTCTTACATAATAAAGTTGTTTCATATAAACCCAAATATAGATGTTATAGGGAAATAATGATTCACTTTTAAAAAGTAAATGAGTATTCAAATGAATGTCTGAAAGACGTGCAGTGGAAACTATCTTAAGGGTAATTGCGCCTATCGACCACTGGAGATATTTAGGTCTCCCTTCTCTAATTGGGAGAAAGAAGAAGAAGGTCTTAGTAAGCGTATTGCGAGCTGGAAAAATAAGTTGCTCTCAAAACCAAGAAAAGAGATTGTCATCAAGACAGTTGCACAAGCATTGCCGGCTTACTGTATGAGTGTATTCCTTATTCCCCAAGGCACCTGCGATTAAATTCAGAAAATGATGAATGCCTATTGGTGGGGATCGGGCACAGATAACCGAAAGAAAATTCATTGGGTGAGTTGGGATCGCCTCTGTGCTCTGAAGAAATATGGGGGAATAGGTTTTTGAGATCTTCATTGTTTTAACCTAGCCATGGTTGGTAAACAAGCCTGGCGTTTTATGGCTTTTCCTGACTCGCTGCCGAGCAAAATTTTCAAAGCAAGATACTTCCCTTCTTGTAGTTTTCTGAAGGCCAAGGAACGTCCCAATTCAAGTTTTATTTAGAAGAGTATATTGGCGGCTAAGGATATTCTGTTTAAAGGTGTAAGATAGAGACTGGGGGATGGCTCCTCAATTAATGTTTTTGTCGATCCATGGATCAATGAAGCAAACAATTTTTTCATCACCTCCCCGTTCATTCAGGATTTCGGTGATCTTAAGGTGTGCGACTTGTTTAATGAGGAGGGATCAGGGTGGGACGTACAGTTGCTAGAAGGATTGCTAACTCCTTATGATGTTGGGTGTGTTTCTAAGATCCCAATCGCTCGCTCTAGACCGCCAGATCAACTTATCTGGCATCATAGTCCGAATGGCGTTTAATCAGTCAAAACAGGGTATAAGTTGGCTCTTCCTATGTACACTGATATTGGTAATTTTTTTGTTGAGGGTCCTTGGAACCGGCTTTGGAATCTAGCTATACCTCCTAAGATCAAGGATTTTGTATGGCGTTGTCTTCGTGACTTTCTCCCCTGCAAAGATTGTTTACGTCGCAAGGGTGTTTTGCTCAACACCGGCTGTGATTTCTGTGGTCATTCTGAAGATTTAAACCATGTTCTTGTGGTTTGTCCTAAAGCTAAAGAAGTCTGGTCTTTGACAGGCTAGCGTTTCCCATGTAATGAGGTGGGCTCGTTCCTAATGCAGATATTACAAAACTCGTCGGCTTCTAGCATCGAACTTCTGCTAGCCACGCTTTGGAGCATTTGGTACCATCGTAATCTAAGAGTATGGCAAGGCAAGAACATTTCCCCTCTTATGATTGTTAATTTTGCTGATAATTTTATTAAAGACTGGCAGGCTTCTCGGGAGACTTTTAAGAGGGTTACTAGCACGACTGGGGATGTTAGAGCTATCAATTCTGGATGGACTAGACCAACGGGGGGTTTCCTAAATTGTAATGTCGATGCGACTGTTTTTCAAGATAAGAATGCCACAGGGTTTGCTGCTATTCTTAGGAACGATAAAGGCCGTTTTGTTACTGCTATCTCAGATCATTATCCTTTTCTGCTTGACCCAGTTCTTGCTGAGCTTATTTCGATAAGGGAAGCCTATCTTAGTTAAAAGAAAAACAAATTGATCATGTCATTGTGGAGTGTGATTGTTTGACAGACTGTTCAAGCTATTTTAGCTCTATCTTCGAATAGTTCTGAGATTGAAATTTTGGCCCTTGACTGTTTCTCACTCAAGCAACATTTCCTTCATCTGTTCTTTCATTGGACAAGGAGGATTGCCAATAAGGCGACTCATTCACTTGCAAGGATAGCTTTATTATATGTAAATCTTCATTATTGGAGTGTTAATTCTTCTTGTTTAGATTCTATTTTAATTTCAGATAATTTTGCTTGTTTAAGTATTGTTAGTGAGTAGAATCCGAGTGTATGGGATAAGCCTGTTGGCTTGGATTAGTTTCATTTTCGAGTGTTAAACTTTTACTTCAAAAAAAAAAAGAGAGTATTTAAATGAATGTATCTATTTATATAAATCTCTTAAAAGGCTTACTGAATTAGAATCTCAATCCAAACATTGAATTCAATCTTCTTAAGATTCAAAGATCTCAAGTTTTAATTGGAAAAAAGGGCCATCGCCTATTAAAGTAGAATTCTGAAAATCCTACGTGGAATTCCCGATTTCCGGTTGACACGGTTAAAACCTTGGCGCGGCCCACCGGAACAGGTTGACTTCAGCGAAAAACATTGACTGGAACATGTATAATGACGAATATATTCCCATCGAGAAACCGACACCAGACCATTGAAGCGCGAAGCCTCGAGTTGAACCGAAAGTGGCAAGGGCAATTAAGTCTCTACGACTTTAAAAGACTTTATTTAGACCACCATTAAAGCAACACCAGTCCCTGTTCTTTTCAGGTTTTTGTCTAGTAACGCATTTCTCTGGACTTCACATTCAAAATTCACCCATATAGAAGTCCTTCGTCGCCGGTTTCTAGTTTTTGGAGCAAAAATCCTTGCGTTTGGGTTCTTGGGTTTTGGCTAGTTCTTCAACAATGGCGCCCAAAGTGAGGAATTCTATTAGGCTGCAGGCAAAGAAATGGCCAAAGCTTACGATTTTGTGGACGATGCTACTGATTTTAACAACGGGTCTTTTCTTGCTTTTGGGTTTGAAGATCTTCTCTATTCCCATCAACACCGAGGAGGATTCTCCTATCGAGCTGAGTAGGCGTAAAACCTCTGAAAGGTATCTATTTAACGGGCATAACGGTATTGTGTAATTCTTGAACTCAAAAGGTGATTTTGAGAGTGTACTCCTCTTATTTTGTTCTTTTGGTAACAGTCTTTTCTTGATTCTCTTGTTGCTGGTTTTTGACGCAGTTTTATCGATGTATTAGAAATGAGAGGAAAGCAGTGGACAGAGATTATTTCTTGGGAGCCCAGAGCCATCGTTTATCATAATTTCTTGGTCAGTTTTTCTTCTTCTTTTTTTTTTTTTTGTGGTTTGAAATGTTTGGTTTTGCATTCATTTTCACCGAACATAATTTGGATTGGCCAATTGGATTTGTTGTTGTTAATTGCTGTATAGAATTTTGTTACAATGCAAGGAAATGCTTTTCCTTGACCAATACAAGGTAGAAGTGCCAATCAAATAATCTTGTGAACAGATTGCAAATGAATGCTCTAATGGATTCTGATGCTTCACCTTCATCTAGCTGGTGGTATAAATTCTTATATCTAGATCCTAGTTTGTGTGTTTTACATGGATATTCATCATATTAGGATCTCTTTGTTACATACTTGAATTGTGAATTGATGATCTTCATATTTGTATTTGTGAGGCTCTTCATTCCAAATCTTAAATTTCTCTATATTGGTCCCCTGATGAGATTGTAACTGGACTGCCTAATATAATCTTAACAGTCAAAAGAAGAATGTGACCATTTGATATCTCTTGCCGAACCTCACATGAAGAAGTCAACCGTAATAGATAGCAAGACGGGTAAAAGTGTTGATAGCAGGTACTTTGCAGCCGTGTTCTTATATCTCCACTTATTGAGCAAGTTCTTCTGTTTGCTTAATTTCATTCTTTAAATTAACCTTTGCTACTCCTTTTGTCAGGGTGCGAACTAGCTCTGGAATGTTTCTCTCAAGAGGACAAGATCAAATCGTCCAGGCGATCGAAAAGAGGATAGCAGATTTCACGTTCATTCCTGTAGGTATGGGATGGTAAAGTTTGAGAAAGCTGATATTTTAGTCAAAACTGCAAAATTTCTAGACATTCCATTAGCAAAAGCATTTCTACTTTTTGTGCCATTTATTTGTTATGACTTAATACTTCAAATTTTGGATGCCAGTCTGCTAACACGAAGTCAGCGATACCCTTCACTATCTTAATAGAGTGATGATTTTGTTTCCACTGTATCTTTAAGCTCTACATGATTAAGCTTGTGGTAATAATTAATAAAGACATATGTCAATGAAAAAGGTTAGGTTCCAGAACTTTAGACCCCATCAATTGGACTTTATGTCAATTTGCAAGCTTAATTTTGTGTTACAAGTATGAAGATTTAATCAATATTGGTTCTCCATGTAACCATGTGATGTACCGTTATTTGCATAATGGAGCTGCTGCTGGTTTAATTAACTTTTACAACCCACAGAGAATGGGGAATCGCTTCAAATTCTCCACTATGAAATTGGACAAAAGTACGAGCCTCACTATGATTTTTTTCTTGACGACTTCAATACCAGACATGGGGGTCAACGTACAGCAACCCTTCTCATGTATCTGTAAGAGTATTCCTTTACCATTAGAACGATAAAAAAATTATGTTTTAATATATTTTCTGGAGACATTGAACTGCTTTTATTCTCTATCATCTCCACTTCTGATGGCGCAGATCTGAC